>JACVBY030000535.1:755000-1183064 GCA_017589505.3 Metroxylon sagu | reverse complement strand
AGAAAAGAAGTTATATGCCAAGCTTCAAATGTATGGATTTTTGGATGGGTCGAAGTATCCTTCTTGGGTCATGTGATTTCTAAGGATGGCATCTCGGTGGATCCCAAAAGAAGATTGAGGTGCTCATCGCTTTAGTTGGGGCCGATCGGTCAACATAACCTGACATTCAAAGTTTCTTGGGGCTAATTGAATACTAACGTATAGATTTATCGAAGGCTTCTTCTCGCATTGCCTTGCCATTAACTCATTTGACTAAAAAGTCCAGTGAAATTTGAATGGGCTGATGAATGTGAGTAGAGCTTCCGAAGAGAAACTGAAGCAAAGGTTAGTGCACAGCATTCAATCCCTTTCGCTACCATCGGAGATCTAAATGTTTTACCTTATTCAATGATGCCTCTCACAAGGGATTTGGTAGTGCACACATAAGCGGAATGGGAAGATAATTACTTATGCTTCTAACTAGTTAAAACTATGAACAAAATTATCCAACCCATGATTTAAAATTAGTAGCGGTAGTGTTTGCTTTAAAAATTTAGAGACACCATCAGAGAAACTTGTGTTATTTTTATTGATCATAAGAGTTTAAAATATTTTTTCACTCGGGAAGAGTTGAATTTGAGTGTAGAGAAGGTAGCTTGGAATTATTATCTTGAAGGATTATGACTCGAATATCCATTACCACCCGGAAAAGACCAATGATATAGCAAACCTACTAAGTAGGAAGTCCTCCTCATAGTTAGAATGCATATTGAAAGGCTGACTAATATGTATGTTGATCAGATTGTGAGACTTCATGGAATATCAGTGTCTATAGTGTCTGATCGAGATATAAGATTTGTATCCCAATTTTCAAAAAGCTTACATAAAGCTATGGGAACCAAATTAAATTTTAGCATGGCCTTCCACCCTTAGACTGATGGTCAATCTGAAAGGACTATACAAATCTTGGAGGATATGTTAAGAACTTGTATAATAGATTCAGGTGGCTCTTAGGATCAACACCTGTTTCTAGTAGAATTTGCATATAACAACAGTTACCAAGCTAGTATTCAAATGGCTCTAGTTTGAGGCCTTATATGGTAGGAAATGTAGATCTCCTCTATATTGAGATAAGGTTGGAGAATGGAAACCGTTGGGGCCTGAGTTAGTACAACAAACCATAGAAAAGGTGTAGATGATTAAAGAGCAACTCCATATAAATAGAAAAGTTATGCCGATAATAAAAGGAGAGATTTAAAATTTTAAATTGAAAATCATGTCTTCTTGAAGGCATCGCCAACAAGGGATGTAATAAGATTTAGGATCCGAGGCAAATTAAGTCTGCGGTATGTGGGACCCTTCAAAATTTTGGATAGAGTTAGCAAAGTTGCTTATCGCCTAGATCTACCACCTACAGGGGGTGCATAATGAGTTCTACGTGTCAATGTTGAGGAAGTTTATTCAAATCCCAGCCATGTGATGGAGTTGGAACCTATTAAGCTTAGTAAAGATCTGACTTATGAACTCAGTTTTTATTGTGGACTACAAGGACCAAGTGTTGAGATGGCATGTCATACTCTATGTCAAGGTGCAATGAAGCAATTACGTGGAACAAGAAGCAACTTAGAAGCTTGAGGAAGAAATGAGGAAGAAGAAATCCTATCTATTTGAAAATTTTGGCATATGTTATTGATTAAATTATTGGATTATTTGTCGAAGCTTAGTTACGAAGTAAATTTTATGAGATAATTTCAGGGGTGAAATTATTTAAGGGGGGAAGAATGTGAGACCTTAACCCAGATTAGGTCAATTTATCTAGTCCGAGCTGAGTCAATTGATTTAAAAAAAAAAAAAAGAAATGAAGAGAGTTTGAATCCAGGGAGGAGATGCTTTCGTCTTCCTCCCGGCTTCAAATAAGAGGGAGAGATAAACCTTCTTAGGCATTTAATCAAGAAGGATCAAGGCATTCAGCGGTGAAGGTAAAATCCAGGTTAGAGGTCTAGTTGGGAGGATGAACCAAAGAGAAGAAGTTCTTTTTCTTAGATTAAATCCACCTTTCTCAGGTAATCTCAAGAATCTTCGATTCCTCTATATTCCCTTGGATCCATGAACCAAATAGGATGAGATTCATGCTGATTTTTCAATGGGATTTGAAGCTTTGAATGATTGTTAGAGAACTCTATTTCAGGAAACAAGGAGATTGAGAGGGTCTCCGGTCGGTACTTTTCTTTCCTCCAGCAACATAAATGGCAAGGTAATAAGCCTCTAAAATTTGTCCTTTTCTTCTTTTTTGATGCATGAATCTGTTAGCTAAGATATGAGAAGGGATGCATGAATCTGTTAGTTAAGATATGAGAAGGGAAGGGAACCACTGGGGATGAAGTAAAGGCACCGGTTGGTGAAGACGGCAACTCCTTGATCGGGCGGGGAGATGGCCGGGCGATTTGGGAAGAAGAAGACTCTCGTGAGTCTTCGAACCAAAGATCTGAGAACCAATGATCCAACTGATTCTTTGAACCGGCTAAGCAAAAATAAAATAAAATAAAATAATGAATAAATGCATATTTCTTGTTGGAAGGGTTTGCTTAATTGGATCAAAACTAACCAATGGGAGTTGGGTTGGACTCGGATATGATCAAGGAGCGAGGTTCGGTCGGTTGGAATTAATTACTAAGCCCATATAACCCATAGGCTTTGCTCCTTGTGGGCCATAGTAGGATAAGGTCCTATGTTTAGGCTATGTTATGAGTTATTGAAAATATAAAATTGATTAAAGATATCTCTTATATAGGTGAAGAGCATCCCTAAAACTGCATTTTTGGGTTAGCGAGGTAAATAAACTAATTATGAATTAGTTAAATTAATATTTATTAGTAAATTCTGTCTAGTGACATTTAAACGAAATGATTTCACATTTATAATTACTAAAAATGCTCAATCCTATTATTATTCCTGTTAGCATCATTTGTTAAAATTATGAATTGATACTAAAATAAATGGTTATCATTTATCATTGGCATAACATTTAGTTATAAATTTGAATATTAATTATATTTTTAAAAGAAAAATTAATTACTATGTTGGTAACAATAATAACATTATAATTATGGATAAATAAATATATTCATAAAATAATAAATATTATTAATAATATAATAAATAAAAAATAATAATAGAAATTATTTGAACACATGCATAAACTTTGACTGTCAAGTAAAGAATGAATGATATAAGCTTCATATGAACTCTCAATCCACTATATAATGATTGATGACTAATACCAGGACCTACCTCCATAGAGGATATATATATATATATGAAGGATGCGCACTCATCCATGGGGTTAAAATATAGTTTTTGGCCCTGTCACAAGGATAAATGTGGCCATAGTCTATGACTGTGGAGAATAAACTACCGATGACTAAATTACTGATGATCTGAATTACTAATGACATGTATTACTGACAGCATGTATTACTGATAACATGAATTATTGATAACATGAATGACTGATGACATGTGTTATTGATAACATGAATTACTAATAACATAAATTATTGATGACATGAATAAGATGACATATAAATTGATAATATAAATTACTAATGACATGAATAAGATGATATGTAAACTGATAACATGAATAATGATGATATAAAAACCTGATAACATGACATTGTTAATCAGTAATGACATATACATGAATTGATGAATAATGACATGCTAATATATTGGTTAGTAAAGTCTAAAAAAATTGGATCTAAATAATTCCTATTTAATCACATAAATATGGTATGTAAATATTAGTTTCTTAATAATGATACATCTGGATAATTTACTTATGATGATTCATGGTTAGTTTTCTTACTAAGCGCGAGCTCATAAAATGTCTTTCATTTTTTTCAGATACAAAGAATCGAAGAGGGACCTTGGATAGATGCAATATTCGAGACCAATTGCCTAGTTTATCTAGTTCTCTAGTTTTTCTAGTTTTACTAGTTCTTTTATTTGTAGAGAATTTTGTTTGATTTAAGACTTTGAGCTTGAGGTTTCTCTTATTTAGTTGTATAAACATTTTTTAAAGTATGACTTGGACTAGTTGATTAGTTAATTTATGTGTTTTAAGACACCTTGCATACTTGTATGCAGCAGATGGTCATGATCTAGATATCCACACTAGGGTCTAGGCGTGATAATTATAGTGATATCAGAGCTGACCCGAGTGTACGAAAGTTGGTGGGCATGAGAAAAGAGCTACTCATGGGATGGTGGTAAAGTCCCGCCATAGTATGAAGCCACCCTTGCAGCATCAACAGTCACGATTCGGGATAAATTCTGACTAGCTTGTGCTATGCGACGAGGATGGCATGGGATAGATTTTGGCTAGCTTGTGGTGTGCAACGAGGATGTCACATTTTAAAGGGAAAGATTGTAATACCCAAAAAATAGTTCCACATCGAATGGAAAAGAAAAGTTTAAAGTGCTTATAAGTCAAGTTCACTTGCTATCAATTAACTTCCACTCGAATTTTAGGGCCACATGATTTCGGTCCGCTAACAAAATAATTGAATTAACATGAGGTGAGCTTAAGGTAATATAAATGGTATTAGAGCATAGGTGACATAATAGGAAAACCCTTAGGATGAGGGTTTACAATTTTAAAGATAATGATATGTTTATAAAAGCCCAAAACCAATGATTGGAAAGGAAAGAATAAATGACATGAAAATTGTTTTATGATATAGATTGTAATGGTTCATCGTGCAAGAGATAGCAAACTTATATGCATATACTTGCACTCAAGTTTGAAGAGTGATAACTCAAGTTTGAAGAGTTTATAACTCAAATTCATCCACTACCAATTAACTTGCATTCAAGTGTTTGAGGCTACATGGGCTGGCCCATTAACAATTAATTAAACCAGCAGGTGGACTTGGGGTGTTACAAAATTACCTCACAGGCCTTTAAAAAGCTTAGAAAAGTGATATTTTGGAAGGGTCTAAAGCAACCTTCACCCCAATTTTTATAAAAAGTATATGAATCATTTAGGTATCATACTACCAAGGATGCCTAAATAACAAGTATCCATTAAGATAACATCACATAACACCTTATTTCTACAATACTTTCCAATGGAAAATTGAACTAAGCATCTTTTATAAATTTGTACCTCATTTCACTTATTGAGCTATGAAAATTTATAGGGAAAATTTATAGGGATGTAGGTGTTCATAATGGTTCATCAAAAGAGCACAGGATTCTGCAAATGATATAGGATGATTCGCATTCATGCTTATCCATGAACAATGGAAAATACAGCAAGAATTGTTAGCTTGATGGTGGATAACACTACCAATGGGTGACCAAGAGACCTAGCAAGCACAAGATTCTGTATATAATAGAGAAGACGATTCGGGTTCATGCTTATCCATGAGAAAAGCTATTTTTTATTTTTTCTGCAAGCACAAGAATTTTTGCAGAAAGTTGTTCTCCATATTGGGCAGGTTCACAAACTAGTGGCTTTAAAAACAGACCTTATCAGCTATTTTTCAAGCACAAGATTATAATCATGAAGAAGATTCAAAGATGCTAATTAATAAGCGTTATTCTGTAAGCCTGTAACGAGAAAGTAGGGAAGAATGGTATCAATATAACGCTTTTTTGCCCACTTTGGTTGGGGAACTTTTTAGCGTTGCCTTGAAGCCAAGACCCTGTATTCCTTCGTTGCTTGGAAGATTTGCTTCTCTATATAAGGAAGGAGGTTCCCTAGCCTGTACTTAAGCGACCAAAGCAAAGAAAGCTAAAGTATTTCAGGCCTTCAGACAAAGACCATGACGAGTAACCAAGTCAGAGATCAGGTACGAGATACTTTTGAGTTTGGGTTCGATAAACTTCATAGGGTTGCTGATGTTGTCACCTTCCCCTTGGCTCCTCTGGATGGTGCTGTACATGGATTTGCTCGAGGGATTCTCAACTGGGCGACGGACACACACCCCCAAAAGCAAGCCAAGTGCACACCTGCCAATAGTTCACCTCAACCAGCATACCCACAGCCAAATCCATACGGGAATCATTATGGTTATCCTCCACCACCTTATGGATACCAAAGTTCCTATTTTGGTGATGGCACTATTGGAAACCATGGCGATCAACAGATAAGCAACGTGACGAATGGGGACAACAACGTGAAGGTTGGCAACTTCGGTGGTGCCTAGCCATGCAATAACGAATATTGTACCCGGAAGTCAGCACTCGGCACTCCAAAAAGGCTTTATAAAGCCTTCACTGCCTAACTACTACTGTATTAAATAATTATGGAATAAGAGCTGAGTTTGCTGCAAAACATTCGTTTCTGGCATCTTTACATAAATGTTAATCATAGCCTTACTATAAAAGATTAAGAAGGGAGACACTATGCTCTCTATAATACCTTGGTTGCTTGCACGAAGACCTTATCAAATACAATAGTCTAGCACATGGTTAGTTATAACTTTAGTGATTGGGCTGCTTCCTTTTTCTTTTTTTTTTCCTTTTTTGTGGAGAAAACATGAATCAACCTTTTTCTTGTTACTATTACTTCATTTTTTGTTACGATAGGAGCACGTTCTGATATCAGTTGTTATAGCAAAGGCATTCTTGAAATGAAATATCAAAGAGGAAGACAAATCTCAAAGTGAAATACCTAAGAGAGACAAAAGGATAAAATCAAAATAAGAAAGTAAACACAAGAATTTATATGATTCAGCCACTGGCTTACGTTCACCAGGATCTCTTCCTCACCAGAAACTCTCTCTCAAATCCCTAATCCCTCATACATTCAGCAGGGTCTCTTCTAAACTCTTACAATAACTCCCTATATCTACATCCTTGATTGCTGTATGGTTATTCCAAAATGCTGTTGTAGGCTTATTCCTTGATTTATCTTTTTTTTCCCTGGTACTGTTCTTTAAAGTACTAATTTCTAGTTTTTTAGATGGCTAGCTGTTGCATTTTAAACAAAAAAAATTGATATGATCAGTTGATATTAATATACAATCATGTACATGCATTTTCTTTCTTTTTTAATGTCCTGTTTATAAGATTCTGCTTCCACTTTCAATGATGATTAGGTCTCATCGTTCACCATAAGGTGTTTGACTGGTGATTGAATGGGAAGATTTTTTTTTTTTTTTTTTTTATGCTTATTTTGTTTGCCAGCTTAACTGATAAAGTAGGAAACTAATTAAAAAAAGAGAAGATGAAAAGGTCCGCAACTTCGTGATTTTTGGATTTTCTATGTTTTATCACTGACATTTGTGGTTTTGTGACACGAGAGGTTATTCTGTGCTAAATAATTGATCTTTTTCTGGAGAGTTATACCTTGATGATTGTCATGTAAATATAACTTGCGTAGTTAATTTTAACTCCCCATTTCCCTGCTATTATGAAAACATCATCATCAGCGTCATGATAGAGTCGTAATGGCGGGGTAGAATGTGGGGAAGTGAAGAGTAGGTGTAGGTCCTGTCAGAGTTCATGTTCTTAGTGCAGTTCAGGATAATGATGTCATCAAAATGAAGAATCTCTAGAGCAGCTAAGACTCACTGTTCCTCTTTGGCGAGGTTACACCAACTTGATGTTAATTTCAGCGATGGAGGAGGACTATGTGCCATAGATGAGATGAAGTGGCGATAGTCATAGAGGTTGGCACGAGTTAAGATCCCAATGAGAATGCTGAACTCTCAATGTCTTGGCGAGGGAGCAGCAATGACTTTTGTGGAGACTATCATGGTGGAAGGTTTTAGATTAAGGTTGAGGAGGAAGAGGAAGAGGAAAGGGAGGGAGGGGAGAGCACTAAGGACCAGACAGTGCTCACGCATTGTTATCTTCAGTCTTCCATCCTTCTTCTATGATGTTCAAACAGAAGGTTGAAGTAGAGAAATTGTAATATGGAATGGGACCATCATTTATCTATTCAATTGTTGACTGACGTGATTTATTTAGTGATTAGAATATCCACTAGATGTGAGTTCCTTGAGATCAATAATCCCATTTTGAATCTTTTTTATATGAATTCATTTTATATGAATTATGGAATGATTGTTGAAAAGTTTTAAAAACTTTTGTTTGAAAAGTTTAAGGTTCTACTGCCTCAACAAAGTCTTCAAGAATGCCAGCAAGAGCATCCATCTTTCAAATCATCATCTTAAGCAATGTAAATTTTTTTTTCTTTCTTTATGGTCAGTACTTCTTATTTCTTATTTAACTTGTTAGATCAGAGGAGAGGCAGAGCCACTTTGTCACTGACTCTCGGCAAACATGATTGTTGTCTTTGTTGGATTTTGGGGATTTTGAGGCTTGGCATGGTTTTGAATGAATCTGTTTGATGAAATGTCTGCTCTATGTGACAACCAGCACCTTTTACTCAAGCATAGTATCTAGGAAACCCTTAAAAGCTAAGACTGAGAAGTTCGTTATCCGCACAAAAATTCTCTTATCTGCATCAAAATACTAGATTTTGTGGGAAGTTAGCATATTTTTGTGGTCATTATTGCAACAAATCATGATACCAGTCATAAAACTTAAGGAAGCATCACATTCCAACATCAGAGTTACATATAATATGAAAACCTATGAAATTCTAGATCATCTTTGCAAAAATGATTGATTGATGTTATAAAAACAGATTGTAAGGACAAGTCCTGTTATAGAATTTTGGATGTAGGTCAATGTCACTTTGTTTTGGTTTACAATCTTTACATTACAAATTCATATAAGAACAAAGTTATGCAAATAAGTGTTCTAAGTTTGAATTGGGTCATTTGATATAGGAAAAGAGAATGCTTGGTCTGGGTATAATGTTTCTTCTCTTTGTCCTCATTCTAATTTGCATTTTTTAGTAATATTATCTTGATTATCTCATTTATTTTACAGCTATATAGGTAATAGTTTGATCATGATTTAATAATGTGCAACACTTGCATTACTTAATTATAAAGGAACCAAGAGAGGAGAGCAAGGTCCTAGCAAGCTTATACCATCAAGGTAAATTTATTGCTATAAGTTTATTTTTATATTTTAAATTAAATATTATACTCATATATGATTTCATTATGGCTTTGGTATTTATTTATTTAGTATTGTTATTTATTTTTTAATTAAAAACTTTGTTTGTAGGAAGGAAATGTAGTCATTTTGAAGAGTCCTAGATGGACATACATAACTGAAGTGGCATGTAGAATTCTTATAAGTAAAAATCTATCTAAACTGGTAGGAGATAATATCCTTAGAACTGAATTTTTGGAGGTTTCTATTAATATAGTAAGAGTAGGAAATGAGCCTTTGATAAGGACAGATAGATAACAGAAGATCATTGGTGATGACATTAGTTTCATGGCCCTTAACTTTTGTAATTAATATATTTTTTATTTATTCTTTTCTAATAATTTATCTTACTTTTAAATGTTGATTACTGGTTTATAAGTTAATTATGTATTGTACTTCTATTTTGCATATTGAACTTGCTGGCAGATGACTCGTGATGCTTGTTTACTTCATCTTCTTTATCTTGTCATTGTGGGACATAATATTTCTATATGAACTATGTGATAGATTTTTAATTTTTTTTAAAAAAGTTGAATATCATGTTCTATGTTACGAGTCAAGTACTATATTTATTTTGTGTTTTTTTATTTATAAAAGATTAAGATGTGTAAACTTTTGTAGATGTTGATTTGACAATCTTTTTACACTTGGTTTAATTATGAGTTATTAATTAGTGCAATGTAATTTGAATCATATGTTGAAGATTGATACATAATGTGATCTCAAAATAAAAATGAAAAAGAGATTTTTGGTACATCTATACTAAAATTACTATGCAGTTCAATTATTAAAGAAAAAGATAAGTTGTTAGGTAGTTTAATTATTAAAAAGAAAAGATAAGGTAATACTAGCAGTTAAAACTATTGTCAAAGGGTTTATTTTAACCGGCAATCAAAATTATTGCTAAAGGTTATATTTTTACCAATGGATATAACTGCTGCTAAAGCGTTTAAGTAGTCAATTGATGTAGCTAAAAGCATCAACATTTAATGTATATGATCATTAAAACCTTTTACTAGCATGTTGCAACTATAGAAAAAGTTTCTACAACGAAAAAAAGTGCCGCTAAGTCCCTATAAAAATTGCTGCTGAAAGTGCACCTTTCCTGATGGTTAGCAACAAGTAAGTAGTGGTTGGAACAACCCTTGGAAAAAGTATCCCAAGCAGTTTTTTATGCTTTTAGCAGTGATTTTGATTGCTGCCAAAGAAGTTTTTTCTTATAAGTGTACCTCCATTAAAAGTAATCCAGTCTGTACATTTGAAAATGTTGCATAAGCTCTGCCATTGTCCTATTGTCCAATACCTCCAAATTCGATCTAAACTAAGCTAACCCAACCCAGGCCCCTTGAGAAACTATCTAGATAGATCATGAATCAGTCATCTTTAGAAAAGTAAAACTTCATGATCTTAGGAGCTAAAAAGCCCCATGTTAACTCATTTCTAAGTAGAATAACTCTGTTATATATCTTTCCTAACATTCCCTTCTCCATAACTCCTAACCCTCCAAAATTTTCCTTTAATAAACTCATGTAAACCTCTCAAAATCAAATTTTCAAATCAATATTAAATTTAATTGGTACCTTCAATATTCGTGACAAAAGATCCTTGAAAGTTTAGATTATTATATACTCAATAGTCACCAACAACTATGAGAAAGATCTAAAACCTACCTAAACATGGTGATTTAAATTATTACAAGCACCCTCAAGATGTATGCTCTATATCTTCACAAATGAATTTCATCAACAAAAAATACTTTTAGTTACAATATCCCCAAACTAATTTTTGATTAGGTTGGATAGTTGATCTAAAATATTGAATTTGACCTGCAGTGGAGCCCAATTGGTGAATTTGACCCATTTTATATTCATTGGATCCTAATTGATACTAAGAGTATTGTGGATTAGATCACATAGTTGAACTTATATACTAACCTTAACCCAATGTGCAGTTAGATTATTGAAAATTGGGCCAAATGGTCAAATTAAAGTATTAGGTCCAACTTGAGCCATGAAAATGGCACTCGATGTTCAGACTAAGGCCCTAATTGTCCCTTTTATCATAGTCCAAATACATACTATTGTAATTAATCTTATTTTTAGATCTATGTTTTTTTTGTTTATGACATAGTTTGCTTGCAATAAAGTCCATAAGATCACAATAAACATATTTTAATATAACTAAAAATATATATTATCCATGTATCAACAACAAGTATTGCAATAAAATTATTCTATATTTGATAATGCAAGCCTGTCCATATATTACAAAGATAATTCTACTACTCACTGTCTAACTTATTAGAATATGTGTCCTCCACTGAACTCCACTTTTTGAATTCCTTAGGACATTCCTTCAAATTTTACCAAAATAAGAGATCATTATATTGTATCTCAAGCACTTCAAAGCTTTTTCTTTTGGTACAAAAAGCCTAAGACTTTGAATTGCATAGCAAAAAAGCAAAAAATCACTCCATCATCATACATTTGTCACTTGATTGTCATGCCAACCTTATGCTTTGTGAGGCCCAACACTTTGGGCTAGTCTAACATGGATCTAGGGATTGGTCCACTTGATTGGCCTGAATCAAATCAGAAAAAAAAGATGAAAAAGGCAGGGTTAGACTTAGCCAAGTTAGCTTCAATTAAATGATTGAACTCGTTGAGTTTTATTGAGTCAACTAGAGCAAAGACGAGTTATGGTAGAACCAATCCAGGTGAAATAAGGAATTCTAAAATTCCTTTGAAGTCTTGATCCTCCCTATTTAATCCATTTCACCTCAAATGAAACACCACTTTCAATTTTTTCTCCTATTTCATGATTCTATTAGATGGTCATTCATTAAGCACCACCATACTGCCCTGCCATGTTCACTCTCTCCTTGCCGGCCTAAATCTTGAACCATCTCAATGGATCTTGATAGTGTTGTTAAGTCTTCCATAACTTTGCTAGACACCACCATTATTGATTAAACCCCTATATGTTGTAGATAAAATGATGCTTATAATCATGTTGTCAGAGCTCACCAACCATTGGAATGGTGAGCTAAGTCATTTGGACAATGGGATTGCAACCACCATTGATCGTTGGCAACCTTCCTTTGATTATTTTTCTCTCCCCAATTCCCTCCCCCTTTCTCCATTACATATAGTAGGGGCTGGCCAAGCACATTGCCTTCACCTCATTGGTCTTTTGCTGATAGTGCTCAATGAGATAGGCATTGGCCGAACCTATTCCAACCCATGTCTCTCCCTCTATTTCCCTCTTTTATTGTAGAGATGCTAGCTGCCCTTCTTCAACCTTGATAGTTGACTATTGCCACTATCGTCAGTAGCTTCCTACCACCCAAACCACCTTTGATAATCAACCTAGCCACCAACTCTGCCTTCATCACCTCCGTCCTCCTCTATTAAGAGAGCATAGAGGAGAGGGATCGACCCTCCCCTCCTGTATCTTTCTTTTTCTTTTCTATCTCTTCTCTCTTCCTTTTCTTTCTTCCCTCTTCTCTCTCTCATTTTCTCTCCTATTTTCTCTTTAGAAAAATTTCTCTTTCTTCCCTTCTCTCTCTACGTGGGGCACAAGTGGCTCCTAACAAAGGTTCTCCTTTGTTTGGTCCCCTTATTGTTGTAGTGAGCTTGAACATGCTGGTAATCACCTATTGTGTCAGTTTCCATCTCACCCCTTGCAAAGTATCATACTATCATTATTTAGATTGATCATTTTTTTCTTGATTTAGCATGTTTCTACCTTGATGTACCTAACCTAACACTCCTGGACACTATTGCCTAGCCAATCTAGTCCTCCTTGTATTTCTCTATCTTTTACATATTTTCCCTATAAATTGTTTAGATTAGTGAATTTGGATTTGCAAGGATGCAATCTTTTGAGTTGGTCTTCTTCATTTTTATTACATTTGAAGGTAGTTGATGGTGTCAACGCCTGTGCTTGGGGCCTTCAACATTAGTGGCATACTAGTTTGTGGTCACGTTGCGTGTCTAAGGTTGAGTAATTTTATTGAAAAGATTATGAGGCTTTGTTAACTAAGATTTGTGAGTACCTCTACCCTAGTATTTTACCATGCATGACTCATACTTTGTTCAAAAATTTATATTGCTATGATTACTATATGCACTAAAAAATAGCATAAAGATTTAAAGTTGAAAATTATGAAGATTATTTATATATATTTTTCTATATGTTTAACTATATGCATCCCTTGTATGAAAAAAAAATGAATTGTAAAATTTTGGATCAAGCTTGAAATAATTTGTTCAGACATAATATTGAATTATAATGCCTCAAAAATTAGGTTGATTTTAATGGAAATGATCATATGTTACTAAATGAATTTTCATATATACCTTTTGTGAAAGTTCATGCATTTTTGAATTGGTTGCTTAACTAATACAAAAAGGGGTTTTAAAAAAATTTATGTAAATTTATATATTTTTAAATTCGTTAATGAACTCATAGGAAATTGGTTTTCATACATTCTGTGTAAAATTTATGGGTTTTTCTATTAGTTGTAAGACTAAAAATTCAATTTGGAATGGATATTATGTTTATACCCTCTAGCTTGACATTAACTCAAAGCTAGCCTTTAAGGTTGGCCATTGGCCACATGTGATTTAAAGCTGGTTTGCTTTTAAGCCTGGCTAGTCGAGGTGAATTGCTTATGTATAGTTTTTTTAGCATATGTTATTTTTAAGGGCTAGTCTTTTGTACCTTGTCACAAATATTAGAGAATATGGATGTGAGACCCAGCCCTTGTGGCTAGCTTACTTTAAATTAAGATGTAATTTGACTAGATTGAATTAAAAAATTATAAAAAATAATATAATTAGAATTTTTTTTGAATCTATATTCATAATGTTTGGTATTGATTTATCTTTCTAACGCATCTTGAATCACTCAAATTAAAGGTCAATTGAGAAAATTAGAAGCAATTTAATGAACATATATCATTACTAGCGAACTTTAAAAAAATTATGAAAATGTCATTGATTGAGATAAGGATGATTTTTGGTGTTTTTATCCAAATTTTTATATTTAAAAATTATATTGGATGAGTTAGAAGTTAGTTTTGAATCGAGAATATATTTATAAATATTTAATAGATATTTATCTCTTTAGTTTTCTTAAAAAAAATCATTATCCTATAAAGATTAAGAAGTTTATTGATTTTAGGAGATTAAAATCCTATGAATAGTGGGAACCTATAAAATCTCTCTATAAATAATGCTCAATTGAGGTCTTTTGATAATAAATCAATAGTTCAAAAGATAAAGAAGGTGAAGGTTAAAGGATCAAGAAGATCAAAAAGGTTGATGGAGCCCTTGAGCATCAGAAATTGAGGATTAGTTTCTAGTGATTTTATCTAGAGAGGTAAGTAACCTAATCATAAGTTAAAATATTTTATAAATTATTGATGATTGCTAAAAAGATTTCAAACTTTGGTAAGTAATCTAATCATAAGTTAGAGTATTTTATAAATTATTTATGATTGTTAAAAGGATTTTTATAATATTGCAAGACTGCCAAAAATTTATTTTATAATAGATGAATGATTATTTGAATTATAAATAATTGCTAAACTTTCATATAATTAATTATTTTGAAATAATGAGATTTTGAAATTGTTTTTGAAATGCTATTAAAGGTTTAAAGTTTGTATAATATGTTTATTATAAATCTAGATCAAGTAGACAATTATAAATTAGAAGATTTGTGTAAATTGCTTAATTATAAATATCTATTTAAGAATTTATAAATTACTAGTTAAATATTATTATTTTATTTTCTTATGTATAATTAATGTTTTAATGCCTATTATTATATAGTTATTTTTGCATAGCTATTTATTTTAAGTACTGAAAAACTATAGTTATTATGAGAATTTTATTGAAAGGAAAAATGAAATTTTAGGATTTGAAAAAAGAAATTTAATTTTTTTAAAATAAAATTTATATAATTATATGACTAATAAATATTAATGAATATAGAATTATTGATGGTAAGGTATGACTGAAAATATGTAACTCTCAATCCACTATGTAATGACCGCTGAATGATGACTGATAATTGATATGGGGACCTATCTCTATAGGAGGTATATGAGAGAAAAAACCCCATCCATAAGGTTAAATGTAGTGCACTGGCCCTATCACAAAGATATATATGACCATAGTCTATGATCATAGAGTATTAATAATATGATGTTATAAAAATTATTAATGGTGGATGACTTGAAAATTTTGAATATGATGATGTAAAAGTTATGACATGAAAAGTTTTGAATACTAGATAAAGATATCTCAAAATTTATAAGTATTAGTATATCAATGATATGTGAAGTTGTTAATTCTAAGTTTTTAGTTTTTAATTAATAATATGCATTGTTTCATAAAATGCTTTACAAATCTTCACTTGCTTCATCCACTAATTTATGCTTAGTATTATCAAGCGAAAGCTCATAAAACTCTATTATTATTTTTTTATTTCAATGATTAAATATAAGTGGGTACCGGATAAAATCTGGTACTTTATTTTAATTAATTATGTGCAATTACTCTACATATGGTGCTTTGCATGATAGGGATTTATTTCTAAGTGTGCGGTGGATTGTTATGCCTACTACCAATTAATTCGATATAAAAGAAAAGTTTGAAGAACTTATAACTTAAGTCCACCTACTACCAATTAACTTGCACTCAAGTTTTTGAGGCCACATGGACTTGCCCATTAATAATTAATTCAATCAGCAGGTGGGCTTGGGGTGTTACAAAATTACCTCCTAGGCCTTTAAAAAGCTTAGAAGAGTGATATTTTGGAAGGGTCTAAAGCAACCTTCACCCCAATTTTTATAAAAAAGTATATGAATCATTTAGGTATCATACTACCAAGGATGCCTAAATAACAAGTATCCATTAAGATAACATCACATAACACCTTATTTCTACAATACTTTCCAATGGAAAATTGAACTAAGCATCTTTTATAAATTTTACCTCATTTCACTTATTGAGCTTTGAAAATTTATAGGGAAAATTTATAGGGATGTAGGTGTTCATAATGGTTCATCAAAAGAGCACAGGATTCTGCAAATGATAGAGGATGATTCGCATTCATGCTTATCCATGAACGATGGAAAATACAGCAAGAATTGTTAGCTTGATGGTGGATAACACTACCAATGGGTGACCAAGAGACCTAGCAAGCATAAGGTTCTGTATATGATAGAGAAGACGATTCGGGTTCATGCTTATCCAAGAGTAAAGCTTCTTTTTATTTTGTCTGCAAGCACAAGAATTTCCACAGAAAGTTGTTCTCCATATCGGGCAGGTTTGCAGGCTAGTGGCTTTAAAAAATAGACCTTATCATCTATTTTTCAAGCACAAAATTATAATCATGAAGAAGATTCAAAGATTCAAATTAATAAGCGTTATTCTGTAAGCTTGTAACGAGAAAGTAGGGAAGAATGGTATCAATATAACACTTTTTTGCCCACATTGGGTGGGGAACTTTTTAGCATTGCCTTGAAGACAAGACCCTGTATTCCTTCGTTGCTTGGAAGATTAGCTGCTTTATATAAGGAAGGAAGTTCCCTAGCTGGTACCCAAGCGAGCGAAGCAAAGAAAGCTTATTTGAGGCCTTCTAACTAATGATAGAATATGCAAAGATGGTGGAACACACAACAAGAGTATGAAAGAAGGAGAAAAATATTTTTATTGTATGAAACAATGGAGGAATACATCTTTTCTCACAAGCTCTCTTTCTCTCTCTCTCAAGTCCTCTCTTTCTCTTCTCTTTTTCTCACCATACATTCTTCTTCACAACAGCCACATATTTATAGGCACAAGAAGTGACCTTTTGACTTCCCTAATTATGTAACCTTTTAGACTTCCCATGTGACTTTTGGATTTTCCATATGACCCTTAAGTTTTTGCCACTATGACTTTTCAGTTTCTTCAACACAATTAAGTTTATATTTTTTAACACCCCCCCCTTAAACTTAATTGTCCTTTCTTCACTATACCAAGAGATCTTTTAAACTTGATGAAGAGGTCTACTCCCAAAGGTTTAGTAAATATATCAGCCACTTGATCCTGTGTCTTCACATACAGCAGCTCTACATCTTTGTTCTTCACATGTTCCTGGATTGAATGAAAATGAACATCAATATGTTTGCTTCTTTGATGATACACCAGATTCTTTCCTAGTGCAATGGCTGACTTGCTATCAATGTTTATCTTGATAGGCTCCTTTTGCTCAAAGCCAACTTCCTTCAGCAAGTTCCTTAGCCATATTGCATGTGATACACATGCAGATGCAGCAACATATTCAGCTTCACATGTAGAAAGAGTAACAATAGGTTGCTTCTTTAACATCCATAAAAATGCCGCATTTTTCATAAAAAATATAAATCCAGAGGTACTCTTTCGGTCATCCATGTCTCCAGGCCAATCACTATATTGGATGTAACAAAGAATCCTCTTTGCTGCTTTCCAATGCATTAATTTGGGCTTCTCCATAAATCTGCTGACTAGACCGACTGCATATAGAATGTCCGGCCTTGTGCATGTCATGTACCTCAAACATCCCACTAAGCTTCTGTAAAGAGTAGGGTCAATAACCTTTCCTTTGTCTTCTTTTGACACCTTTGCTCCACAATCAATAGGGGTGCTTATAGGGTTACAATCTTCCATCTTGAATCTCTTCAAGATTTCTTTAGCATAACCTTCTTGGGATATAAAAATTCCTTCTTCATGTTGTTTAACCTCCAAACCAAGAAAGTATGTCATTAGTCCCATGTCTATCATCTCAAACTCCTTCATCATGGCATGCTTGAACTCTTCAAACATTTGTGGATCATTACCTGTAAAGATAAGATCATCCACATACAAACAAACAAGTAAAATGTTAGAATTTTTTTCTTTTACATACACAGCATACTCATAAGGACATTGCTTGAAGCCATTTGCTTTGAAGTAGCTATCAATCCTTGAGTTCTATGCTCTTGGAGCTTGTTTTAAGCCATAAAGTGCCTTCCTTAGCTTCAAAACCTTCCCTTCATGTCCCTTCTTCACATACCCTTTGGGTTGTTCAACATACACTTTTTCTTCTAGAAAGCCATTCAAAAATGCCGACTTCACATCTAGCTGGTTGATACTCCATTTGTTCTATGCGGCCAAGGAAATTACCAAGCGAATTGTCTCTATGCATGCTACAGGAGCAAATAGCTCCTCGTAGTCAATCCTAGCTTGTTGCTTGTAGCCTTTAGCTACTAATCGAGCCTTGTATTTTTTTCACCTTTCCTTCTGCACTCTTCTTCACCTTGAACACCCATTTCACTCCGATGGGTTCATAACCTTTTGGAAGAGTGGTAAGATCCCATGTGTCATTCTTCTGGAATGCCTTCATCTCTTCATCCATGGCCGTCCTCCAGTTTTCATTCTTCACTGCTTCTTCAAAAGAGATTACATCCTCATCAGCATATAAACAAATGAGATTAAGGGGACTTGTCACCTCATAGAGATCTTGAATGCTTCTTGTCTTTCTGGAATCATCACTTGAGGATGGAGATCTCATGCTAGGTGATAAAGGAGGTGTGGAATCTTCAACTTGAGCCTTTGCTTGTTCTTCTTCTTGCACTATGTTAGTGCTCCAATTCCAGATTCCTTCTTTGTTGAACTTCACGTTACGGCTTACAAGAGTCTTCTTTGCCTTTGGGTCATAGAGTCTATATGCCTTGGACCTCTGGTCATATCCTATAAAGATGCAAGGATAACTCTTGTCATCAAGCTTGCTTCTCCTTTAATCTGGGATGTGTGCATAGGCAATACAACCAAACACTCTCAGATGAGATACATCTGGCTGATAGCCATTCCATGCTTCTTGAGGGGTCCTTCCATCAAGGTTCTTTGTTGGGCAATGGTTGAGAATGTACACCGCACAATTCACAGCTTCCGCCCAAAACTCTTTTGGCATTTCCTTTGTCTTCAACATACTTCTCACTATATCAAGAATGGTCCGATTCTTCCTTTCTGCTATACCATTCTGCTGGGGTGAGTATGGAGCAGTCAAGGTCCCCCAAATGCCTTGAGATTTGTAGAACTCTTCGAATGCTTTCGAGGTGAACTCTCCTCCTCGATTTGATCTCAAAGCTTTGATTTTGCACCTAGTTTGGTTCTCCACAAGAGCTTTGAACCTTTTGAATATCTCTAGGGCCTCCTGTTTCTCCTTCAAGAGGTACACCCAAGTTTTCCTGCTAAAGTCATCAATAAATGTTAGGAAATAATGATGACCTCCAAATGAGCCCGGTGTGAGAGGACCACAAATATCTGTATGGATGAGTTGCAAAGGCTTTTGGGTTCGATGAAATGACTCCTTTGGGAAGCTAGCTGTTGACTATTTTCCAACAATACATCCTTCACATATTCCTTCAGAGGTATCCTCAAGGTGAGGTAACCCTTTCATCGTTGCCTTCGAGGATAGGAGCTTCAAGGAACTAAAATTCATATGCCCGAACCTCAAGTGCCATAGCCACATATTATCCTTCATGCATGCACTCAGGCACTTTGCCTCAACATACTTGATGTTCAACACGAACATTTGATTCTTGGTCATAGGTATTTTTGCAATCAAGTGATCATGTTTTCTCAAGTACAAGTATCTTTCTTTCATGGAAACATCAAAGCTTTTTTCTAATAGTTGATCAAGACTCAAGATATTTGTTTTCATATTAGGCACATAGTAAACATTAGAAATGAACTGTTGAGAACCATCCTTGAGTTGGATTAGGATCTTACCTATCCCCTTCACTTGAACTTTTGAAGCATCTCCGAAAGAAACATTGCCTTCCACTGTCTCATCTAACTCTTTAAAGACATGCTTATGCCCACACGTATGATTGCTTGCGCCAGTATCCAAGTACCATATGTTGCTATTGGAGGCTTCTTCTCCCTTCTCTGCTAGTAGTAGTATACCATCTTCTCCTTCCTCCTTTGCATAGTTGGCCTTCTCATGCACTTGGTTATTCTTATTATGGTAACATTCTGAGGAATAATGACCATATTTGTAACAAGTAAAACATCAAACTTTTCTTTTATCATACCTTCATCTTCCTCTTAAGAAACCTCCTTGCCCTTTTTCGCCTTGAGTGCTTTCTTCATTAGGTGGAAATTCTGGGCCTCCTCTTCCTCTACCACGTCCCAAGGAACCTCGTCCTTGTCCATGGCCTCATTCATGATGATATCCATGGCTGTAACCACGACCGCGATCTATCTGGCTGCTCTCGCCAATTAAGCCTCCCTTCTTCTCATTGATGGTGAGCTTGGATTTCAAGGCTTGCTCCAAAGGTTCTTCTTTCCGCAACAAGATCCTTTGCTCATGAACTTGCAGAGGACCCATGAGTTCATCAACTGTCATAGTGTCCAAATCTTTGGACTCTTCAATTGCTGTCACAACATAGTCAAACTTTTGATCCAATGATCTTAGGATCTTCTCCACCACACGCTTGTCCTCCACATTCTCCCCATTTCTTCTCATTTGATTCACGATGGAGAGAACCTTTGTGAAGTAATCTGAGATGGATTCTCCTTCCTTCATCTTCAAAGTCTCAAACTCGCCTCTCAACACTTGGAGGCGCACCTTCTTCACTTTCTCAACACCCTTATGAACTTTCTCGAGGATCTCCCATGCTTGCTTTGAGTTGGTGGCACCGGCAACCTTCTCAAAAGCAGCCTCGTCTAAGCCTTGGTAGATGAAGTAGAGAGCCTTCTTGTCTTTCTTCAAAGTCTCTCGTTGCTGCGCCGTGAGAATATCTCTATCTCTGACTTCTTCATAGCCTCTTTCGACTACGTCCCAAATATCTTGAGATCCAAGCAATGCCTTCATTTGGATGCTCCAATTCTTATAGTTGGTATTGGTGAGACGAGAAATGAGAAGCACTCCGGTAGCCATAGCTCTGATACCACTTTGATAGAGTAAGCAAAGATGGTGGAACACACAACAAGAGTATGAAAGAAGGAGAAAAATATTTTTATTGTATGAAACAATAGAGGAATACAACTTTTTTCACAAGCCCTCTTTCTCTCTCTCTCAAGTCTTTTCTTTTTCTTCTCTTTTTCTCACCATACATTCTTCTTCACAACAATCATATTTATAGGCACAAGAAGTGACCTTTTGACTTCCCTAATTATGTAACCTTTTAGACTTCCCATGTGACTTTTGGATTTTCCATATGACCCTTAAGTTTTCAATGTGACTCTTGATTTTTGCCACTATGACTTTTTGGTTTCTTCAACACAATTAAGTTTACATTTTTCAATAACTAAGACCATGACGAGCAGCCAAGTCAAAGCTCAGGTAAGAGATAGCATTGAGCTGGGGTTCGATAAACTTCATAGGTTTGCTGATGTTTTCACCTTACCCTTGGCTCCTCTGGATGGTGCTGTACATGGAGTTGCTCGAGGGATTCTCAACTGGGTGACCGACACACACCCCCAAGAGCAAGCCAAGTGCAGGCCTGCCAATGGTTCAGCTCAACCAGCATACCCACAGCCAAATCCATACGGGAATCATTATGGTTATCCTCCACCACCTTATGGATACCAAAGTTCCTATTTTGGTGATGGCACTATTGGAAACCATGGCGATCAAAAGATAAGCAACGTGACCAATGGGGACAACAACGTCAAGGTTGGCAACTTCGGTGGTGCCTAGCCATGCAATAACGAATATTGTACCCGGAAGTCAGCACTCGGTCCAAATAGGCTATGTAAAGCCTCCACCGCCTAGCTACTACCGTATTAAGTAATTACGGAATAAGAAATGAGTTTGCTTTAAAACATTCCTTTCTGGCATCGTTACATAAATGTTAATCATAGCCTTACTACAAAAGATTAAGAACGGACAGACTATATTCTCTATAATACCTTGGTTGCTTGCATGAAGACCTTATCAAATACAATAGTCTAGCACATGGTTCGTTATAACTTTAGTGATTGGGCTGCTTCTTTTTTTTTTTTCTTTGAGAAAACATCAATCAACCTTTTTCTTGTTACTATTACTTCATTTTTTGTTGTGATAGGAGCACATTCAGTTGTTGTAGCCAAGGCATTCTCGAAATGAAATAACAAAGAGAAAGACAAATCTTGAAGTGAAATACCTAAGAGACACAAAATGATAAAATCAAAATAATAGAGTAAACACAGGGATTTGCATGGTTCGGCCACTGGCCTACATCCACCAAAGTTTCTTTCTCATCGAGTCTCTCTTTCAAATCCCTAATCTCTCATACATCTAACAGGGTCTCTTCTCAACTCTCACAATAACTTTCTCTATTTATATCCTTGGTTGTTGTATGGTTATTCCAAAATGATGTTGTAGGGTTTTTCCTTGATTTATCCATTTCTTTTTTGGTATTATTTTTTAAAGTACTAATTTCTAGTTTTTTAGATGGCTAAATGTTGCATTTAAAAAAAAAAAAAAAATTATATGATCAGTTGATATTGATGTACTATCATGTATATAGCATTTTCATTTTTTAATGTGCTGCTTATAAGATTCTGCTTCCTTTCAATGATGATGAGGTATCACCGTTCGCCATAAGTTTTTGAGTGGTGATTGAATGGGAAGATTTTTTTTTTTTTTTTTATGCTTATTTTGTTTGCCAGCTTAACTGATAAAATAGTAAACTAATTAAATAAAGAGAAGGTGAAAAGGTCGGCAACTTCGTGATTTTTGTTTTTTCTATGTTTTATCACTGACATTTGTGGTTTTGTGACACGAGAGGTTATTCTGTGCCAAATAATTTGATCTTTTCCTGGAGAGTTATACCTTGATGATTGTCATGTAAATATAACTTGAGTAGTTAATTATAACTCCCCATCTCCCTGCTATTATGAAAATATCATCATCAGCCCTCATGATAAAGTCGTAATGGCCCGGTAGAATGTCGGGAAGTGAAGTAAGTGTAGGTCTGTCGAGTTCATGTTCTTAGTGCGGTTGAGGATAATGATGTTGTCACAACGAAGAATCTCTAGAGCGGCTAAGATTCACTATTCTTCTTTGGCGAGTGTGAGATCCTAATCTGGACTAGATCCATTTGACCAGTTCGGGGTGAATCAGTTGATTAAAAAAAAAAAAAAAAAACAAAGAGAGTTTGAATCCAGAGAGGAGACGCTTTCGTCTTCCTTCCGGATTCAAAGAAGGGGGAGAGATAAACCTTATCTCTACCCTCTCCTCCTCCATATAAATCCATCAAACCCTCTTAGGCGTTTAATCAAGAAGGATCAAACCATCCGGCGAATGTAAAAGTAAAATCCGGGTTAGAGGTCCGGTTGGGAGGAAGAACCAGAGAGAAGAAGAAGTTCTTTTTCTTGGATTTAGGTAATCTCAAGAATCTTTAATTCCTTTATCTTCCCTTAGATCCACGAACCGAATAGATGATATTCATGCTGACTTTTCAATGGGATTTAAAGCTTTGAATGATCGTTAGAGAACTCGTTTCAGGAAATAAGGAGATTGAGAGGGTCTGCGGTCGGTACTTTTCTTCTTCTAGTGACATAAACGGTAAGATAATAAGCCTCTAAAGTTTCTCCTTCTCTTCTTCTTTGATTCATGAATCTGTTAGCTAGGATATGAGGAGGGAACCGCCCGCGACGAAGTAAAAGCACCAGGTGGTGAAAATGGCACGTCCTTGATCAACTGGGAGGTGGTCAAGGTCGGGAGGAAGAAGACCCTCATGAGTCTTCTGAACCAAAGATACAGAACCATTGATCCAGCCGATTCTTTAAACCGGCTAAGTAAAAAAATAAAATAAAATAAAATAATGAGTAGATGTATATTTCTTGTTGGGAAGGGTTCGCTCAATTGGATCTAGACTACCCAATGGGAGTTGGGTTGGACTAGTACATGATCAAAGAAGTAGGTTCAACAAATTGGAATTAATTACTAAGCCCAGAAAACCCATAGGCTTTATTCCTGATGGATCATAGCAGGATGGGATCCTAAGTCTAGGCTGTATTATGAGTTAATGAAAATATAAAATTGATTAAAGATATGTGTTATATAGGTGAACAGCATTTCTGAAACTGCATTTTTGGATTAGCAAATCAAGGTAAGAAGAATCGAGGTAAGTAGACTAATTATGAATTTGTTAAATTAATATTTATAGGTAAATTCTGCCCAATGACATTTAAATGAAATTATTTTACATCTATGATTACTAAAAATGCTCAGCAACATGAACATTTGATTGATTACTTTGAATCCTGTTATTGTTATTATTAGCATCATTTGTTAAAATTATGAATTGATACTAAAATTAGATAGTTATCATTTATCATTGGCATAACATTTAATTATAAATTTGAATATTAATTATATTTTTAAAAGAAAAATTAATTACTATGTTCATAATAATAATAACATTATAATTATAGATAAATAGATGTATTCATAAAATAATAATAATAATATTATTAATATAATAAATAAAGAAAAAATAGAAATTACTTAAACACATGCATTAGCTTTGACTGTCAAGTAAAGAATGAATGATATAAGCTTAGCATAAACTCTTGATTCACTGTGTAATAACTGATGACTAATATCAGAACTCACCTTCACATGGGATATATGTGGAGGATGCACCTATATTCACATGGTTAAAATGTGGTTTTCGGCCTTCTCATAGAGATAAATGTGACTATAGTCTGTGATCGTAGAGAATAAATTGTTGATGACTGAATTATTGATGACCTGAATTACTGACGACATGTATTACTGATGACATATATTACTGATAACATGAATAACTGAAGGCATGTATTACTAATAACATGAATTACTGATGATATAAATAAGATAACATGTAAATTGATAATATAAATTACTAATGATATGAATAAGATGTTATTTAAATCGATAACATGAATAATGATGGTATGAAAACTGATAACATGACACTATTAACCAGTAATGACATGTACATGAATTAATGAATAATGACATGCTGATATGTTAGCAAAGTCCAAAAAATTTGGATCTAAATTATGCCTATTTAATCACATAAGTATGGCATGTAAATATCGGTTCCTTAATAATGAAACATCTGGATAGCTCACTTATGGTGATTCACAATTAGTTTTCTTACTGAGTGCAAGTTCATAAAATATCTTCCTTTTTATTAGACACAAGGAACTGAAGAGAGATTATGGGTAGATGCAGCATCTACTAGACCAACTGCCTAGTTTATCTAGTTCTCTAGTTTTTATAGTTTTACTATTTTTTTATCTGTAAAAAACTTTATTTGATTTAAGCCTTTGAGCTTGAGGTTTCTCTTATTTAGTTGCATAAATATTTTTTTAATTATGACTTGGACCAATTCATTAGTTAATTTGTGTTTTAAGATGCCTCGCATACTTGTATGCGGCGAATTGTCATGATCCACATCCATACTAGGGTTTGAGGCCTGACAATTATAATGGTATCAGAGCCAACCCGAGTGTGCAAAAGTTGATGGACAGGAGGAAAGGGCTACTCATAGGATGGTGGCAGAGTTCTACCTTGGCATGGAGCCACCCTTGCAACACCAATGACCCGGCTCAGGGTAGATTCTAGCTAGCTTGTGGCATGCAATGAGGACGGCTCGAGGTAGATTCTGGCTAGCTTGTAATCAACCAAAAGGACATTGCATTATAAAGGGAAAAGATTGTAATACTCAAAAATAATCCGACATCAAATAGGAAAAAAAAGTTTGAAATGTATATAACTCAGGTTTACTTGCTACTAATTAACTTTCACTTAAATTTTTAGGGTCATGTGGTTTCAGTCTGCTAACAGATTAATTGGATCAGTAGTGGGCTTGAGGCGTTATAAAAAATGGTATTAAAGCATAAGTGACATAATAGGAAAACCCTTAGATGACTTATGGGGAGTGTTTACAATTTTAAAGATAATGACATGTCTATAAAAGCCCAAAACCAATGATTGGAAAGAAAAGAATAAATGATATGAAACCTGTTTTATAATATAGATTGTAATAGCTCGTCATGCAAGAGATAGCCAACTTATATGCATAAACTTTAGTTGACCCAGGCACTACACACTCATTTGTGCCAAACAAGTACGTTTCAAGAAATGAATTATTGTCACTGGTTCCACTAGGTTTGAAACTACAAATCTTTCTTTCTAGTGGAGATACTATGATTGTGGATTCTGTTTGTAAATCCTGCCCAATAAACATTAAAGACAGAAAATTGAGAGCCAATTTATTAGCCCTTCCATTACAAGGTTTTGAAGTAATCTTGGGGATGGACTGGTTAGCATCTTATCATACCTCTATAGATTGCTTCTGGAAGAGTGATTTTGCAATTTTCTGACCAACCTAAATTCAGTTTTAATGGAATCAAGAAGGACTCGTCATTAGTATTAGTGTTAGTTATGCAAGCTAAGAAATTTTTAAGCAAAGGCTGTGAAGGGTATTTGGCGATTGTGAAGGACCTTCAGCAGGAGGGATCCAAGATGGAGGATATACTAATGGTAAATGAGTTTTCTGAGGAATTGATCAAACTATCCCCAAACAGAGAGATAGAGTTCAACATCGATTTAGCCTCAGTACTAAGCATATCTCTAAAGCCCCTTACTATATGGCCCCAGCTGAACTAAAAGAATTAAAGGAGCAATTGCAGGAGTTGTTGGACAAGAGGTTTATTAGACCCAATGTCTCTCCTTAGGGTGCTCTAGTATTATTTATAAAGAAAAAGGACGCAAGTCTTTGGCTCTGCATTAATTACTGGAAAATCAATAGAGTGACAATACAGAATAAATATCCCTTGCCAAGGATCGACGACCATTTTGATCAGCTTTAAGGGACGCAAGTCTTTTTAAAAATAGATCTCCATTCTAGGTACCATCAACTCAAAATTAAATTAGAAGATGTTTCCAAGATAGCCAAGATAGCCTACAGAACTAGATCTGGTCATTATGAGTTCTTGGTGATGCTGTTAGGACTAACAAATGGCCTAACAGCATTCATGGACCTGATGAACAGAATATTCAAATCATATTTGGATCAGTTCATCATTGTCTTTATTTATGATATCTTGGTATACTCTAGGAGTTGGAGGGAGCATGAGGAACATCTGAGGATTGTTTTGCAAACCTCTGAGAAAAGAAGTTATATGCCAAGCTTCAAATGTATGATTTTTGGATGGGTCAAGTATCCTTCTTGGGTCATGTGATTTCTAAGGATGGCATCTCAGTGGATCCAAAGAAGATTGAGGCTACTGCTAGTTGGGGCCGATCGGTCAACATAACTGACATTCAAAGTTTCTTGGGGCTAATTGAATACTAACGTAGATTTATCGAAGGCTTCTCTCGCATTGCCTTGCCATTAACTCATTTGACTAAAAAACGAGTGAAATTTGAATGGACTGATGAATGTGAGTAGAGCTTCCAAGAGCTGAAGCAAAGGTTAGTGCCTGCTCCAATCCTTTCGCTACCATCAGGATCTAAATGTTTTACCTTATTCAATGATGCCTCTCACAAGGGATTTGGTAGTGCACACATACAGAATGGGAAGATAATTACTTATGCTTCTAACTAGTTAAAACTATGAACAAAATTATCCAACCCATGATTTAAAATTAGTAGCGGTAGTGTTTGCTCTAAAAATTTAGAGACACTATCAGAGAAACTTGTGTTATTTTTATTGATCATAAGAGTTTAAAATATTTTTTCACTCAGGAAGAGTTGAATTTGAGGTAGAGAAGGTAGTTGGAATTACTGAAGGATTATGACCTGAATATCCATTACCACCCGGAAAAGACCAATGATATAGCAAACCTACTAAGTAGGAAGTCCTCCTCATAGTTAGAATGCATATTGAAAGGCTGACTAATATGTATGTTGATCAGATTGTGAGACTTCATGGAATATCAGTGTCTATAGTGTCTGATCGAGATATAAGATTTGTATCCCAATTTTCAAAAAGCTTACATAAAGCTATGGGAACCAAATTAAATTTTAGCATGGCCTTCCACCCTTAGACTGATGGTCAATCTGAAAGGACTATACAAATCTTGGAGGATATGTTAAGAACTTGTATAATAGATTCAGGTGGCTCTTAGGATCAACACCTGTTTCTAGTAGAATTTGCATATAACAACAGTTACCAAGCTAGTATTCAAATGGCTCCGTTTGAGGCCTTATATGGTAGGAAATGTAGATCTCCTCTATATTGAGATAAGGTTGGAGAATGGAAACCGTTGGGGCCTGAGTTAGTACAACAAACCATAGAAAAGGTGTAGATGATTAAAGAGCAACTCCATATAAACAGAAAAGTTATGCCGATAATAAAAGGAGAGATTTAAAATTTTAAATTGAAAATCATGTCTTCTTGAAGGCATCGCCAACAAGGGATGTAATAAGATTTAGGATCCGAGGCAAATTAAGTCTGCGGTATGTGGGACCCTTCAAAATTTTGGATAGAGTTAGCAAAGTTGCTTATCGCCTAGATCTACCACCTACAGGGGGTGCATAATGAGTTCTACGTGTCAATGTTGAGGAAGTTTATTCAAATCCCAGCCATGTGATGGAGTTGGAACCTATTAAGCTTAGTAAAGATCTGACTTATGAACTCAGTTTTTATTGTGGACTACAAGGACCAAGTGTTGAGATGGCATGTCATACTCTATGTCAAGGTGCAATGAAGCAATTACGTGGAACAAGAAGCAACTTAGAAGCTTGAGGAAGAAATGAGGAAGAAGAAATCCTATCTATTTGAAAATTTTGGCATATGTTATTGATTAAATTATTGGATTATTTGTCGAAGCTTAGTTACGAAGTAAATTTTATGAGATAATTTCAGGGGTGAAATTATTTAAGGGGGGAAGAATGTGAGACCTTAACCCAGATTAGGTCAATTTATCTAGTCCGAGCTGAGTCAATTGATTTAAAAAAAAAAAAAAGAAATGAAGAGAGTTTGAATCCAGGGAGGAGATGCTTTCGTCTTCCTCCCGGCTTCAAATAAGAGGGAGAGATAAACCTTCTTAGGCATTTAATCAAGAAGGATCAAGGCATTCAGCGGTGAAGGTAAAATCCAGGTTAGAGGTCTAGTTGGGAGGATGAACCAAAGAGAAGAAGTTCTTTTTCTTAGATTAAATCCACCTTTCTCAGGTAATCTCAAGAATCTTCGATTCCTCTATATTCCCTTGGATCCATGAACCAAATAGGATGAGATTCATGCTGATTTTTCAATGGGATTTGAAGCTTTGAATGATTGTTAGAGAACTCTATTTCAGGAAACAAGGAGATTGAGAGGGTCTCCGGTCGGTACTTTTCTTTCCTCCAGCAACATAAATGGCAAGGTAATAAGCCTCTAAAATCTAAAATTTGTCCTTTTCTTCTTTTTTGATGCATGAATACGTTAGCTAAGATATGAGAAGGGAACCACCGGCGATGAAGTAAAGGCGCCAGTTGGTGAAGATGGCAACCCCTTGATCGGCTGGGAGGAAGAAGACTCTCGTGAGTCTTGAACCAAAGATACAGAACCAATGATCCAACCGATTCTTTGAACCGGCTAAGCAAAAATAAAATAAAATAAAGTAATGAATAGATGCATATTTCTTGTTGGAAGGGTTTGCTTAATTGGATCAAAACTAACCAATGGGAGTTGGGTTGGACTGGTATATGATCAAAGGAGCAGGTTCAACAATTTGGAATTAATTACTAAGCCTAGATAACCCATAAGCTTTGTTCCTGGTGGGCCATAGTAGGATAAGTTCCTATGTTTAGGCTGTGTTATGAGTTATTGAAAATATAAAATTGATTAAAGTTATCCATTATATAGGTGAAGAGCATCCCTAAAACTGCATTTTTGGATTAGCAAATCGAGGTCAATAAACTAATTATAAATTAGTTAAATTAATATTTATTAGTAAATTCTGTTCAGTGACATTTAAATGAAATTTTTTCACATCTATAATTAATAATAATGCTCAACAATATGAACATTTGATTGACTACTTTGAATCCTATTATTATTCCTGTTAGCATCATTTGTTAAAATTATGAATTAATACTAAAATAAATAGTTATCATTTATCATTGGCCTAACATTTAATTATAAATTTAAATATTAATTATATTTTTAAAGAAAAATTAATTACTATGTTGGTAACAATAATAACATTATAATTATGGATAAATAAATATATTCATAAAATAATAAATATTATTAATAATATAATAAATAAAGAAAAATAATAGAAATTATTTGAATACATGCATAAACTTTGACTGTCAAGTAAAGAATGAATGATGTAAGCTTAATATGAACTCTCAGTCTACTATATAATGACTGATGACTGATACCGGGACCTACCTCCATAAGGAATATATATATGAAGGATACACCCTCAGCCATAGGGTTAAAATATGATTTTTGGCCCTATCACAAAGATAAATGTGACCATAGTCTATGACCGTGGAGAATAAACTACTGATGATTGAATTACCGATGATCTGAATTACTAACAACATGTATTACTGATGGCATATATTACTGATAACATGAATGACTGATGACATGTATTACTGATAAAATGAATTACTAATAACATAAATTATTGATGACATGAATAAGATGACATATAAATTGATAATATGAATTACTAATGACATGAATAAGATGACATGTAAACTGATAACATGAATAATGATGATATAAAAATTGATAACATGACATTGTTAATCAGTAATGACATATACATGAATTAATGAATAATGGCATGCTAATATATTGGTTAGTAAAGTCTAAAAAATTTGGATCTAAATAATACCTATTTAATCACATAAGTATGGTATGTAAATATCAGTTTCTTAATAATGATACATCTGGATAATTTACTTATGATGATTCATGGTTAGTTTTCTTACTGAGCGCGAGCTCATAAAATGTCTTCTATTTTTTTTGGATACAAGGAACTGAAGAGAGACTATGGGTAGATGCAGTATCTGGCAGATCAATTGCCTAGTTTATCTAGTTCTCTAGTTTTTCTAGTTTTACTAGTTCTTTTATATGTAGAGAAGTTTGTTTGATTTAAGCCTTTGAGCTTAAGGTTTCTCTTATTTAGTTGTATAAACATTTTTTTAAGTATGACTTGGACTAGTTGATTAGTTAATTTATGTGTTTTAAGACGTCTTGCATACTTACATGCGGCAAATTGTCATGATCTAGATATCCACACTAGGGTCTAGGGCATGATAATTATAGTGTATCAAAACTGACCCGAGTGTGCGGAAGTTAGTGGGCATGAGAAAAGAGCTACTCATAGGATGGTGGTAGAGTCCCGTCATAGCATGAAGCCACCCTTGCAGTACCAATGATCCAGCTCGGGATAAATTCTGACTAGCTTGTGCCATGCAATGAGGATGGCATGGGATAAATTTTGTCTAGCTTGTGGCGTGTGACGATGATGTCACATTTCAAAGGGGGAAGGTTGTAATACCCAAAAAATAGTTCCACATCGAATGAAAAAGAAAAGTTTAAAGTGCTTATAAGTCAAGTTCACTTACTACCAATTAACTTCCACTCGAATTTTTAGGGCCACATGGTTTCGGTCCGCTAACAGAATAATTGAATTAACAGGTGAGCTTAAGGTAATATAAATGGTATTAGAGCATAGGTGACATAATAAGAAAACCCTTAGGATGAGGGTTTACAATTTTTAAGATAATGATATCTTTATAAAAGCCCAAAACCAATGATTGGAAAGGAAAGAATAAATGACATGAAAATTGTTTTATGATATAGAATGTAATGGTTCATCGTGCAAGAGAGCAAACTTATATGCATATACTTGCACTCAAGTTTGAAGAGTGATAACTCAAGTTTGAAGAGTTTATAACTCAAATTCATCCGCTACTAAGTAACTTGTACTCATGGATTGGCCCATTAATAATTAATTGAATCAGTAGGTGGTTTTGAGCCATTACAAAATTACCTTCCAACCTTTAAAAAGCTTAGAAGAGTAATAACCTTCACCCCAATTTTTATAAAAGAATATATGAATCAATTACGTTTCATACTACCAAGGATGCCTAAATAACCTTACTTCTACAATACTTTTCAATGGAAAATTGAACTGAGCATATTTTATAAATTTGTACCTCATTTCATTTATTGAGCTATGAAAATTTATAAGGATGTAGGCGTTCATAATGGGTTCTCAAAAGAGCAGGATTCTGCCAATGATAGAGGATAATTCGCATTCATGCTTATCCATGAATGATGGAAAATACAGCAAGAATTGTTAGCTTGATGGTGGATAACACTACTAATGGGTGAACAAGAGACCTAGCAAGCACAAGATTCTGTATATAATAGAGAAGACGATTCGGGTTCATGCTTATCCATGAGAAAAGCTATTTTTTATTTTTTCTGCAAGCACAAGAATTTTTGCAGAAAGTTGTTCTCCATTTTGGGTAGGTTCGCAAACTAGTGGCTTTAAAAAACAGACCTTATCAGCTATTTTTCAAGCACAAGATTATAATCATGAAGAAGATTCAAAGATGCAAATTAATAAGCGTTATTCTGTAGGATTGTAACGAGAAAGTAGGGAAGAATGGTATCAATATAACGCTTTTTTGCCCACTTTGGGTGGGGAACTTTTTAGCGTTGCCTTGAAGCCAAGACCCTGTATTCCTTCGTTGCTTGGAAGATTTGCTTCTCTATATAAGGAAGGAGGTTCCCTAGCCTGTACCCAAGCGACCAAAGCAAAGAAAGCTTAAGTATTTCAGGCCTTCAGACAAAGACCATGACGAGTAACCAAGTCAGAGATCAGGTACGAGATACTATTGAGTTCGGGTTCGATAAACTTCATAGGGTTGCTGATGTTGTCACCTTCCCCTTGGCTCCTCTGGATGGTGCTGTACATGGAGTTGCTCGAGGGATTCTCAACTGGGCGACGGACACACACCCCCAAAAGCAAGCCAAGTGCACACCTGCCAATAGTTCACCTCAACCAGCATACCCACAGTCAAATCCATACGGGAATCATTATAGTTATCCACCCTATGGAAGTTATTCCAGTTTTGGTAACGGCACTATTGGAAACCACGGCGATCAAAAGATAGATAACGTGAAGAATGGGAACGGTAACATCAAGGCCTTCAACTTCGGTGGTGCCTAGCCATGCAATAACGAATATTGTACCCGGAAGTCAGCACTCGGCACCCCAAAAAGGCTTTATAAAGCCTTCACTGCCTAACTACTACTGTATTAAATAATTATGGAATAAGAGCTGAGTTTGCTGCAAAACATTCGTTTCTGGCATCTTTACATAAATGTTAATCATAGCCTTACTATAAAAGATTAAGAACGGAGACACTATGCTCTCTATAATACCTTGGTTGCTTGCACGAAGACCTTATCAAATACAATAGTCTAGCACATGGTTAGTTATAACTTTAGTGATTGGGCTGCTTCCTTTTTCTTTTTTTTTTTCCTTTTTTATGGAGAAAACATGAATCAACCTTTTTCTTGTTACTATTACTTCATTTTTTGTTATGATAGGAGCACGTTCTAATATCAGTTATTGTAGCAAAGGTGTTCTCGAAATGAAATACCAAAGAGGAAGACAAATCTCGAAGTGAAATACCTAAGAGAGACAAAAGGGTAAAATCAAAATAAGAGAGTAAACACAAGGATTTACATGATTCAGCCACTGGCCTACTTTTATTAAGATCTCTTCCTAACTAGAGATTCTCTCTCAAATCCCTAATCCCTCATATATTCAGCAGGGTCTCTTCTAAACTCTCACAATAACTTTCTATATCTACATCCTTGATTGTTGTATGGTTATTCCAAAATGCTGTTGTAGGCTTATTCCTTGATTTATCTTTTTTTTCCCTGGTCTTTGTTCTTTAAAGTTCTAATTTTTAGTTTTTTAGATGGCTAGCTGTTGCATTTTAAACAAAAAAAATTGATATGATCAGTTGATATTGATGTACTATCATGTACATGCATTTTATTTTTTTTTTAATGTCCTGTTTATAAGATTCTGCTTCCACTTTCAATGATGATTAGGTCTCATCGTTCACCATAAGGTGTTTGACTGGTGATTGAATGGGAAGATTTTTTTTTTTTTTTTTCATGCTTATTGTGTTTGCCAGCTTAACTGATAAAGTAGGAAACTAATTAAAAAAAGAGAAGATGAAAAGGTCCGCAACTTCGTGATTTTTGGATTTTCTATGTTTTATCACTGACATTTGTGGTTTTGTGACACGAGAGGTTATTCTGTGCTAAATGATTGATCTTTTTCTGGAGAGTTATACCTTGATGATTGTCATGTAAATATAACTTGCGTAGTTAATTTTAACTCCCCATTTCCCTGCTATTATGAAAACATCATCATCAGCGTTCATGATAGAGTCGTAATGGCGGGGTAGAATGTGGGGAAGTGAAGAGTAGGTGTAGGTCCTGTCAGAGTTCATGTTCTTAGTGCAGTTCAGGATAATGATGCCGTCAAAATGAAGAATCTCTAGAGCAGCTAAGATTCACTGTTCTTCTTTGGCGAGGTTGCACCAACTTGATGTTAATTTCGGCGATGGAGGAGGACTATGTGCCATAGATGAGATGAAGTGGCGATAGTCATAGAGGTTGGCACGAGTTAAGATCCCAATGAGAATGCTGAACTCTCAATGTCTTGGCGAGGGAGCAGCAATGACTTTTGTGGAGACTATCATGGTGGAAGGTTTTAGATTAAGGTTGAGGAGGAAGAGGAAGAGGAAAGGGAGGGAGGGGAGAGCACTAAGGACCAGACAGTGCTCACGCATTGTTATCTTCAGTCTTCCATCCTTCTTCTATGATGTTCAAACAGCAGGTTGAAGTACAGAAATTGTAATATGGAATGGGACCATCATTTATCTATTCAATTGTTGGTCGACGTGATTTATTTAGTGATTAGAATATCCACTAGATGTGAGCTCCTTGAGATCAATAATCCCATTTTGAATCTTTTTTATATGAATTCATTTTATATGAATTATGGAATGATTGTTGAAAAGTTTTAAAAACTTTTGTTTGAAAAGTTTAAGGTTCTACTGCCTCAACAAAGTCTTCAAGAATGCCAGCAAGAGCATCCATCTTTCAAATCATCATCTTAAGCAATGTAAATTTTTTTTTCTTTCTTTATGGTCAGTACTTCTTATTTCTTATTTAACTTGTTAGATCAGAGGAGAGGCAGAGCCACTTTGTCACTGACTCTCGGCAAACATGATTGTTGTCTTTGTTGGATTTTGGGGATTTTGAGGCTTGGCATGGTTTTGAATGAATCTGTTTGATGAAATGTCTGCTCTATGTGACAACCAGCACCTTTTACTCAAGCATAGTATCTAGGATACCCTTAAAAGCTAAGACTGAGAAGTTCGTTATCCGCACAAAAATTCTCTTATCTGCATCAAAATACTAGATTTTGTGGGAAGTTAGCATATTTTTGTGGTCATTATTGCAACAAATCATGATACCAGTCATAAAACTTAAGGAAGCATCACATTCCAACATCAGAGTTACATATAAAATGAAAACCTATGAAATTCTAGATCGTCTTTGCAAAAATGATTGATTGATGTTATAAAAGCAGATTGTAAGGACAAGTCCTGTTATAGAATTTTGGATGTAGGTCAATGTCACTTTGTTTTGGTTTACAATCTTTACATTACAAATTCATATAAGAACAAAGTTATGCAAATAAGTGTTCTAAGTTTGAATTGGGTCATTTGATATAGGAAAAGAGAATGCTTGGTCTGGGTATAATGTTTCTTCTCTTTGTCCTCATTCTAATTTGCATTTTTTAGTAATATTATCTTGATTATCTCATTTATTTTATAGCTATATAGGTAATAGTTTGATCATGATTTAATAATGTGCAACACTTGCATTACTTAATTATAAAGGAACCAAGAGAGGAGAGCAAGGTCCTAGCAAGCTTATACCATCAAGGTAAATTTATAGCTATAAGTTTATTTTTATATTTTAAATTAAATATTATACTCATATATGATTTCATTATGGCTTTGGTATTTATTTATTTAGTATTGTTATTTATTTTTTAATTAAAAACCTTGTTTGTAGGAAGGAAATGTAGTCATTTTGAAGAGTCCTAGATGGACATACATAACTGAAGTGGCATGTAGAATTCTTATAAGTAAAAATCTATCTAAACTGGTAGCAGATAATATCCTTAGAACTGAATTTTTGGAGGTTTCTATTAATATAGTAAGAGTAGGAAATGAGCCTTTGATAAGGACAGATAGATAACAGAAGATCATTGGTGATGACATTAGTTTCACGGCCCTTAACTTTTGCAATTAATATATTTTTTATTTATTCTTTTCTAATAATTTATCTTACTTTTAAATGTTGATTACTGGTTTATAAGTTAATTATGTATTGTACTTCTATTTTGCATATTGAACTTGCTGGCAGATGACTCGTGATGCTTGTTTACTTCATCTTCTTTATCTTGTCATTGTGGGACATAATATTTCTATATGAACTATGTGATAGATTTTTTATTTTTTTTAAAAAAGTTGAATATCATGTTCTATGTTACGAGTCAAGTACTATATTTATTTTGTGTTTTTTTATTTATAAAAGATTAAGATATGTAAACTTTTGTAGATGTTGATTTGACAATCTTTTTACACTTGGTTTAATTATGAGTTATTAATTAGTGCAATGTAATTTGAATCATATGTTGAAGATTGATACATAATGTGATCTCAAAATAAAAATGAAAAAGAGATTTTTGGTACATCTATACTAAAATTACTATGCAGTTCAATTATTAAAGAAAAAGATAAGTTGTTAGGTAGTTTAATTATTAAAAAGAAAAGATAAGGTAATACTAGCAGTTAAAACTATTGTCAAAGGGTTTATTTTAACCAGCAATCGAAATTATTGCTAAAGGTTATATTTTTACCAATGGATATAACTGCTGCTAAAGCTTTTAAGTAGTCAATTGATGTAGCTAAAAGCATCAACATTTAATGTATATGATCATTAAAACCTTTTACTAGCATGTTGCAACTATAGAAAAAGTTTCTACAACGAAAAAAAGTGCCGCTAAGTCCCTATAAAAATTGCTGCTGAAAGTGCACCTTTCCTGATGGTTAGCAACAAGTAAGTAGTGGTTGAAACAACCCTTGGAAAAAGTATCCCAAGCAGTTTTTTATGCTTTTAGCAGTGATTTTGATTGCTGCCAAAGAAGTTTTTTCTTATAAGTGTACCTCCATTAAAAGTAATCCAGTCTGTACATTTGAAAATGTTGCATAAGCTCTGCCTACCTCCAAATTCGATCTAAACTAAGCTAACCCAACCCAGGCCCCTTGAAAAACTATCTAGATAGATCATGAATCAGTCATCTTTAGAAAAGTAAAACTTCATGATCTTAGGAGCTAAAAAGCCCCATGTTAACTCATTTCTAAGTAGAATAACTCTGTTATATATCTTTCCTAACATTCCCTTCTCCATAACTCCTAACCCTCCAAAATTTTCCTTTAATAAACTCATGTAAACCTCTCAAAATCAAATTTTCAAATCAATATTAAATTTAATTGGTACCTTCAATATTCGTGACAAAAGATCCTTGAAAGTTTAGATTATTATATACTCAATGGTCACCAACAACTATGAGAAAGATCTAAAACCTACCTAAACATGGTGATTTAAATTATTACAAGCACCCTCAAGATGTATGCTCTATATCTTCACAAATGAATTTCATCAACAAAAAATACTTTTAGTTACAATATCCCCAAACTAATTTTTGATTAGGTTGGATAGTTGATCTAAAATATTGAATTTGACCTGCAGTGGAGCCCAATTGGTGAATTTGACCCATTTTATATTCATTGGATCCTAATTGATACTAAGAGTATTGTGGACTAGATCACATAGTTGAACTTATATACTAACCTTAACCCAATGTGCAGTTAGATTATTGAAAATTGGGCCAAATGGTCAAATTAAAGTATTAGGTCCAACTTGAGCCATGAAAATGGCACTCGATGTTCAGACTAAGGCCCTAATTGTCCCTTTTATCATAGTCCAAATACATACTATTGTAATTAATCTTATTTTTAGATCTATGTTTTTTTTTGTTTATGACATAGTTTGCTTGCAATAAAGTCCATAAGATCACAATAAACATATTTTAATATAACTAAAAATATATATTATCCATGTATCAACAACAAGTATTGCAATAAAATTATTCTATATTTGATAATGCAAGCTTGTCCATATATTACAAAGATAATTCTACTACTCACTGTCTAACTTATTAGAATATGTGTCCTCCACTGAACTCCACTTTTTGAATTTCTTAGGACATTCCTTCAAATTTTACCAAAATAAGAGATCATTATATTGTATCTCAAGCACTTCAAAGCTTTTTCTTTTGGTACAAAAAGCCTAAGACTTTGAATTGCATAGCAAAAAAGCATTGTTTATATGTGAAGTTGTTATATGACATGAAAAGTTTTGAATACTAGATAAAGATATCTCAAAATTTATAAGTATTAGTATATCAATGATATGTGAAGTTGTTAATTGTAAGTTTTTAGTTTTTAATTAATAATATGCATTGTTTCATAAAATGCTTTATAAATCTTCACTTGCTTCATCCACTAATTTATGCTTAGTATTATGAAGCGAAAGCTCATAAAACTCTATTATTATTTTTTTATTTCAGTGATTAAATATAAGCGAGTGCTGGATAAAATCTGGTACTTTATTTTAATTAATTATGTGCAATTACTCTGCATATGGTGCCTTGCATGATAGGGATTTATTTCTAAGTGTGCGGTGGATTGTTATGCCTACTACCAATTAATTCGATATGAAAGAAAAGTTTGAAGAACTTATAACTTAAGTCCACTTGCTACCAATTAACTTGCACTCAAGTTTTTGAGGCCACATGGACTGGCCCATTAATAATTAATTGAACCAGGAGGTGAGCTTGGGGTGTTACAAAATTACCTCCTAGGCCTTTAAAAAGCTTAGAAGAGTGATATTTTGGAAGGGTCTAAAGCAACCTTCACCCCAATTTTTATAAAAAAGTATATGAATCATTTAGGTATCATACTACCAAGGATGCCTAAATAACAAGTATCCATTAAGATAACATCACATAACACCTTATTTCTACAATACTTTCCAATGGAAAATTGAACTAAGCATCTTTTATAAATTTTACCTCATTTCACTTATTGAGCTTTGAAAATTTATAGGGAAAAATTATAGGGATGTAGGTGTTCATAATGGTTCATCAAAAGAGCACAGGATTCTGCAAATGATAGAGGATGATTCGCATTCATGCTTATCCATGAACGATGGAAAATACAACAAGAATTGTTAGCTTGATGGTGGATAACACTACCAATGGGTGACCAAGAGACCTAGCAAGCATAAGGTTCTGTATATGATAGAGAAGATGATTCGGGTTCATGCTTATCCAAGAGTAAAGCTTCTTTTTATTTTGTCTGCAAGCACAAGAATTTCCACAGAAAGTTGTTCTCCATATCAGGCAGGTTTGTGGGCTAGTGGCTTTAAAAAATAGACCTTATCATCTATTTTTCAAGCGCAAAATTATAATCATGAAGAAGATTCAAAGATTCAAATTAATAAGCATTATTCTGTAAGCTTGTAAGTTTATATTTTTTAACACCCCCCCTTAAACTTAATTGTCCTTTCTTCACTATACCAAGAGATCTTTTAAACTTGATGAAGAGGTTTACTCCCAAAGGTTTAGTAAATATATCAGCCACTTGATCTTGTGTCTTCACATATAGCAGCTCTACATCTTTGTTCTTCACATGTTCGTAGATTGAATGAAAACACACACTAATATGTTTGCTTCTTTGATGATACACCAGATTCTTTCCTAGTGCAATGGCTGACTTGCTATCAATGTTTATCTTGGTAGGCTCCTTTTGCTCAAAGCCAACTTCCTTCAGCAAGTTCCTTAGCCATATTGCATGTGATACACATGCAGATGCAGCAACATATTCAGCTTCACATGTAGAAAGAGTAACAATAGGTTGCTTCTTTGACATCCATAAAAATGCCGCATTTTTCATAAAAAATATAAATCCAGAAGTACTCTTTCGGTCATCCATGTCTCCAGCCCAATCACTATCTTAGATGTAATGAAGAATCCTTTTTACTGCTTTCCAATGCATTGATTTGGGCTTCTCCATAAATCTGCTGACTAGGCCGACTGCATATAGAATGTCCGGCCTTGTGCATGTCATGTACCTCAAACATCCCACTAAGCTTCTGTAGAGAGTAGGGTCAATAACCTTTCCTTTGTCTTCTTTTGACACCTTTGCTCCACAATCAATAGGGGTGCTTATAGGGTTACAATCTTCCATCTTGAATCTCTTCAAGATTTCTTTAGCATAACCTTCTTGGGATATAAAAATTCCTTCTTCATGTTGTTTGACCTCCAAACCAAGAAAGTATGTCATTAGTCCCATGTCTATCATCTCAAACTCCTTCATCATGGCATGCTTGAACTCTTCAAACATTTGTAGATCATTACCTGTAAAGATAAGATCATCCACATACAAACAAACAAGTAAAATGTTAGAATTTTTTTCTTTTACATACACAGCATACTCATAAGGACATTGCTTGAAGCCATTTGCTTTGAAGTAGCTATCAATCCTTGAGTTCTATGCTCTTGGAGCTTGTTTTAAGCCATAAAGTGCCTTCCTTAGCTTCAAAACCTTCTCTTCATGTCCCTTCTTCACATACCCTTTGGGTTGTTCAACATACACTTTTTCTTCTAGAAAGCCATTCAAAAATGCCGACTTCACATCTAGTTGGTTGATACTCCATTTATTCTATGCGGCCTAGGAAATTACCAAGCGAATTGTCTCCATGCGTGCGACAGGAGAAAATAGCTCCTCGTAGTCAATCCTGACTTGTTGCTTGTAGCCTTTAGCTACTAATCGAGCCTTGTATTTTTTTCACCTTTCCTTCTACACTCTTCTTCACCTTGAACACCCATTTCACTCCGATGGGTTCATAACCTTTTGGAAGAGTGGTAAGATCCCATGTGTCATTCTTCTGGAATGCCTTCATCTCTTCATCCATGGCCGTCCTCCAGTTTTCATTCTTCACTGCTTCTTCAAAAGAGATTACATCCTCATCAGCATATAAACAAATGAGATTAAGGGGACTTGTCACCTCATAGAGATCTTGAATGCTTCTTGTCTTTCTAGAATCATCACTTGAGGATGGAGATCTCATGCTAGGTGATAAAGGAGGTGTGGAATCTTCAACTTGAGCCTTTGCTTGTTCTTCTTCTTGCACTATGTTGGTGCTCCAATTCCAGATTCCTTCTTCGTTGAACTTCACGTCACGGCTTACAAGAGTCTTCTTTGCCTTTGGGTCATAGAGTCTATATGCCTTGGACCTCTGGTCATATCCTATAAAGATGCAAGGATAACTCTTGTCATCAAGCTTGCTTCTCCTTTAATCTGGGATGTGTGCATAGGCAATACAACCAAACACTCTCAGATGAGATACATCTGGCTGATAGCCATTCCATGCTTCTTGAGGGGTCCTTCCATCAAGGTTCTTTGTTGGGCAACGATTGAGAATGTACACCACACAATTCACAGCTTCCGCCCAAAACTCTTTTGGCATTTCCTTCGTCTTCAACATTCTTCTCACCATATCAAGAATGGTCTGATTCTTCCTTTCTGCTACACCATTCTGTTGGGGTGAGTATGGAGCAGTCAAGGTCCTCCAAATGCTTTGAGATTTGCATAACTCTTCGAATGCTTTCGAGGTGAACTCTCCTCCTCGATTTGATCTCAAAGCTTTGATTTTGCACCCAGTTTGGTTCTCCATAAGAGCTTTGAACCTTTTGAATGTCTCTAGGGCCTCTCATTTCTCCTTCAAGAGGTACACCCAAGTTTTCCTGCTAAAGTCATCAATAAATGTTAGGAAATAAAGATGACCTCCAAATGAGCCCGGTGTGATAGGACCACAAATATCTGTATGGATGAGTTGCAAAGGCTTTTGGGTTCAATGAAATGACTCCTTTGGGAAGCTAGCTCTTGACTATTTTCCAACAATACATCCTTCACATATTCCTTCAGAGGTATCCTCAAGGTGAGGTAACCCTTTCATCGTTGCCTTCGAGGATAGGAGCTTCAAGGAACTAAAATTCATATGCCCGAACCTCAAGTGCCATAGCCACATATTATCTTTCATGCATGCACTCAAGCACTTTGCCTCAACATACTTGATGTTCAACACGAACATTTGATTCTTGGTCATAGGTACTTTTGCAATCAAGTGATCATGTTTTCTCAAGTACAAGCATCTTTCTTTCATAGAAACATCAAAGCCTTTTTCTAATAGTTGATCAAGACTCAAGATATTTGTTTTCATATTAGGCACATAGTAAACATTAGAAATGAACTGTTGAGAACCATCCTTGAGTTGGATTAGGATCTTACCTATCCCCTTCACTTGAACTTTTGAAGCATCTCCAAAAGAAACATTGCCTTCCACTGTCTCATCTAACTCTTTAAAGACATGCTTATGCCCACACGTATGATTGCTTGCGCCAGTATCCAAGTACCATATGTTGCTATTGGAGGCTTCTTCTCCCTTCTCTGCTAGTAGTAGTATACCATCTTCTCCTTCCTCCTTTGCATAGTTGGCCTTCTCATGCACTTGGTTATTCTTATTATGGTAACATTCTGAGGAATAATGACCATATTTGTAACAAGTAAAACATCTAACTTTTCTTTTATCATACCTTCATCTTCCTCTTAAGAAACCTCCTTGCCCTTTTTCGCCTTGAGTGCTTTCTTCATTAGGTGGAAATTCTGGGCCTCCTCTTCCTCTACCATGTCCAAAGGAACCTCGTCCTTGTCCATGGCCTCATCCATAATGATATCCGTGGCTGTAACCACAACCGCGATCTATCTGGCTGCTCTTGCCAATTAAGCCTCCCTTCTTCTCATTGATGGTGAGCTTGGATTTCAAGGCTTGCTCCAAAGGTTCTTCTTTCTGCAACAAGATCCTCTGCTCATGGACTTGTAGAGGACCCATGAGTTCATCAACTGGGTAGATTCTAGCTAACTTGTGGCATGCAATGAGGATGGCTCGAGGTAGATTCTGGCTAGCTTGTAATCAACCAAAAGGACATTGCATTATAAAGGGGAAAGATTGTAATACTCAAAAAATAATCCCACATCAAATAGGAAAAAAAAGTTTGAAATGTTTATAACTCAGGTTTACTTGCTACCAATTAACTTTCACTTAAATTTTTAGGGCCATGTGGTTTCAGTCTGCTAACAGATTAATTGGATTAGTAGTAGGCTTGAGGCGTTATAAAAAATGGTATTAAAGCATAAGTGACATAATAGGAAAACCCTTAGATGACTTATGGGGAGTGTTTACATTTTTAAAGATAATGACATGTCTATAAAAGCCCAAAACGAATGATTGGAAAGAAAAGAATAAATGATATGAAACCTATTTTATGATATAGATTGTAATAGCTCGTCATTCAAGAGATAGCCAACTTATATCCATAAACTTTAGTTGACCTGGGCACTACACACTCATTTGTGCCAAACAAGTACGTTTCAAGAAATGAATTATTGTCACCAGTTCCACTAGGTTTGAAACTATAAATCTTTCTTCCTAGTGGAGATACTATGATTGTGGATTTTGTTTGTAAATCCTACCCAATAAACATTAAAGATAGAAAATTGAGAGCCAATTTATTAGCCCTTCCATTGCAAGGTTTTGAAGTAATCTTGGGGATGGAATGGTTAGCATCTTATCATACCTCTATAGATTGCTTCTGGAAGAGTGATTTTTCAAATTTTTGACCAATCTGAATTCAGTTTTGATGGAATCAAGAAGGACTCATCATTAGTATTGGTGTTAGTCATGCAAGCTAAGAAATTTTTAAGAAAAGGTTGTGAAGGGTATTTGGCAATTGTGAAGGACCTTCAGCAGGAGGGATCCAAGATGGAAGATATACCAGTGGTAAATGAGTTTTCAAAGGAATTGATCGAATTGTCCCCAAATAGAGAGATAGAGTGCAACATCGATTTAGCCCCGGTACTAGGCCTATCTCTAAAGCCCCTTACTATATGGCCCAGCTGAATTGAAAGAATTAAAGGAGCAATTGCAGGAGTTGTTGGACAAGAGGTTTATTAGACCCAATGTCTCTCCTTGGGGTGCTCCAGTATTATTTGTAAAGAAGAAGGACGCAAGTCTTTGGCTCTGCATTAATTACCGAGAAATCAATAGAGTGATAGTGTAGAATAAATATCCCTTGCCGAGGATCAACAACCATTTTGATCAGCTTCAAGGGGTGCAAGTCTTTTCAAAAATAGTTCTCCATTCTAGGTACCATCAACTCAAAATTAAATCAAAAGTGTTTCCAAGATAGCTATAGAACCAGATCTGGCCATTATGAGTTCTTGGTGATGCTGTTCAGACTGACAAATAGCCTAGCAGCATTCATGGACCTGATGAACAGAATATTCAAATCATATTTGGATTAGTTTGTCATTGTCTTTATTGATGATATCTTGGTATACTTTGGGAGTCGGAGGGAGCATGAGGAACATCTGAGGATTGTCTTGCAAACCCTCCAAGAAAAGAAGTTATATGCCAAGCTTCAAATGTATGATTTCTGGATGGGTCAAGTGTCCTTCTTGGGTCATGTGATTTCTAATGAGGGCATCTTAGTGGATCCAAAGACCAGTTGGGGCCGATTGGTCAACATAACTGACGTCCAAAGTTTCTTGGGGCTAATTGAATACTAACGTAGATTTGTTGAAGGCTTCTCTCGCATTGCCTTGCCAATAACTCATTTGACTCAGAAACGAGTGAAATTTGAATGGACTGATGAATGTAAGCAGAGCTTTCAAGAGCTGAAGCAAAGGTTAGTGTCTGCTCTAATCCTTTCCCTACCTTCAGGATCTAAAGTTTTTACCTTATTCAATGATGCCTCTCACAAGGGATTTGGTAGTGCACACATACAGAATGGGAAGATAATTACTTATGCTTCCAACTAGTTAAAACTTATGAACAAAATTACCCAACCCATGATTTGAAATTAGTAGTGGTAGTGTTTGCTCTAAAAATTTGGAGACACTATCTCTATGGAGAAACTTTGTTGTTTTTTACTTAGAAAGAGTTGAATTTGAGGTAGAGAAGGTAGTTGGAATTGCTGAAGGATTATGACCTGAATATCCATTACCACCCGAAAAAGGCCAATGATATAGTAGACGTACTAAGTAGGAAGTCCTCTTCAGAGCTAGCTACTATGCTCACCTCGCAGTATGGTATTCTAAAAGATCTAGAAAAGCTTGAAGTAAAATTAAGGGTGCAACAACAAAATGGTCAAATTATAGCCCTTATTGTGCAGTCTACCCTAGTAGACGAAATCAAGTCCTCTCAGAGGGAAGATGAGGAATTATAGAAGATCAAGGAAGCAGTGCAATCTGGGGTCATAAATGAATTTAGAATCATGAAGGATGGAATACTAAAGTATGATGACAGATTATATTTCCTAATGTAAAGGAAATAAAGAAGAGAATCTTGGAGGAAACTTACTTTTCACCTTATAGTATGCATCCTGGTAGTACAAAAACGTATAGAGATTTAAGAGAAAATTTTTGGAGGAAAGGCATGAAGAAGGATACAACTCAATTTGTGGCTTGATGCTTAATATGCCAACAAGTAAAAGCTAAACATCAGAGACCTGCTAGACCACTACAATCCCTTAGAATTCTTAGTGGAAATGAGAGATATCACAATGGACTTTGTGATAGGTTTGCCTAAAACTCCCAAGAATAATGATGCAGTATGGGTCATAATGGACAGATTGATAAAATCAACCCACTTCTTACCCTTTAGGGTTGGAATGCCTATTGAAAGGCTGACTAATATGTATGTTGATCAGATTGTGAGACTTCATGGAATATCAGTGTCTACAGTGTCCGATCAAGATATAAGATTTGTGTCCCAATTTTCAAAAAGCTTATATAAAGCTATGGGAACCAAATTAAATTTTAGCATAGCGTTCCACCCTTAGACTGATGGTCAATCTGAAAGGACTATACAAATCTTGGAGGATATGTTAAGAGCCTGTGTAATAAATTTAGGTGGCTCTTGGGATCAACACCTATTTCTAGTAGAATTTGCATATAACAACAATTACCAAGCTAGTATTCAAATGGCTCCGTTTGAGGCCTTATATGGTAGGAAATGTAGATCTCCTCTATATTGAGATGAGGTTGGAGAATGGAAACCATTGGGCCTTGAGTTAGTACAACAAACTGTGAAAAAGGTGTAGATGATTAAAGAGCAACTTCGTACAGCTCAAAGTTGGCAGAAAATTTATGCCGATAATAAAAGGAGAGATTTAAAATTCCAAATTGAAAACCATGTCTTCTTTAAGGCATCGCCAACAAAGGATGTGATAAGATTTAGGATCCAAGGCAAATTAAGTCCGCCGTATGTAGAAGCCTTTGAAATTTTGAATAGAGTTGGCGAAGTAGCTTATCGCCTAGATCTACCACCTACAGTGTTCTACGTGTCAATGATAAGGAAGTATATTCAGATCCTAGCCATGTGATGGAGTTGGAACGTATTAAGCTTAGTAAAGATCTGACTTATGAACCCAATTTGTATTGTGTACTACAAGGACCAAGTGTTGAGATGGCATGTCATATCCTATGTCAAGGTGCAATGAAGCAATCACGTGGAACAAGAAGCAACTTGGAAGCTTGAGGAAGAAATGAGGAAGAAGAACCCCCATCTATTTGAAAATTTTGGCATATGTTATTAATTAAATTATTGGATTATTTGTAGAAGCTTAGCTATGAAGTAAATTTTTTGAGATAATTTCAGGGGTGAAATTATTTGGGGGGAAGAATGTGAGACCCTAACCCAGATTAGGTCAATTTGACTAGCTCGGGCTGAGTCAATTGATTAAAAAAAAAAAAAAAAAGAAATGAAGAGAGTTTGAATCCAGGGAGGAGATGCTTTCGTCTTCCTCCCAGCTTCAAACAAGAGGAAGAGATAAACCTTATCTTTACCCTCTCCTCCTACATATAAATCCATCAAATCCTCTTAGGCGTTTAATCAAGAAGGATCAAGGCATTCGGCGGTGAAGGTAAAATCCAGGTTAGAGGTCTAGTTGGGAGGATGAACCAAAGAGAAGAAGTTCTTTTTCTTAGATTAAATCCACCTTTCTTAGGTAATCTCAAGAATCTTTGATTCCTCTATATTCCTTTGGATCCACGAACCAAATAGGATGAGATTCATGCTGATTTTTCAATGGGATTTGAAGCTTTGAATGATTGTTAGAGAATTTTATTTCAGGAAACAAGGAGATTGAGAGGGTCTCCGATCGGTACTTTTCTTTCCTCTGCCAACATAAATGGCAAGGTAATAAGCCTCTAAAATTTCTCCTTCTCTTCTTTTTTGATGCATGAATCTGTTAGTTAAGATATGAGAAGGGATGCATGAATCTGTTAGTTAAGATATGAGAAGGGAAGGGAACCACTGGGGATGAAGTAAAGGCACCGGTTGGTGAAGACGGCAACTCCTTGATCGGCTGGGAGATGGCCGAAGGCTGGGAAGAAGAAGACTCTCGTGAGTCTTCTGAACCAAAGATACAGAACCAATGATCCAACTGATTCTTTGAACCGGCTAAGCAAAAATAAAATAAAATAAAATAATGAATAAATGCATATTTCTTGTTGGAAGGGTTTGCTTAATTGGATCAAAACTAACCAATGGGAGTTGGGTTGGACTCGGATATGATCAAGGGAGCAGGTTCAGTCAGTTGGAATTAATTACTAAGCCCATATAACCCATAGGCTTTGTTCCTTGTGGGCCATAGTAGGATAAGGTCCTATGTTTAGGCTATGTTATGAGTTATTGAAAATATAAAATTGATTAAAGATATCTCTTATATAGGTGAAGAGCATCCCTAAAACTGCATTTTTGGGTTAGCGAGGTAAATAAACTAATTATGAATTAGTTAAATTAATATTTATTAGTAAATTCTGTCTAGTGACATTTAAATGAAATTATTTTACATTTATAATTACTAAAAATGCTCAGCAATATGAACATTTGATTGACTACTTTGAATCCTATTATTATTCCTGTTAGCATCATTTGTTAAAATTATGAATTGATACTAAAATAAATAGTTATCATTTATCATTGGCATAACATTTAATTATAAATTTGAATATTAATTATATTTTTAAAGGAAAAATTAATTACTATGTTGGTAACAATAATAACATTATAATTATGGATAAATAAATATATTCATAAAATAATAAATATTATTAATAATATAATAAATAAAAAATAATAATAGAAATTATTTGAACATATGCATAAACTTTGACTGTCAAGTAAAGAATGAATGATATAAGCTTCATATGAACTCTCAATCCACTATATAATGATTGATGACTAATACCGGGACCTACCTCCATAGAGGATATATATATATATATATATATAAAGGATGCGCACTCATCCATGGGGTTAAAATATAGTTTTTGGCCCTGTCACAAGGATAAATGTGGCCATAGTCTATGATTGTGGAGAATAAACTACTGATGACTAAATTACTGATGATCTGAATTACTAATGACATGTATTACTGATAGCATGTATTACTGATAACATGAATTATTGATAACATGAATGACTGATGACATGTGTTATTGATAACATGAATTACTAATAACATAAATTATTGATGACATGAATAAGATGACATATAAATTGATAATATAAATTACTAATGACATGAATAAGATGACATGTAAACTGATAACATGAATAATGATGATATAAAAACTGATAACATGACATTGTTAATCAGTAATGACATATACATGAATTGATGAATAATGACATGCTAATATATTGGTTAGTAAAGTCTAAAAAAATTGGATCTAAATAATTCCTATTTAATCACATAAATATGGTATGTAAATATTAGTTTCTTAATAATGATACATCTGGATAATTTACTTATGATGATTCATGGTTAGTTTTCTTACTAAGCGCGAGCTCATAAAATGTCTTTCATTTTTTTCAGATACAAAGAATCGAAGAGGGACCTTGGATAGATGCAATATCTAGCAGACCAATTGCCTAGTTTATCTAGTTCTCTAGTTTTTCTAGTTTTACTAGTTCTTTTATCTGTAGAGAATTTTGTTTGATTTAAGACTTTGAGCTTGAGGTTTCTCTTATTTAGTTGTATAAACATTTTTTAAAGTATGACTTGGACTAGTTGATTAGTTAATTTATGTGTTTTAAGACACCTTGCATACTTGTATGCAGCAGATTGTCATGATCTAGATATCCACACTAGGGTCTAGGCGTGACAATTATAGTGATATCAGAGCTGACCCGAGTGTACGAAAGTTGGTGGGCATGAGAAAAGAGCTACTCATGGGATGGTGGTAAAGTCCCGCCATAGTATGAAGCCACCCTTGCAGCATCAACGACACAGTTCAGGATAAATTCTGACTAGCTTGTGCTATGCGACGAGGACGGCATGGGATAGATTTTGGCTAGCTTGTGGTGTGCAACGAGGATGTCACATTTTAAAGGGAAAGATTGTAATACCCAAAAAATAGTTCCACATCGAATGGAAAAGAAAAGTTTAAAGTGCTTATAAGTCAAGTTCACTTGCTACCAATTAACTTCCACTCGAATTTTTAGGGCCACGTGATTTCGGTCCGCTAACACAATAGGCGATATAAATAGTAGCAGAGCATAGGTGACATAATAGGAAAACCCTTAGGATGAGGGTTTACAATTTTAAAGATAATGATATGTTTATAAAAGCCCAAAACCAATGATTGGAAAGGAAAGAATAAATGACATGAAAATTGTTTTATGATATAGATTGTAATGGTTCATCATGCAAGAGATAGCAAACTTATATGCATATACTTGCACTCAAGTTTGAAGAGTGATAACTCAAGTTTGAAGAGTTTATAACTCCAATCCATCCACTACTAATTAACTTGCACTCATGGATTGGCTCATTAATAATTAATTGAACCAGCAGGTGGTCTTGGGCCATTACGAAATTACCTTCCAACCTTTAAAAAGCTTAGAAGAGTAATATTTTGGAAGGGTCTAAAGTAACCTTCACCCCAATTTTTATAAAAGAGTATATGAATCATTTACGTATCATACTACCAAGGATGCCTAAATAACAAGTATCCATTGAGATAACATGACACAACACCTTATTTCTACAATACTTTTCAATGGAAAATTGAACTGAGCATATTTTATAAATTTGTACCTCATTTCACTTATTGAGCTATGAAAATTTATAAGGATGTAGGCGTTCATAATGGGTTCTCAAACGAGCACAGGATTCTGCAAATGATAGAGGATGATTATCATTCATGCTTATCCATGAATGATGGAAAATACAGCAAGAATTGTTAGCTTGATGGTGGATAACACTACTAATGGGTGAACAAGAGACCTAGCAAGCACAAGATTCTGTATATAATAGAGAAGACGATTTGGGTTCATGCTTATCCATGAGAAAAGCTATTTTTTATTTTTTCTGCAAGCACAAGAATTTTTGCAGAAAGTTGTTCTCCATATTGGGCAGGTTCGCAAACTAGTGGCTTTAAAAAACAGACCTTATCAGCTATTTTTCAAGCACAAGATTATAATCATGAAGAAGATTCAAAGATGCAAATTAATAAGCGTTATTCTGTAAGCTTGTAAAGAGAAAGTAGGGAAGAATGGTATCAATATAACGCTTTTTTGCCCACTTTGGGTGGGGAACTTTTTAGCGTTGCCTTGAAGCCAAGACCCTGTATTCCTTCGTTGCTTGGAAGATTTGCTTCTCTATATAAGGAAGGAGGTTCCCTAGCCTGTACCCAAGCGACCAAAGCAAAGAAAGCTTAAGTATTTCAGGCCTTCAGACAAAGACCATGACGAGTAACCAAGTCAGAGATAAGGTACGAGATACTATTGAGTTCGGGTTCGATAAACTTCATAGGGTTGCTGATGTTGTCACCTTCCCCTTGGCTCCTCTGGATGGTGCTGTACATGGAGTTGCTCGAGGGATTCTCAACTGGGTGACGGACACACACCCCCAAGAGCAAGCCAAGCGCACACCTGCCAGTAGTTCACCTCAACCAGCATACCCACAGCCAAATCCATACGGGAATCATTATGGTTATCCACCCTATGGAAAAACTTCCCGTTTTGGTAACGGCACTATTGGAAACCATGGCGATCAAGATATAAGCAACGTGACGAATGGGGACAACAACTTCAAGTTTGGCAACTTCGGTGGTGCGTAACCATGCAATAACGAATATTGCACCCGGAAGTCAGCACTCAGCAGTCCAATAATGCTATAGAAAGCCTCCACCTCCTAGCTACTACTGTATTAAATAATTATGGAATAAGAACTGAGTTTGCTGCAAAACATTCGTTTCTGGCATCCTTGCATAAATGTTAATCATAGCCTTACTATAAAAGATTAAGAACGGAGACACTATGCTCTCTATAATACCTTGGTTGCTTGCACGAAGACCTTACCAAATACAATAGTCTACCACATGGTTAGTTATAACTTTAGTGATTGGGCTGCTTCCTTCTTCTTTTTTTTTTCCTTTTTTGTGGAGAAAACATGAATCAACCTTTTTCTTGTTACTATTACTTCATTTTTTGTTACGATAGGAGCACGTTCTAATATCAGTTATTGTAGCAAAGGTGTTCTCGAAATGAAATACCAAAGAGGAAGACAAATCTCGAAGTGAAATACCTAAGAGAGACAAAAGGGTAAAATCAAAATAAGAGAGTAAACACAAGGATTTACATGATTCAGCCACTGGCCTACTTTTATTAAGATCTCTTCCTAACTAGAGATTCTCTCTCAAATCCCTAATCCCTCATATATTCAGCAGGGTCTCTTCTAAACTCTCACAATAACTTTCTATATCTACATCCTTGATTGTTGTATGGTTATTCCAAAATGCTGTTGTAGGCTTATTCCTTGATTTATCTTTTTTTTCCCTGGTACTGTTCTTTAAAGTACTAATTTCTAGTTTTTTAGATGGCTAGCTGTTGCATTTTAAACAAAAAAAATTGATATGATCAGTTGATATTGATGTACTATCATGTACATGCATTTTATTTTTTTTTTAATGTCCTGTTTATAAGATTCTGCTTCCACTTTCAATGATGATTAGGTCTCATCGTTCACCATAAGGTGTTTGACTGGTGATTGAATGGGAAGATTTTTTTTTTTTTTTTTTTGATGCTTATTTTGTTTGCCAGCTTAACTGATAAAGTAGGAAACTAATTAAAAAAAGAGAAGATGAAAAGGTCCGCAACTTCGTGATTTTTGGATTTTCTATGTTTTATCACTGACATTTGTGGTTTTGTGACACGAGAGGTTATTCTGTGCTAAATAATTGATCTTTTTCTGGAGAGTTATACCTTGATGATTGTCATGTAAATATAACTTGCGTAGTTAATTTTAACTCCCCATTTCCCTGCTATTATGAAAACATCATCATCAGCCTTCATGATGGAGTCGTAATGGTGGGGTAGAATGTGGGGAAGTGAAGAGTAGGTGTAGGTCCTGTCAGAGTTCATGTTCTTAGTGCAGTTCAGGATAATGATGTCGTCAAAATGAAGAATCTCTAGAGCAGCTAAGACTCACTGTTCTTCTTTGGCGAGGTTACACCAACTTGATGTTAATTTCAGCGATGGAGGAGGACTATGTGCCATAGATGAGATGAAGTGGCGATAGTCATAGAGGTTGGCACGAGTTAAGATCCCAATGAGAATGCTGAACTCTCAATGTCTTGGCGAGGGAGCAGCAATGACTTTTGTGGAGACTATCATGGTGGAAGGTTTTAGATTAAGGTTGAGGAGGAAGAGGAAGAGGAAAGGGAGGGAGGGGAGAGCACTAAGGACCAGACAGTGCTCACGCATTGTTATCTTCAGTCTTCCATCCTTCTTCTATGATGTTCAAACAGAAGGTTGAAGTAGAGAAATTGTAATATGGAATGGGACCATCATTTATCTATTCAATTGTTGACTGACGTGATTTATTTAGAGATTAGAATATCCACTAGATCTGAGCTCCTTGAGATCAATAATCCCATTTTGAATCTTTTTTATATGAATTCATTTTATATGAATTATGGAATGATTGTTGAAAAGTTTTAAAAACTTTTGTTTGAAAAGTTTAAGGTTCTACTGCCTCAACAAAGTCTTCAAGAATGCCAGCAAGAGCATCCATCTTTCAAATCATCATCTTAAGCAATGTAAATTTTTTTTTCTTTCTTTATGGTCAGTACTTCTTATTTCTTATTTAACTTGTTAGATCAGAGGAGAGGCAGAGCCACTTTGTCACTGACTCTCGGCAAACATGATTGTTGTCTTTGTTGGATTTTGGGGATTTTGAGGCTTGGCATGGTTTTGAATGAATCTGTTTGATGAAATGTCTGCTCTATGTGACAACCAGCACCTTTTACTCAAGCATAGTATCTAGGAAACCCTTAAAAGCTAAGACTGAGAAGTTCGTTATCCGCACAAAAATTCTCTTATCTGCATCAAAATACTAGATTTTGTGGGAAGTTAGCATATTTTTGTGGTCATTATTGCAACAAATCATGATACCAGTCATAAAACTTAAGGAAGCATCACATTCCAACATCAGAGTTACATATAAAATGAAAACCTATGAAATTCTAGATCGTCTTTGCAAAAATGATTGATTGATGTTATAAAAGCAGATTGTAAGGACAAGTCCTGTTATAGAATTTTGGATGTAGGTCAATGTCACTTTGTTTTGGTTTACAATCTTTACATTACAAATTCATATAAGAACAAAGTTATGCAAATAAGTGTTCTAAGTTTGAATTGGGTCATTTGATATAGGAAAAGAGAATGCTTGGTCTGGGTATAATGTTTCTTCTCTTTGTCCTCATTCGATTTGCATTTTTTAGTAATATTATCTTGATTATCTCATTTATTTTACAGCTATATAGGTAATAGTTTGATCATGATTTAATAATGTGCAACACTTGCATTACTTAATTATAAAGGAACCAAGAGAGGAGAGCAAGGTCCTAGCAAGCTTATACCATCAAGGTAAATTTATTGCTATATGTTTATTTTTATATTTTAAATTAAATATTATACTCATATATGATTTCATTATGGCTTTGGTATTTATTTATTTAGTATTGTTATTTATTATTTAATTAAAAAATTTGTTTGTAGGAAGGAAATGTAGTCATTTTGAAGAGTCCTAGATGGACATACATAACTGAAGTGGCATATAGAATTCTTATAAGTAAAAATCTATCTAAACTGGTAGCAGATAATATCCTTAGAACTGAATTTTTGGAGGTTTCTATTAATATAGTAAGAGTAGGAAATGAGCCTTTGGTAAGGATAGATAGATAACAGAAGATCATTGGTGATGACATTAGTTTCATGGCCCTTAACTTTTGTAATTAATATATTTTTTATTTATTCTTTTCTAATAATTTATCTTACTTTTAAATGTTGATTACTGGTTTATAAGTTAATTATGTATTGTACTTCTATTTTGCATATTGAACTTGCTGGCAGATGACTCGTGATGCTTGTTTACTTCATCTTCTTTATCTTGTCATTGTGGGACATAATATTTCTATATGAACTATGTGATAGATTTTTAATTTTTTTTAAAAAAGTTGAATATCATGTTCTATGTTATGAGTCAAGTACTATATTTATTTTGTGTTTTTTTATTTATAAAAGATTAAGATGTGTAAACTTTTGTAGATGTTGATTTGACAATCTTTTTACACTTGGTTTAATTATGAGTTATTAATTAGTGCAATGTAATTTGAATCATATGTTGAAGATTGATATATAATGTGATCTCAAAATAAAAATGAAAAAGAGATTTTTGGTACATCTATACTAAAATTACTATGCAGTTCAATTATTAAAGAAAAAGATAAGTTGTTAGGTAGTTTAATTATTAAAAAGAAAAGATAAGGTAATACTAGCAGTTAAAACTATTGTCAAAGGGTTTATTTTAACCAGCAATCGAAATTATTGCTAAAGGTTATATTTTTACCAATGGATATAACTACTGCTAAAGCGTTTAAGTAGTCAATTGATGTAGCTAAAAACATCAACATTTAATGTATATAATCATTAAAACCTTTTACTAGCATGTTGCAACTATAGAAAAAGTTTCTACAACGAAAAAAAGTGCCGCTAAGTCCCTATAAAAATTGCTGCTGAAAGTGCACCTTTCCTGATGGTTAGCAACAAGTAAGTAGTGGTTGGAACAACCTTTGGAAAAAGTATCCCAAGCAGTTTTTTATGCTTTTAGCAGTGATTTTGATTGCTGCCAAAGAAGTTTTTTCTTATAAGTGTACCTCCATTAAGAGTAATCCAGTCTGTACATTTGAAAATGTTGCATAAGCTCTGCCATTGTCCTATTGTCCAATACCTCCAAATTCGATCTAAACTAAGCTAACCCAACCCAGGCCCCTTGAAAAACTATCTAGATAGATCATGAATCAGTCATCTTTAGAAAAGTAAAACTTCATGATCTTAGGAGCTAAAAAGCCCCATGTTAACTCATTTCTAAGTAGAATAACTCTGTTATATATCTTTCCTAACATTCCCTTCTCCATAACTCCTAACCCTCCAAAATTTTCCTTTAATAAACTCATGTAAACCTCTCAAAATCAAATTTTCAAATCAATATTAAATTTAATTGGTACCTTCAATATTCGTGACAAAAGATCCTTGAAAGTTTAGATTATTATATACTCAATAGTCACCAACAACTATGAGAAAGATCTAAAACCTACCTAAACATGGTGATTTAAATTATTACAAGCACCCTCAAGATGTATGCTCTATATCTTCACAAATGAATTTCATCAACAAAAAATACTTTTAGTTACAATATCCCCAAACTAATTTTTGATTAGGTTGGATGGTTGATCTAAAATGTTGAATTTGACCTGCAGTGGAGCCCAATTGGTGAATTTGACCCATTTTATATTCATTGGATCCTAATTGATACTAAGAGTATTGTGGATTAGATCACATAGTTGAACTTATATACTAACATTAACCCAATGTGCAGTTAGATTATTGAAAATTGGGCCAAATGGTCAAATTAAAGTATTAGGTCCAACTTGAGCCATGAAAATGGCACTCGATGTTTAGACTAAGGCCCTAATTGTCCCTTTTATCATAGTCCAAATACATACTATTGTAATTAATCTTATTTTTAGATCTATTTTTTTTTGTTTATGACATAGTTTGTTTGCAATAAAGTCCATAAGATCACAATAAACATATTTTAATATAACTAAAAATATATATTATCCATGTATCAACAACAAGTATTGCAATAAAATTATTCTATATTTGATAATGCAAGCCTGTCCATATATTACAAAGATAATTCTACTACTCATTGTCTAACTTATTAGAATATGTGTCCTCCACTGAACTCCACTTTTTGAATTCCTTAGGACATTCCTTCAAATTTTACCAAAATAAGAGATCATTATATTGTATCTCAAGCACTTCAAAGCTTTTTCTTTTGGTACAAAAAGCCTAAGACTTTGAATTGCATAGCAAAAAAGCAAAAAATCACTCCATCATCATACATTTGTCACTTGATTGGCATGCCAACCTTATGCTTTGTGAGGCCCAACACTTTGGGCTAGTCTAACATGGATCTAGGGATTGGTCCACTTGATTGGCCTGAATCAAATCAGAAAAAAAAGATGAAAAAGGCGGGGTTAGACTTAGCCAAGTTAGCTTCAATTAAATGATTGAACTCGTTGAGTTTTATTGAGTCAACTAGAGCAAAGGCGAGTTATGGTAGAACCAATCCAGGTGAAATAAGGAATTCTAAAATTCCTTTGAAGTCTTGATCCTCCCTATTTAATCCATTTCACCTCAAATGAAACACCACTTTCAATTTTTTCTCCTATTTCATGATTCTATTAGATGGTCGTTCATTAAGCACCACCATACTGCCCTGCCATGTTCACTCTCTCCTTGCCAGCCTAAATCTTGAACCATCTCAATGGATCTTGATAGTGTTGTTAAGTCTTCCATAACTTTGCTAGACACCACCATTATTGATTAAACCCCTATATGTTGTAGATAAAATGATGCTTATAATCATGTTGTCAGAGCTCACCAACCATTGGAATGGTGAGCTAAGTCATTTGGACAATGGGATTGCAACCACCATTGATCGTTGGCAACCTTCCTTTGATTATTTTTCTCTCCCCAATTCCCTCCCCCTTTCTCCATTACATATAGTAGGGGCTGGTCAAGCACATTGCCTTCACCTCATTGGTCTTTTGCTGATAGTGCTCAATGAGATAGGCATTGGCCTAACCTATTCCAACCCATGTCTCTCCCTCTATTTCCCTCTTTTATTGTAGAGATGCTAGCTGCCCTTCTTCAACCTTGATAGTTGACTATTGCCACTATCGTCAATAGCTTCCTACCACCCAAACCACCTTTGATAATCAACCTAGCCACCAACTCTGCCTTCATCACCTCCGTCCTCCTCTATTAAGAGAGCATAGAGGAGAGGGATCGACCCTCCCCTCCTGTATCTTTCTTTTTCTTTTCTATCTCTTCTCTCTCTTCCTTTTCTTTCTTCCCTCTTCTCTCTCTCATTTTCTCTCCTATTTTCTCTTTAGAAAAATTTCTCTTTCTTCCCTTCTCTCTCTACGTGGGGCACAAGTGGCTCCTAACAAAGGTTCTCCTTTGTTTCGTCCCCTTATTGTTGTAGTGAGCTTGAACATGCTGGTAATCACCTATTGTGTCAGTTTCCATCTCACCCCTTGCAAAGTATCATACTATCATTATTTAGATTGATCATTTTTTTCTTGATTTAGCATGTTTCTACCTTGATGTACCAAACCTAACACTCCTGGACACTATTGCCTAGCCAATCTAGTCCTCCTTGTATTTCTATATCTTTTACATATTTTCCCTATAAATTGTTTAGATTAGTGAATTTGGATTTGCAAGGATGCAATCTTTTGAGTTGGTCTTCTTCATTTTTATTACATTTGAAGGTAGTTGATGGTGTCAACGCCTGTGCTTGGGGCCTTCAACATTAGTGGCATACTAGTTTGTGGTCACGTTGCGTGTCTAAGGTTGAGTAATTTTATTGAAAAGATTATGAGGCTTTGTTAACTAAGATTTGTGAGTACCTCTACCCTAGTATTTTACCATGCATGACTCATACTTTGTTCAAAAATTTATATTGCTATGATTACTATATGCACTAAAAAATAGCATAAAGATTTAAAGTTGAAAATTATGAAGATTATTTATATATATTTTTCTATATGTTTAACTATATGCATCCCTTGTATGAAAAAAAAATGAATTGTAAAATTTTGGATCAAGCTTGAAATAATTTGTTCGGACATAATATTGAATTATAATGCCTCAAAAATTGGGTTGATTTTAATGGAAATGATCATATGTTACTAAATGAATTTTCATATATACCTTTTGTGTAAGTTCATGCATTTTTGAATTGGTTGCTTAACTAATACAAAAAGGGGTTTTAAAAAAATTTATGTAAATTTATATATTTTTAAATTCGTTAATGAACTCATAGGAAATTGGTTTTCATACATTCTGTGTAAAATTTATGGGTTTTTCTATTAGTTGTAAGACTAAAAATTCAATTTGGAATGGATATTATGTTTATACTCTCTAGCTTGACATTAACTCAGAGCTAGCCTTTAAGGTTGGCCATTGGCCACATGTGATTTAAAGCTGGTTTGCTTTCAAGCCTAGCTAGTCGAGGTGAATTGCTTATGTACGGTTTTTTTAGCATATGTTATTTTTAAGAGCTAGTCTTTTGTACCTTGTCACAAATATTAGAGAATATGGATGTGAGACCCAGCCCTTGTGGCTAGCTTACTTTAAATTAAGATGTAATTTGACTAGATTGAATTAAAAAATTATAAAAAATAATATAATTAGAATTTTTTTTTGAATCTATATTCATAATGTTTGGTATTGATTTATCTTTCTAACGCATCTTGAATCACTCAAATTAAAGGTCAATTGAGAAAATTAGAAGCAATTTAATGAACATATATCATTACTAACGAACTTTAAAAAAATTATGAAAATGTCATTGATTGAGATAAGGATGATTTTTGGTGTTTTTATCCAAATTTTTATATTTAAAAATTATATTGGATGAGTTAGAAGTTAGTTTTGAATCAAGAATATATTTATAAATATTTAATAGATATTTATCTCTTTAGTTTTCTTAGAAAAAATCATTATCCTATAAAGATTAAGAAGTTTATTGATTTTAGGAGATTAAAATCGTATGAATAGTGGGAACCTATAAAATCTCTCTATAAATAATGCTCAATTGAGGTCTTTTGATAATAAATCAATAGTTCAAAAGATAAAGAAGGTGAAGGTTAAAGGATCAAGAAGATCAAAAAGGTTGATGGAGCCCTTGAGCATCAGAAATTGAGGATTAGTTTCTAGTGATTTTATCTAGAGAGGTAAGTAACCTAATCATAGGTTAAAATATTTTATAAATTATTGATGATTGCTAAAAAGATTTCAAACTTTGGTAAGTAACCTAATCATAAGTTAGAGTATTTTATAAATTATTTATGATTGTTAAAAGGATTTTTATAATATTGCAAGACTGCCAAAAATTTATTTTATAATAGATGAATGATTATTTGAATTATAAATAATTGCTAAACTTTCATATAATTAATTATTTTGAAATAATGAGATTTTGAAATTGTTTTTGAAATGTTATTAAAGGTTTAAAGTTTGTATAATATGTTTATTATAAATCTAGATCAAGTAGACAATTATAAATTAGAAGATTTGTGTAAATTGCTTAATTATAAATATCTATTTAAGAATTTATAAACTACTGGTTAAATATTATTATTTTATTTTCTTATGTATAATTAATGTTTTAATGCCTATTATTATACAGTTATTTTTGCATAGCTATTTATTTTAAGTACTGGAAAACTATAGTTATTATGAGAATTTTATTGAAAGGAAAAATGAAATTTTAGGCTTTGAAAAAAGAAATTTAATTTTTTAAAAATAAAATTTACATAATTATATGACTAATAAATATTAATGAATATAGAATTATTGATGGTAAGGTATGACTGAAAATATATAACTCTCAATCCACTATGTAATGACTGCTGAATGATGACTGATAATTGATATCGGGACCCATCTCTATAGGAGGTATATGAGAGAAAAAACCCTATCCATAAGGTTAAATGTAGTGCACTGGCCCTATCACAAAGATATATATGACCATAGTCTATGATCGTAGAGTATTAATAATATGATGTTATAAAAATTATTAATGGTGGATGACTTGAAAATTTTGAATATGATGATGTAAAAGTTATGACATGAAAAGTTTTGAATACTAGATAAAGATATCTCAAAATTTATAAGTATTAGTATATCAATGATATGTGAAGTTGTTAATTGTAAGTTTTTAGTTTTTAATTAATAATATGCATTGTTTCATAAAATGCTTTACAAATCTTCACTTGCTTCATCCACTAATTTATGCTTAGTATTATCAAGCGAAAGCTCATAAAACTCTATTATTATTTTTTTATTTCAGTGATTAAATATAAGCACGTGCTGGATAAAATCTGGTACTTTATTTTAATTAATTATGTGCAATTACTCTACATATGGTGCCTTGCATGATAGGGATTTATTTCTAAGTGTGCGGTGGATTGTTATGCCTACTACCAATTAATTCGATATGAAAGAAAAGTTTGAAGAACTTATAACTTAAGTCCACCTGCTACCAATTAACTTGCACTCAAGTTTTTGAGGCCACATGGACTGGCCCATTAATAATTAATTGAATCAACAGGTGGGCTTGGGGTGTTACAAAATTACCTCCCAGGCCTTTAAAAAGCTTAGAAGAGTGATATTTTGGAAGGGTCTAAAGCAACCTTCACCCCAATTTTTATAAAAAAGTATATGAATCATTTAGGTATCATACTACCAAGGATGCCTAAATAACAAGTATCCATTAAGATAACATCACATAACACCTTATTTCTACAATACTTTCCAATGGAAAATTGAACTAAGCATCTTTTATAAATTTTACCTCATTTCACTTATTGAGCTTTGAAAATTTATAGGGAAAATTTATAGGGATGTAGGTGTTCATAATGGTTCATCAAAAGAGCACAGGATTCTGCAAATGATAGAGGATGATTCGCATTCATGCTTATCCATGAACGATGGAAAATACAGCAAGAATTGTTAGCTTGATGGTGGATAACACTACCAATGGGTGACCAAGAGACCTAGCAAGCATAAGGTTCTGTGTATGATAGAGAAGATGATTCGGGTTCATGCTTATCCAAGAGTAAAGCTTCTTTTTATTTTGTCTGCAAGCACAAGAATTTCCATAGAAAGTTGTTCTCCATATCAGGCAGGTTTGCAAGCTAGTGGCTTTAAAAAACAGACCTTATCATCTATTTTTCAAGCGCAAAATTATAATCATGAAGAAGATTCAAAGATTCAAATTAATAAGCGTTATTCTGTAAGCTTGTAACGAGAAAGTAGGGAAGAATGGTATCAATATAACACTTTTTTGCCCACATTGGGTGGGGAACTTTTAGCATTGCCTTGAAGACAAGACCCTGTATTCCTTCGTTGCTTGGAAGATTAGCTACTTTATATAAGGAAGGAAGTTCCCTAGCCGGTACCCAAGCGAGCGAAGCAAAGAAAGCTTATTTGAGGCCTTCTAACTAATGATAGAATATGCAAAGATGGTGGAACACACAACAAGAGTATGAAAGAAGGAGAAAAATATTTTTATTGTATGAAACAATGGAGGAATACATCTTTTCTCACAAGCTCTCTTTCTCTCTCTCTCAAGTCCTCTCTTTCTCCTCTTTTTCTCACCATACATTCTTCTTCACAGCAGCCACATATTTATAGGCACAAGAAGTGACCTTTTGACTTCCCTAATTATGTAACCTTTTAGACTTCCCATGTGACTTTTGGATTTTCCATATGACCCTTAAGTTTTTGCCACTATGACTTTTCAGTTTCTTCAACACAATTAAGTTTACATTTTTTAACACCCCCCCTTAAACTTAATTGTCCTTTCTTCACTATACCAAGAGATCTTTTAAACTTGATGAAGAGGTCTACTCCCAAAGGTTTAGTAAATATATCAGCCACTTGATCTTGTGTCTTCACATACAGCAGCTCTACATCTTTGTTCTTCACATGTTCCTGGATTGAATGAAAACGCACATCAATATGTTTGCTTCTTTGATGATACACCAGATTCTTTCCTAGTGCAATAGCTGACTTCCTATCAATGTTTATCTTGGTAGGCTCCTTTTGCTCAAAGCCAACTTCCTTCAGCAAGTTCCTTAGCCATATTGCATGTGATACACATGCAGATGCAGCAACATATTCAGCTTCACATGTAGAAAGAGTAACAATAGGTTGCTTCTTTAACATCCATAAAAATGTTGCATTTTTCATAAAAAATATAAATCCAGAGGTACTCTTTCGGTCATCCATGTCTCCAGCCCAATCACTATCTTGGATGTAATGAACAATCCTCTTTGTTGCATTCCAATGCATTAATTTGGGCTTCTCCATAAATCTGCTGACTAGACCGACTGCATATAGAATGTCCGGCCTTGTGCATGTCATGTACCTCAAACATCCCACTAAGCTTCTGTAGAGAGTAGGGTCAATAACCTTTCCTTTGTCTTCTTTTGACACCTTTGCTCCACAATCAATAGGGGTGCTTATAGGGTTACAATCTTCCATCTTGAATCTCTTCAAGATTTCTTTAGCATAACCTTCTTGGGATATAAAAATTCCTTCTTCATGTTGTTTAAACTCCAAACCAAGAAAGTATGTCATTAGTCCCATGTCTATCATCTCAAACTCCTTCATCATGGCATGCTTGAACTCTTCAAACATTTGTGGATCATTACCTGTAAAGATAAGATCATCCACATACAAACAAACAAGTAAAATGTTAGAATTTTTTTCTTTTACATACACAGCATACTCATAAGGACATTGCTTGAAGCCATTTGCTTTGAAGTAGCTATCAATCCTTGAGTTCTATGCTCTTGGAGCTTGTTTTAAGCCATAAAGTGCCTTCCTTAGCTTCAAAACCTTCTCTTCATGTCCCTTCTTCACATACCCTTTGGGTTGTTCAACATACACTTTTTCTTCTAGAAAGCCATTCAAAAATGCCGACTTCACATCTAGCTGGTTGATACTCCATTTGTTCTATGCGGCCAAGGAAATTACTAAGCGAATTGTCTCCATGCATGCTACAGGAGCAAATAGCTCCTCGTAGTCAATCCTGGCTTGTTGCTTGTAGCCTTTAGCTACTAATCGAGCCTTGTATTTTTTTCACCTTTCCTTATGCACTCTTCTTCACCTTGAACACCCATTTCACTCCGATGGGTTCATAACCTTTTGGAAGAGTGGTAAGATCCCATGTGTCATTCTTCTGGAATGCTTTCATCTCTTCATCCATGGCCGTCCTCCAGTTTTCATTCTTCATTGCTTCTTCAAAAGAGATTACATCCTCATCAGCATATAAACAAATGAGATTAAGGGGACTTGTCACCTCATAGAGATCTTGAATGCTTCTTGTCTTTCTGGAATCATCACTTGAGGATGGAGATCTCATGCTAGGTGATAAAGGAGGTGTGGAATCTTCAACTTGAGCCTTTGCTTGTTCTTCTTCTTGCACTATGTTGGTGCTCCAATTCCAGATTCCTTCTTCGTTGAACTTCACGTCACGGCTCACAAGAGTCTTCTTTGCCTTTGGGTCATAGAGTCTATATGCCTTGGACCTCTGGTCATATCCTATAAAGATGCAAGGATAACTCTTGTCATCAAGCTTGCTTCTCCTTTAATCTGGGATGTGTGCATAGGCAATACAACCAAACACTCTCAGATGAGATACATCTGGCTGATAGCCATTCTGGTGAAGCACCAAGGCGTAAGAGCGCATGAATTCGGGACAAAGTAGAAGGAAGCACATTGGACCCACTTGATGCTACTAGTTGATCCTTATGATGTCTTTCGTATTAACTTATCTTGTCTTTTGTCATGTTGGTATGGGTCTTTTGTTATGTTTGTATGGTTTTGTTGGGTCATGGGTATTTGGGTCATTGTGGAAGTCCATATAAAAAGGATGTGTGGATGAGCAAGAGGGTTTTTATCTTGGATATTTTGGGAGCTCTTGGAGAGTGCTTATGGCGACTAGAGTTTGTCTTCATCGGCAAGCTTGAGATCGGTAGCGGCGTAGCAATACGGTGTCTACTTGGGCTGGCAAGGGGGTAGGTTTATTCCCGAGCTAGAGAGATCAAACCACGGGCTGTAGTGGAGAGATCTCTTCTATCTATCATTTTTCTTTACTGTTGTATTTTTCTTTATTTTCGAGGCTTGTAATAGGTGGAATTTGTTGGTTATTGGAGTGGTGTTCTTCATTGTGGTCAAATCTGGTTTGTTCATGTTAGATCTCATTTTGTGCTTGATCTTGATGTGGAAACCCTCTCAAATCTGTGTGAAGTGTGCAAGGAACCAAGGGTGGAACGCCCAAGGTGTGGGGCGGTTTGAGTGAAGGGGGCTTTGGAACAGCGGTTGGAGGCTCTTGGGGTACCTTTTCTTCAGGAAAAAGCTTGGGAAGGTAGGCAAGAACATTTGTAACAGTGGCAAGGATCGAAGGACTGAATCTTCACTCACAAAGGGAACAAATTCTGGGCACACTCCAGGTGTTTGATCAAATTTCTGAACCAGATTTTGTGAGGTTGGAGGTTGTTGAACCCATTGTTGTGGAGCCCAAGTGAGGGACCCTAACAATTTTTGGTGCTTTCGTTGAGAGTACATCACAGCGGGGGACTCAAGGTACCTCTTTTGGTTGTGGGAAGTCATGGAGCGGGAAGCAATAACGGACTCTAACCGTGCGAGGTTCGAAGCATTAGAGGAGAACCAAAAAGAAATTATGGTAACATTAGCTGAAATAAAGGCCGCCATTAATCAACTCTCCCTCAACACCACGGAGAGAAGGGAGCATGGAGCGAAGAAGTATGGAGCATGATGGGGAGAGGAGAAGGGATGGACGGTCCAACAATTCTGGACCTACTAGGCGACATGCAGATGAAAGGAATGCATCTCACGGTGACTCTGATTCGGAAAGATCAAGGCATGAGGAGGAGCTAGAATGGGAAGAAAGGAGGCGAGGAGGCGGAGTTGAAGGCAGAGGAATTGCAGTGGAGAGATGGCTTGATAATTCAGCCTATTCACGGGATTCTTACCATAGGCGTGGGTAGAATGATTGGGACTTCCAGGAAGAGGACAGTGAGGCTTCTGATGATGGGTGGCCATTGCGTAGGAGGAGGGCCGTTGGTCATGGGCATCACTATGGGCCACGAAGGAGACATGGATGGCGTGGGGATAGAGATGGACACAATAGAAGGGAGGGGAGTTACCATGATCAGAAACTAAGAAAACCAAAGATTGATTTTCCTCACTTTGATGGTGGAGATCCTCATGAGTGGTTGGACAAAGCCCAACACTATTTTCATGTGTATGAGGTGCCCAGAGATGAGACGGTAGATGTGGCTTGTTTCTTCATGGATGGGAAGGCTAGTAAATGGTGGCGGTGGCTCAAATTCAGATTTGAACAAGAAGGAAGGAGACTTGGTTGGACGACCTTTGAACATGAATTCATGGAACAATGGGGACCATCCCTAGTGGTAAATCACCATGGGCAATTAGCCAAACTGAAACAAGAAGGGAAGGTGCAAAGTTACATTGAAGAGTTTAGACGGCTCCAAACGTTGGTGAGGGGTTGGTCGGAGGAGGCACTTATGGGGGCTTTTCTTGAAGGACTAAAACCATGGTTGGCTAGGGAACTTAAATTGAAACAACCAAGGCGCCTACAAGAGGCAATGAAGATGGCAAAAATTTTGAAAGATAGCTACTATGCTGAAAAACATCAAGGCAAGGATGGGCAAGTTGGAAAGTCATCCAAAGCACCATGGAAAGGAAAAGAAATTTTGGAAGAACCCACCAAAGGCAAAAAGGAGGTAACAAAACTATCCAAAGATGAGGTACAAGAACGTATAAAGAAGGGGTTGTGTTTCAAGTGTGGAGAAAAGTGGAGTAAGGAACATAAGTGCAAAACGGGCCAAATGTTCATGATTGTGGATGATAGCGATGATGAAGGTGCTGAAAATTTCAATGGTGAATCCGATGATGAAGTGGGCCATGGAGTGGCATTGGAGGGAGAGGAAGCGGAGTTGTCCCTTCATGCTATGTCGGGGGTAAAAGCACCATCCACTATGCAGCTCATGGCATGGATTGGAAAACATGAAGTGACTTTGTTGGTGGATAGTGGGTCATTCCATAACTTTGTTAATGCTAACATTATCAAGAGGATTGGACTCCGGGGAGTAGCGGTTGAACCATTTGAGGTAAAGGTTGCTAATGGAGAAAAGCTGAAATGTGATGAGGTGGTGCGGGATGTGAAGATCAATGTTCAAGGTGTTAAGATTGTTACAGATCTGTATGTCATCACTATTGTGGGCTTAGATGTAGTACTTGGAAGTGCTTGGTTGAAGAGTGTTGGAAGGGTGTTGACTGACTATGGGTCTATGACAATGGAATTCAAATTTGGTGGCAAAAAGAGGGTTTGGAAAGCACTAATCTCCAAAGAAATTCAGCAATATGAAGCAAATATGATGGAAAATTTATACCGGAGTGGTGCATGTTGTTTTGCCATTGTACTAGCAAATACCAATCAAGCACGGGATGATGGGAAGCAAGGTGAAGAGGGTGAAGCAGAAAAATTGCAGCAACTACCTACTTCAATAAGGCATGTGATTGAAGAGCACAAAAATGTTTTGGAGCTACCAAATGGGTTGCCACCAAGTAGGTCCTTTGATCACCGAATTGTTCTACGGGATGAGGCAAGACCGGTGAATGTTCCCCCTTATCATTATGCCCATTTTCAGAAAGGAGAAATAGAGCGGCAAGTGGAAGAAATGCTGAACCAAGGGTTGATTCGACCGCACTAGTCCCTTCTCTTCACCGGTGTTGTTGGTAAGGAAGAAGGATGGTTCATGGAGGTTTTGCACTGACTACAAGGCCCTAAATGAAGCTACAGTGAAGGATCATTTTCCCATTCCCACGGTGGATGAGATGTTGGATGAGTTACATGGTGCGGTGGTCTTCACCAAATTGGATTTGAGAGCGGGGTACCATCAAATCAGAATGAAGAAAGATGATGTGCACAAAACGGCTTTCAGGACACACTTGGAACACTATGAATACCTTGTCATGCCATTTGGGTTGTGCAACGCCCCCTCCACATTTCAAGCCGCCATGAATGAGGTATTCAAGCCTTTCTTGCGCAAATTTGTGCTAGTATTTTTTGATGACATTCTTATATACTCCAAGTCTATGGAAGAACATGTCGGTCATTTAGAGACGGTGCTTGGGTTGTTGGAGGAGCACCATTTCTTTATCAAGTTGGTAAAATGTGAGTTTGTTCAAGAAGAGTTAGAGTATCTTGGACATATCATTTCTGGAAATGGGGTGAAGGTTGATAACAAGAAGATAAAAACTATGCTGGATTGGCCACTACCTTCCAATATCACTGCATTGAGGGGATTTTTGGGACTCACCGGCTACTATAGAAGGTTTGTGAAGAATTATGGGCTGATTGCTAAACTTTTAACATCCATGTTGGGAAAAGATAGTTTTGTATGGAGTGATGAGGCGAAACAAGCATTTGAAGACTTGAAGCGGGCTATGACTCAAACTCCGGTTTTGGCACTACCAAATTTTGAGAAGCCTTTCGAAGTGTATACCGATGCTAGTGGGGAAGGAATTGGAGCAGTGTTAGTGCAAGAAAGAAGACCATTAGCTTTCCTTTCCAAAGCGTTGGGTCCTATGAAGAAAACTTGGAGCACATATGCCCATGAGATGTTAATGGTAATACATGCAGTCAAAGTTTGGAGACCATATCTTTTGGGTAGGCGATTCACAATTGTGATGGATCAACAATCTTTGAGGCATCTTTTAGAGCAGAAAATTATCACACCGGAGCAGCAAAAATTCATGGTAAAGTTGTTGGGTTTTGAGTATGACATAGTCTACCGACCGGGGAAGGAAAACAAGGTGGCCGATGCTTTATCCAGGAAGGAAGGGAGCTCTATGTTGTGGACGGTTTATACTGAAAATGAAGCAAGTTTACATGCTCTTAGTGGTGCTGAATGGGAGGTTTGGGACAAGGTGCGTGAAGTGGTGCAACTTGACAAGAGGTCATTGGAGATTTGTGAAAAGCTTGAGAAAAAAGAGATGGGAGTTGAGGGCTATAAAATGAGGAGTGGATTGCTGTACTATGGTAATTGTATTTATGTTCCATGTGTACCGGGGCTGCGGGAGGAGATATTGACTCATTTCCACCATAGCAAAGAAGGGGGACACTCCGGATGGTTGAGAACATATCTTAAGGTGAAACATTTTTTCTATTGGGAGGGCTTAAAGAAGGAGGTGAAGGAAATGGTGGCCAAATGTGACATATGCCAAAAAGTTAAATATGATCAAAGGGCTCCAATGGGTTTGCTACAACCATTACCAATACCGGCAAGGATTTGGGAAGATCTCTCCATGGACTTTATGGAAGGACTACCGACAAGTAGAGGACATGAAGCCATCTTGGTTGTTGTGGATAGATTGAGTAAAGGTACGCATTTTATACCTCTTCGACATCCTTTCACCGCTAGTAGTGTAGCAAAAATTTTTATTGAAAATGTGGTAAAGTTGCATGGAATACCACGGAGTATTGTGATGGATCGGGGAGCATTATTCATGAGTTCTTTTTGGCAAGAACTCTTTACTTTGCAAGGTAGTAAGCTAAAAGCTAGTTCATCCTATCACCCCCAAACGGATGGGCAAACGGAGGTGGTGAACCGAACATTGGAGCAATATCTTAGGTGCTATTGTCATGATAAACAATCAAGATGGAAAGAGTACCTGCCATGGGCTGAATATTGGTACAACACCACATATCATGCTTCCATCAACACAAGCCCATTCGAGGTAACATATGGAAGGTCACCTCCCATGTTGAATAGTTATGAAAAGGGAAGAGCCAAGAATGATGAGGTGGAGGAGGAGTTGAGAACAAGAGATGAAGTTCTTACTAATGTGAAGAAGGCACTCATGAAGGCGCAAGATAGAATGAAAAAGTATTATGACCAAGGTAGGAGGGATGTAAGCTTTGAACCCGAGGACTATGTGTATCTCAAGTTACAACCATATAGGCAAAAATCACTCAAGAAGAGATTTAATGTCAAGCTTTCACAGCGCTACTATGGGCCTTTTAAGGTGTTGAAGCGCGTTGGAGAGGTAGCATATAAGTTAGAATTGCCTGAATCTTCTCTCCTTCATCCTGTGTTTCATGTGACTGCATTGAAGAAAATGATGGGAGAATCGGAGTATGTTGTTGAAGAGCTGCCTTCTTTTGATGAGGAAGGAACAATATTACTAAAGCCCAAAGCGGTTCTTCGTTATCGAAAGCATAAGAAAGGCAAGGGAAGTGATGATGTGTGGCAAGTGTTGATTCATTGGAAAGGGCTACCGGTGGAGGAAGCGACATGGGAAGACTATGAGGATGTGGCCAAACAATTTCCGAACCTATCCCTTGAGGATAAGAGAGTTCTCGAAGGGAGAGGGAATGGTGAAGCACCAAGGCGTAAGAGCGCACGAATTCGGGACAAAGCAGGAGGAAGCACATTGGACCCACTTGATGCTACTAGTTGATCCTTATGATGTCTTTCGTATTAACTTATCTTGTCTTTTGTCATGTTAGTATGGGTCTTTTGTTATGTTTGTATGGTTTTGTTGGGTCATGGGTATTTGGGTCATTGTGGAAGTCCATATAAAAAGGATGTGTGGATGAGCAAGAGGGCTTTTATCTTGGATATTTTGGGAGCTCTCGGAGAGTGCTTATGGTGACTAGAGTTTGTCTTCATCGGCAAGCTTGAGATCGGTAGCGGCGTAGCAATACGATGTCTATTTGGGCTGGCAAGGGGGTAGGTTTATTCCCGAGCTAGAGAGATCAAACCACGGGCTGTAGTGGAGAGATCTCTTCTATCTATCATTTTTCTTTACTGTTGTATTTTTCTTTGTTTTGGAGGCTTGTAATAGGTGGGATTTGTTGGTTATTGGAGTGGTGTTCTTCATTGTGGTCAAATCTGGTTTGTTCATGTTAGATCTCATTTTGTGCTTGATCTTGATGTGGAAACCCTCTCAAATCTATGTGAAGTGTGCAAGGAACCAAGGGTGGAATGCCCAAGGTGTGGGGCGGTTTGAATGAAGGGGGCTTTGGAACAGCGATTGGAGGCTCTTGGGGTACCTTTTCTTCAGGAAAAAGCTTGAGAAGGTAGGCAAGAACATTTGTAACAGTGGCAAGGATCGAAGGACTGAATCTTCACTCACAAAGGGGACAAATTCTAGGCACACTCTAGGTGTTTGATCAAATTTCTGAACCAGATTTTGTGAGGTTGGAGGTTGTTGAACCCATTGTTGTGGAGCCCAAGTGAGGGACCCCAACACATTCCATGCTTCTTGAGGGATCCTTCCATCAAGGTTCTTTGTTGGGCAACGGTTGAGAATGTACACCACATAATTCATAGCTTCCGCCCAAAACTCTTTTGGCATTTCCTTCGTCTTCAACATGCTTCTCACCATATCAAGAATGGTCTGATTCTTCCTTTCTGCTACACCATTCTGTTGGGGTGAGTATGGAGCAGTCAAGGTCCTCCAAATGCCTTGAGATTTGCAGAACTCTTCGAATGCTTTCGAGGTGAACTCTCCTCCTCGATTTGATCTCAAAGCTTTGATTTTGCACCCAGTTTGGTTCTCCATAAGAGCTTTGAACCTTTTGAATGTCTCTAGGGCCTCCCATTTCTCCTTCAAGAGGTACACCCAAGTTTTCCTGCTAAAGTCATCAATAAATGTTAGGAAATAATGATGACCTCCAAATGAGGCCGGTGTGATAGGACCACAAATATCTGTATGGATAAGTTGCAAAGGCTTTTGGGTTCGATGAAATGACTCCTTTGGGAAGCTAGCTCTTGACTATTTTCCAACAATACATCCTTCACATATTCCTTCAAAGGTATCCTCAAGGTGAGGTAACCCTTTCACCATTGCCTTCGAGGATAGGAGCTTCAAGGAACTAAAATTCATATGCCCGAACCTTAAGTGCCATAGCCACATATTATCCTTCATGCATGCACTCAAGCACTTTGCCTCAACATACTTGATGTTCAACATGAATATTTGATTCTTGATCATAGGTACTTTTGCAATCAAGTGATCATGTTTTCTCAAGTACAAGTATCTTTCTTTCATGGAAACATCAAAGCCTTTTTCTAATAGTTGATCAAGACTCAAGATATTTGTTTTCATGTTAGGCACATAGTAAACATTAGAAATGAACTATTGAGAACCATCCTTGAGTTGGATTAGGATCTTACCTATCCCCTTCACTTGAACTTTTGAAGCATCTCCGAAAGAAACATTGCCTTCCACTGTCTCATCTAACTCTTTAAAGACATGCTTATGCCCACACGTATGATTGCTTGCGCCAGTATCCAAGTACCATATGTTGCTATTGGAGGCTTCTTCTCCCTTCTCTGCTAGTAGTAGTATACCATCTTCTCCTTCCTCCTTTGCATAGTTGGCCTTCTCATGCACTTGGTTATTCTTATTATGGTAACATTCTGAGGAATAATGACCATATTTGTAACAAGTAAAACATCTAACTTTTCTTTTGTCATACCTTCGTCTTCCTCTTAAGAAACCTCCTTGCCCTTTTCCGCCTTGAGTGCTTTCTTCATTAGGTGGAAATTCTGGGCCTCCTCTTCCTCTACCATGTCCAAAGGAACCTCGTCCTTGTCCATGGCCTCATCCATGATGATATCCGTGGCTGTAACCACAACCGCGATCTATCTGGCTGCTCTCACCAATTAAGCCTCCCTTCTTCTCATTGATGGTGAGCTTGGATTTCAAGGCTTGCTCCAAAGGTTCTTCTTTCTGCAACAAGATCCTCTACTCATGGACTTGTAGAGGACCCATGAGTTCATCAACTGTCATAGTGTCCAAATCTTTGGACTCTTCAATTGCTGTCACAACATAGTCAAACTTTTGATCCAATGATCTTAGGATCTTCTCCACCACACGCTTGTCCTCCACATTCTCCCCATTTCTTCTCATTTGATTCACGATGGAGAGAACCTTTGTGAAGTAATCTGAGATGGATTCTCCTTCCTTCATCTTCAAAGTCTCGAACTCGCCTCTCAACACTTGGAGGTGCACCTTCTTCACTTTCTCAACACCCTTATGAGCTTTCTCGAGGATCTCCCATGCTTGCTTTGAGTTGGTGGCACCGGCAACCTTCTCAAAAGTGGCCTCGTCTAAGCCTTGGTAGATGAAGTAGAGAGCCTTCTTGTCTTTCTTCAAAGTCTCTCGTTGCTGCGCCGTGAGAATATCTCTATCTCCGACTTCTTCATAGCCTCTTTCGACTATGTCCCAAATATCTTGAGATCCAAGCAATGCCTTCATTTGGATGCTCCAATTCTCATAGTTGGTATTGGTAAGACGAGGAATGGGAAGCACTCCGGTAGCCATAGCTCTGATACCACTTTGATAGAGTATGCAAAGATGGTGGAACACACAACAAGAGTATGAAAGAAGGAGAAAAATATTTTTATTGTATGAAACAATGGAGGAATACAACTTTTTTCACAAGCCCTCTTTCTCTCTCTCTCAAGTCCTCTCTTTCTCTTCTCTTTTTCTCACCATACATTCTTCTTCACAACAGTCATATTTATAGGCACAAGAAGTGACCTTTTGACTTCCCTAATTATGTAACCTTTTAGACTTCCCATGTGACTTTTGGATTTTCCATATGACCCTTAAGTTTTCAATGTGACTCTTGATTTTTGCCACTATGACTTTTTGGTTTCTTCAACACAATTAAGTTTACATTTGATGCAGCCCGCATTCAAGACCAAGAACCATCCCAAGTCTCTCATCTTTGACTTTGTCATTTCCGAGGCACTACACCTTTCCCATGCATATTCTTGGAACAGCCACAAGCATTGGAAATATTGTGCTTTTATTAAGCTTCTAGTTTCTAAATTTGACCTTAAGTCTTTTGGTTTCCCTTTTGTTTTTGCTCTGTCTATAATAGACCATCAAGTCTCTATAAAAGAGTAGAATGAATGAAATTTGTCTAAGTGCAATTACCTTGAACCTTGAAGAGTTCATACCTTTTAAAAATCTAGAAGAGTTTTCACTCCTTCCTTGGAGAGTTAGAGCATTTCCAAAGTTTGCATCCTTGAAGAGTTGCAGCCATCAATCTAGAAGAATTGATGCCATTTTATCTTCCTTGGAGGCCTAGAAGAGCAACCATCAAAGTTCTATTCATTCGCAACTTCTCATTTTTTTCCAATTTCAATCCTCTTGAAGTGCTCATCTAAGAGATCTCAAAATAGCAAAGTTATAGATCAAAGAGTCTTGAACTTTGGCTTTGGAATTACTACATTCCAATTTGTATTAATCACTCTCCCGATCCTACTATTTAAAGTAGCTGAAGTTGGGCTACATCATTTGGTATCAGAGCTATGGAGGAAAGGACAATGCCTCCAAGACAAGCTAGACGTCGAGGTGGCAGAACCATTCCTTTGAACGAAGTACACACTTGCTGAAAATTTACAGCAGCATATGCAACAACAGATTGATGATTTGACCAGAGAAGTTCAGCGTCTGAGGGTTGAAGCGAACAATCCTCCACCCCGTGCCACAGCCAGTGAGTACAATGGCAATTCTTCTTCTTTAGAAAGTGTTCAATCTTGTCCCCGAAGAAGGAATGCTCCATCTCGTGCACAAGTAGTTCGAGAGCCGAATTGGGAAAAGGAAATCAAGAGAGACATTCCAGAATTTTTAGGTACTGATTCTGCTGATGAAATTGTTGATTGGTTGACACTTGTGAATCAAATTTTTGAGCATAGGAATGTTCCAGAAGATCGCCAAGTTGGCATCATCGCTATGCGCCTCTAAGGCAAAGCCATAGCCTGGTGGAGACGTGAAAGCAAACTTGCCAATCTGTTGGCAAGGCTCCAATCACTTCATGGAGGAAAATGGAGGACAAAATTCGAAAGTATTTCCTTCCCAAAGGTTACAAGAGAGAGCTTTACCAAAGGTACCAAGACTTGAGGCAAGGTACGCGAACGGTGGAGGAATACACCAATGAGTTCAATGAGTTGGTGATTCGCAACAACATTCAAGATTCGAAAGAGATGCTTGTGAACAAGTACTTGAATGGTCTCCAACTTCATATCTAAGATGCTTTAAAAGTTCTTGATATTTGGGACATAGGAGATGCACATCAATGGGCTCTTAAAGTGGAACATTCTCATTCTAGGAGGCAGCAGCCCCCTACCTTGCCAAACCGAGCAACCAGGAGTACAATCGGCCCCACCAAAGTTGCTGAAGCTATAGCAAAACCATCTAGTACAAGCAAGCCTTCTACTCAGCCCAACATTTTCAAACAATAAGCTACAATCAGTCAAAGCTCTACAACTGGCATACGTTGTTATTCCTGTGGAGAGATGGGTCATCGTGCTAACAATTGTCAGATTAACAAGAATCGACCAGCTGGCAAAGCTTTCTTGATGGAAGATGACTTTGCTGAATACATGAAGGAACCACTTGAGGAGGAATTCAAGGCTCATGAAGTTGCCGAGGAAGATGAGCAAATAATCCATGGTGATTCTGGTGAACTTCTCATGGTGAGAAAGATTTTCCTCACTCCCAAAGATGACTTTGGAGATAAGTGGTTGCACACCAATATTTTTCACTCAGCCTGCACCATTTCAGGAAAAGTATGTCAGTTAATTATTGACTCTGGTTGTTGTGAAAATGTGATTTCTGAGGTAGCGGTAAACAAGCTGAAATTAGAATTGAAAAAGCACCCTACAAAATGTCTTGGCTGAAGAAAAATACTAAGGTAACTGTTTCCAAATGTTGCCTTATCAATTTTTCCATTGGTTCTATCTATTTTGATAAGATATGGTGCGATGTTCTACCCATGGATGCTAGTCATATTATCCTTGGCCGACCTTGGCATTTTGACAGAAGGACTACCCATGATGGCTACCGTAATACCTATTCTTTTGTTTATGAGGGGAAGAAAATTACTTTGGCACCTAGTAAGGAGCCTCTTAAGACTCCTCTAAATGAAAATTCCTTATTCCCTAATTTGCTCGCAATGAAAGATGCAAAGAGTGCCTTGAAGGGAGTTCATGTTGTGTATGTTTTACTTAACAAAACCAGCATGGAAAATGAAATTGCACCTCCCATATCCCATCAAGTTCAGCTTCTTTTGGAAGAGTTTAAGGAAGTGTTTCCATCAGACCTACCACCTGGTCTTCCTCCCATGAGAAAAATTCAGCATGAAATTAACTTGATGCCTGGTACTCCACTACCTAATCTAGCTCATTATCGGATGAGTCCGACTGAACATGAAGAATTGCAGCGACAAGTTATGGAACTCTTGAATAAAGGTTTTATAAGAGAAAGTCTAAGTCCATGTGCTGTACCAGCCCTCTTGGTGCCTAAGAAAAATGGCACTTGGAGAATGTGTATTGATAGTAGGGCAATTAACAAGATCACTATCAAGTATCGGTTCCCTATCCCTCGTCTTGATGATCTCTTGGATCAACTTTCTGGTGCAACCATCTTCTCAAAGCTAGACTTAAAGAGTGGATATCATCAAATCAGAATCAAGCCCGGAGATGAATGGAAGACTGCATTCAAAACCAAAGACGGACTGTTTGAGTGGCTAGTCATGCCATTCGGATTGTCAAATGCACCATCCACATTCATGAGATTCATGACTCAAGTTTTGAAGAAATTTCTTGGAAAGTTTGTTGTGGTTTATTTTGATGATATTTTGATTTTTAGCAAGTCTACTAATGAACATTTGCAGCACCTTCAAGAAGTGTTATGTGTGCTACGACAAGAACATTTGTATGCAGCCCCTGACAAGTGCTATTTTATGGTGCCACAAATCTTATTCTTAGGATTTCACATCTCAAAAGAAGGTATCTCAGTTGATGATGCTAAGATTAAGGTGATCCAAGAATGGCCAACTCCAACAAATGTGCATGAAGTTCGAAGCTTTCATGGCCTAGCTTCTTTCTACCAGCAATTCATTGCGCATTTTAGCACCATTGCAGCCCCAATCACCTCTTGTATGAAGAAAGGAGTTTTTGAGTGGACAAGAGCAGCCCAACAAAGTTTTGAACATCTCAAAGAAAAGCTGAGCACAGCCCCAGTCCTTGCATTACCTAACTTTGATCTTGTCTTTGAGGTGCATTGTGATGCATCCGGTACCGGCATAGGAGGAGTTCTAAGTCAAGGAGGTCGACCCATTGCCTTCTTTAGTGAGAAATTAAATGGTGCAAAACTTCATTACAGCACTTATGATTTGGAGTTTTATGCATTATTTCGCACACTTGAGCATTGGAGGCCATATCTTATTCATAGGGAGTTTATTTTGTACACTGACCATGAAGCTCTTAAGTATATTTCAGGTCAGCAAAAGCTCAATTCCAGGTGTGCAAAATGGGCTGAATATCTCCAAGAATTTACATTCAACATCAAGCACAAATCCAGAGTTCAAAATCAGGTTGCCGATGCTCTTAGCCGAAAGAAGAGCTTGCTTCATACCATGCGCTTAATTGTTCTTGGATTTGACTTTTTTCAAGAGTTGTATCAAGAAGACCCTTACTTCTCAATGATCATTTCAGATGCACAAGACAAGAAGCTTCCTGATTTTACTTTATGTGATGGCTTCCTTTTCAAAGGAAATCATCTATGTGTGCCGAATTGCTCTCTTCGACAAAGGGTGATTGATGAAATTCATCACAACGGACATTTTGGGCGTGACAAGACTATGCAACTTGTTTCAGCAAAATATTTTTGGCCCCATCTGAAACGTGATGTACATCGTCATATGATAAGTTGTCAAAATTGCCAAGTAGGAAAGGGACAAGCCACCAATGCTGGCCTTTATTTGCCATTGCCGATACCACAAGCCCCTTGGGAAGATATTTCTATGGACTTTGTCGTTGGGCTCCTGCGCACATTGAGAGGTATGGATTCAATCTTTGTGGTTGTTGATAGGTTTTCAAAAATGGCACATTTTATTCCTTGTCGCAAGACTATGGATGCTTCACGCATTGCTGAATTATACTTCAAAGAAGTATACAAGCTGCATGGCCTTCCTAAGACCATTACTTATGATCGGGACACCAAGTTTCTCAGTCACTTCTGGCGACAACTATGGAAGAGTATTGGTACCAAACTACAATATAGTACAGTGTTTCACCCTCAAACGGACGGATAAACTGAAGTTGTCAGTCAGTCCTTGGGAAATCTGTTGAGAACTTTGATTGATGATAACCCCCGACCTTGGGAGTCACGGCTGTCACTTGGAGAATTTGCATACAACTGCTCGGTGAACCGTACCACTGGATACAGCCCTTTTGAGATTGTGTATGGATGTCAACCAAAGATTGTTCTTGATCTTGCACCTATCCCCTTTGCTGAAAAGTTAATTGATAAGGTGGATGATATTGTTTCTCAAATGAAAGAAGTTCATGAAGATGTGCGCCAACGGCTAGAGAGCAAAGCTGAATCCTATAAAAAGAATGTTGATAAGCGGCGACATGAAGTCATTTTTAAACCTGGAGATTTTGTTTGGGCTTATTTACCATCGGAACGCCATCCCATTGGAACCTACAACAAACTTAGTAATCGGAAGCTTGGTCCCCTTGAAGTACTTGAGCGCATCAATCCTAATGCATATCGGTTAAAGCTTCCTTCCCACATGAAGATACATGATGTGTTCAATGTCCGGCATTTAACACCTTATATTGGCAATTCTTCCAATAATGGTGATTCGAATTCAGGGACGAATTCTTCTAAAGAAGGGGGGAATGATGCAGCCCGCATTCAAGACCAAGAACCATCCCAAGTCTCTCATCTTTGACTTTGTCATTTCTGAGGCACTACACCTTTCTCATGCATATTCTTGGAACAGCCACAAGCATTGGAAATATTGTGCTTTTATTAAGCTTCTAGTTTCTAAATTTGACCTTAAGTCTTTTGGTTTCCCTTTTGTTTTTGCTTTGTCTATAATAGACCATCAGGTCTCTGTAAAAGAGTAGAATGAATGAAATTTGTCTAAGTGCAATTACCTTGAACCTTGAAGAGTTCATACCTTTTGAAAATCTAGAAGAGTTTTCACTCCTTTCTTGGAGAGTTGGAGCGTTTCCAAAGTTTGCATCCTTGAAGAGTTGCAGCCATCAATCAAAAAGAATTGATGCCATTTTATCTTCCTTGGAGGCCTAGAAGAGCAACCATCGAAGTTCTATTCATTCGCAACTTCTCATTTTTTTTACAATTTCGATCCTCTTGAAGTGCTCATCTAAGAGATCTCAAAATAGCAAAGTTATAGATCAAAGAGTCTTGAACTTTGGCTTTGGAATTACTACATTCCAATTTGTATTAATCACTCTCCCGATCCTACTATTTGAAGTAGCTGAAGTTGGGCTACATCAACATTTTTCAACAACTAAGGCCATGATGAGCAGCCAAGTCAAAGCTCAGGTAAGAGATAGCATTGAGCTGGGGTTCGATAAACTTCATAGGTTTGCTGATGTTGTCACCTTACCCTTGGCTCCTCTGGATGGTGCTGTACATGGAGTTGCTCGAGGGATTCTCAACTGGGTGACGGACACACACCCCCAAGAGCAAGCCAAGTGCAGGCCTGCCAATGGTTCAGCTCAACCAGCATACCCACAGCCAAATCCATACGGGAATCATTATGGTTATCCTCCACCACCTTATGGATACCAAAGTTCCTATTTTGGTGATGGCACTATTGGAAACCATGGCGATCAAAAGATAAGCAACGTGACGAATGGGGACAACAACGTCAAGGTTGGCAACTTCGGTGGTGCCTAGCCATGCAATAACGAATATTGTACCCGGAAGTCAGCACTCAGCAGTCCAAATAGGCTATGTAAAGCCTCCACTGCCTAGCTACTACTGTATTAAGTAATTACGGAATAAGAAATGAGTTTGCTTTAAAACATTCCTTTCTGGCATCGTTACATAAATGTTAATCATAGCCTTACTACAAAAGATTAAGAACGGACAGACTATATTCTCTATAATACCTTGGTTGCTTGCATGAAGACCTTATCAAATACAATAGTCTAGCACATGGTTCGTTATAACTTTAGTGATTGGGCTGCTTCTTTTTTTTTTTTCTTTGAGAAAACATCAATCAACCTTTTTCTTGTTACTATTACTTCATTTTTTGTTGTGATAGGAGCACATTCAGTTGTTGTAGCCAAGGCATTCTCGAAATGAAATAACAAAGAGAAAGACAAATCTTGAAGTGAAATACCTAAGAGACACAAAATGATAAAATCAAAATAATAGAGTAAACACAGGGATTTGCATGGTTCGGCCACTGGCCTACATCCACCAAAGTTTCTTTCTCATCAGAGTCTCTCTTTCAAATCCCTAATCTCTCATACATCTAACAGGGTCTCTTCTCAACTCTCACAATAACTTTCTCTATTTATATCCTTGGTTGTTGTATGGTTATTCCAAAATGATGTTGTAGGGTTTTTCCTTGATTTATCCATTTCTTTTTCGGTATTATTTTTTAAAGTACTAATTTCTAGTTTTTTAGATGGCTAAATGTTGCATTTAAAAAAAAAAAAAAATTATATGATCAGTTGATATTGATGTACTATCATGTATATAGCATTTTCTTTTTTTAATGTGCTGCTTATAAGATTCTGCTTCCACTTTCAATGATGATGAGGTATCACGGTTCGCCATAAGTTTTTGAGTGGTGATTGAATGGGAAGATTTTTTTTTTTTTTTTTTTTATGCTTATTTTGTTTGCCAGCTTAACTGATAAAGTAGGAAACTAATTAAATAAAGAGAAGGTGAAAAGGTCGGCAACTTCGTGATTTTTGTTTTTTCTATGTTTTATCACTGACATTTGTGGTTTTGTGACACGAGAGGTTATTCTGTGCCAAATAATTTGATCTTTTCCTGAAGAGTTATACCTTGATGATTGTCATGTAAATATAACTTGAGTAGTTAATTATAACTCCCCATCTCCCTGCTATTATGAAAATATCATCATCAGCCCTCATGATAAAGTCGTAATGGCCCGGTAGAATGTCGGGAAGTGAAGTAAGTGTAGGTCCTGTCAGAGTTCATGTTCTTAGTGCGGTTGAGGATAATGATGTTGTCACAACGAAGAATCTCTAGAGCGGCTAAGATTCACTATTCTTCTTTGGCGAGTGTGAGATCCTAATCTGGACTAGATCCATTTGACCAGTTCGGGGTGAATCAGTTGATTAAAAAAAAAAAAAAACAAAGAGAGTTTGAATCCAGAAAGGAGACGCTTTCGTCTTCCTTCCGGATTCAAAGAGGAGGGAGAGATAAACCTTATCTCTACCCTCTCCTCCTCCATATAAATCCATCAAACCCTCTTAGACGTTTAATCAAGAAGGATCAAACCATCCGGCGAATCTAAAATCCAGGTTAGAGGTCCGGTTGGGAGGAAGAACCAGAGAGAAGAAGAAGTTCTTTTTCTTGGATTTAGGTAATCTCAAGAATCTTTAATTCCTTTATCTTCCCTTAGATCCACGAACCGAATAGATGATATTCATGCTGACTTTTCAATGGGATTTAAAGCTTTGAATGATCGTTAGAGAACTCTGTTTCAGGAAATAAGGAGATTGAGAGGGTCTCTGGTCGGTACTTTTCTCCCTCTAGTGACATAAACGGTAAGATAATAAGCCTCTAAAGTTTCTCCTTCTCTTCTTCTTTGATTCATGAATCTGTTAGCTAGGATATGAGGAGGGAACCGCCCGCGACGAAGTAAAAGCACCAGGTGGTGAAAATGGCACGTCCTTGATCAACTGGGAGGTGGCTGAAGGCTGGGAGGAAGAAGACCCTCATGAGTCTTCTGAACCAAAGATACAGAACCATTGATCCAACCGATTCTTTAAACCGGCTAAGTAAAAAAAAAAAAAAAAAAAAACAAGATAATGAATAGATGTATATTTCTCAATTGGATCTAGGCTACCCAATTGGAGTTGGGTTGGACTAGTACATGATCAAAGAAGTAGGTTCAGTCAGCTGGAATTAATTACTAAGCCCAAATAACCCATAGGCTTTATTCCTGATGGATCATAGCAGGATGGGATCCTAAGTCTAGGCTGTATTATGAGTTAATGAAAATATAAAATTGATTAAAGATATGTGTTATATAGGTGAACAGCATTTCTGAAACTGCATTTTTGGATTAGCAAATCAAGGTAAGTAGAATCGAGGTAAGTAGACTAATTATGAATTTGTTAAATTAATATTTTTAGCTAAATTCTGCCCAATGACATTTAAATGAAATTATTTTACATCTATGATTACTAAAAATGCTCAGCAACATGAACATTTGATTGATTACTTTGAATCCTGTTATTGTTATTATTAGCATCATTTGTTAAAATTATGAATTGATACTAAAATAGATAGTTATCATTTATCATTGGCATAACATTTAATTATAAATTTGAATATTAATTATATTTTTAAAAGAAAAATTAATTACTATGTTCATAATAATAATAACATTATAATTATAGATAAATAGATGTATTCATAAAATAATAATAATATTATTATTAATATAATAAATAAAGAAAAAATAGAAATTACTTAAACACATGCATTAGCTTTGACTGTCAAGTAAAGAATGAATGATATAAGCTTAGCATAAACTCTCGATTCACTGTGTAATAACTAATGACTAATATCAGAACTCACCTTCACATGGGATATATGTGGAGGATGCACCTATATTCACATGGTTAAAATGTGGTTTTCGGCCTTCTCATAGAGATAAATGTGACTATAGTCTGTGACCGTAAAGAATAAACTACTGATGACTGAATTACTGATGACCTGAATTACTGATGATATGTATTACTGATAACATGAATGACTGATGACATGTATTACTGATAACATTAATTACTGATGATATGAATAAGATAACATGTAAATTGATAATATAAATTACTAATGACATGAATAAGATGTTATTTAAATCGATAACATGAATAATGATGGTATGAAAATTGATAACATGACACTATTAACCAGTAATGACATGTACACGAATTAATGAATAATGACATGCTGATATGTTAGCAAAGTCCAAAAAATTTGGATCTAAATTATGCCTATTTAATCACATAAGTATGGCATGTAAATATCGGTTCCTTAATAATGAAACATCTGGATAGCTCACTTATGGTGATTCACGATTAGTTTTCTTACTGAGCGCAAGTTCATAAAATATCTTCCTTTTTATTAGACACAAGGAACTGAAGAGAGATTATGGGTAGATGCAGCATCTACTAGACCAATTGCCTAGTTTATCTAGTTCTCTAGTTTTTCTAGTTTTACTATTTTTTTATCCGTAAAAAACTTTATTTGATTTAAGCCTTTGAGCTTGAGGTTTCTCTTATTTAGTTGCATAAATATTTTTTTAATTATGACTTGGACCAATTGATTAGTTAATTTATGTTTTAAGATGCCTCGCATACTTGTATGCGGGGAATTGTCATGATCCACATCCACACTAGGGTTTGAGGCCTGACAATTATAATGGTATCAAAGCCAACCCAAGTGTGCAAAAGTTGATGGACAGGAGGAAAGGGCTACTCATAGGATGGTGGCAGAGTTTTACCTTGGCATGGAGCCACCCTTGCAACACCAATGACTCGGCTCAGGGTAGATTCTAGCTAGCTTGTGGCATGCAATGAGGACGGCTCGGAGTTGATTCTGGCTAGCTTGTAATCAACCAAAAGGACATTGCATTATAAAGGGGAAAGATTGTAATACTCAAAAAATAATCCGACATCAAATAGGAAAAAAAAGTTTGAAATGTATATAACTCAGGTTTACTTGCTACCAATTAACTTTCACTTAAATTTTTAAGGCCATGTGGTTTCAGTCTGCTAACAGATTAATTGGATCAGTAGTGGGCTTGAGGCGTTATAAAAAATGGTATTAAAGCATAAGTGACATAATAGGAAAACCCTTAGATGACTTATGGGGAGTGTTTACAATTTTAAAGATAATGACATGTCTATAAAAGCCCAAAACCAATGATTGGAAAGAAAAGAATAAATGATATGAAACCTGTTTTATGATATAGATTGTAATAGCTCGTCATGCAAGAGATAGCCAACTTATATGCATAAACTTTAGTTGACCCAGGCACTACACACTCATTTGTGCCAAACAATTACGTTTCAAGAAATGAATTATTGTCATTGGTTCCACTAGGTTTGAAACTACAAATCTTTCTTCCTAGTGGAGATACTATGATTGTGGATTATGTTTGTAAATCCTGCCCAATAAAGATTAAAGACAGAAAATTGAGAGCCAATTTATTAGCCCTTCCATTACAAGGTTTTGAAGTAATCTTGGGGATGAACTGGTTAGCATCTTATCATACCTCTATAGATTGCTTCTGGAAGAGTGATTTTGCAATTTTCTGACCAACCTAAATTCAGTTTTGATGGAATCAAGAAGGACTCGTCATTAGTATTGGTGTTAGTTATGCAAGCTAAGAATTTTTTAAGCAAAGGTTGTGAAGGGTATTTTGCGATTGTGAAGGACCTTCAGCAGGAGGGATCCAAGATGGAGGATATACTAGTGGTAAATGAGTTTCCTGAGGAATTGATCAAACTGTCCCCAAACAGAGAGAGATAGAGTTCAACATTGATTTAGCCTCAGTACTAAGCATATCTCTAAAGCCCCTTACTATATGGCCCCAGCTGAACTAAAAGATTTAAAGGAGCAATTGCAGGAGTTGTTGGACAAGAGGTTTATTAGACCCAGTGTCTCTCCTTATGGTGCTCTAGTATTATTTATAAAGAAGAAGGATGCAAGTCTTTGGCTCTGCATTAATTACTGGAAAATCAATAGAGTGACAGTACTAAATAAATATCCCTTGCCGAGGATCGATGACCATTTTGATCAGCTTCAAGGAGCGCAAGTCTTTTTAAAAATAGATCTCCATTCTAGGTACCATCAACTCAAAATTAAATTAGAAGATGTTTCCAAGATAGCCAAGATAGCCTACAGAACCAGATCTGGTCATTATGAGTTCTTGGTGATGCTGTTTGGACTAACAAATGGCCTAACAGTATTAATAGACCTGATGAACAGAATATTCAAATCATATTTGGATCAGTTCATCATTGTCTTTATTGATGATATCTTGGTATACTCTAGGAGTCAGAGGGAGCATGAGGAACATCTGAGGATTGTTTTGCAAACCCTCTAAGAAAAGAAGTTATATGCCAAGCTTCAAATGTATGATTTTTGGATGGGTCAAGTATCCTTCTTGGGTCATGTGATTTCTAAGGATGGCATCTCAGTGGATCCAAAGAAGATTGAGGCTATTGCCAGTTGGGGCCGATCGGTCAACATAATTGACGTCCAAAGTTTCTTAGGGCTAATTGAATACTAACGTAGATTTGTCGAAGGCTTCTCTCGCATTGCCTTGCCATTAACTCATTTGACTAAAAAATGAGTGAAATTTGAATGGACTGATGAATGTGAATAGAGCTTCCAAGAGCTGAAGAAAGGTTAGTGCCTGCTCCAATCCTTTCCCTACCATCAGGATCTGAATGTTTTACCTTATTCAATGATGCCTCTCACAAGGGATTTGGTAGTGCACACATACAGAATGGGAAGATAATTACTTATGCTTCTAGCTAGTTAAAACTATGAACAAAATTACCGAACCCATGATTTGAAATTAGTAGCGGTAGTGTTTGCTCTAAAAATTTAGAGACACTATCACAGAAACTTGTGTTGTTTTTATTGATCATAAGAGTTTAAAATATTTTTTCACTCAGGAAGAGTTGAATTTGAGGTAGAGAAGGTAGTTGGAATTACTGAAGGATTATGATCTGAATATCCATTACCACCCGGAAAAGACCAATGATATAGCAAACCTACTAAGTAGGAAGTCCTCCTCATAGTTAGAATGCCTATTGAAAGGCTGACTAATATGTATGTTGATCAGATTGTGAGACTTCATGGAATATCAATGTCTATAGTGTCCGATCGAGATATAAGATTTGTATCCCAATTTTCAAAAAGCTTACATAAAGCTATGGGAACCAAATTAAATTTTAGCATGGCCTTCCACCCTTAGACTGATGGTCAATCTGAAAGGACTATACAAATCTTGGAGGATATGTTAAGAACCTGTATAATAGATTCAGGTGGCTCTTGGGATCAACACATGTTTCTAGTAGAATTTGCATATAACAACAGTTACCAAGCTAATATTCAAATGGCTCCGTTTGAGGCCTTATATGGTAGGAAATGTAGATCTCCTCTATATTGAGATAAGGTTGGAGAATGGAAACCGTTGGGGCTTGAGTTAGTACAACAAACCATAGAAAAGGTGTAGATGATTAAAGAGCAACTCCGTATAAACAGAAAAGTTATGCCGATAATAAAAGGAGAGATTTAAAATTCCAAATTGAAAATCATGTCTTCTTGAAGGCATCGCCAACAAGGGATGTAATAAGATTTAGGATCCGAGGCAAATTAAGTCTGCGGTATGTGGGACCCTTCGAAATTTTGGATAGAGTTAGCAAAGTCGCTTATCGCCTAGATCTACCGCCTACAGGGGGTGCATAATGTGTTCTACGTGTCAATGTTGAGGAAGTATATTCAAATCCCAGCCATGTGATGGAGTTGGAACCTATTAAGCTTAGTAAAGATCTGACTTATGAACTCAGTTTTTATTGTGGACTACAAGGACCAAGTGTTGAGATGGCATGTCATACTCTATGTCAAGGTGCAATGAAGCAATCACGCGGAACAAGAAGCAACTTGGAAGCTTGAGGAAGAAATGAGGAAGAAGAAACCCCATCTATTTGAAAATTTTGGCATATGTTATTGATTAAATTATTGGATTATTTGTCGAAGCTTAGTTACGAAGTAAATTTTATGAGATAATTTCAGGGGTGAAATTATTTAAGGGGGGAAGAATGTGAGACCTTAACCCAGATTAGGTCAATTTATCTAGTCCGAGCTGAGTCAATTGATTTTTAAAAAAAAAAAGAAATGAAGAGAGTTTGAATCCAGGGAGGAGATGCTTTCGTCTTCCTCCCGGTTTCAAATAAGAGAGAGAGATAAACCTCATCTCTACCCTCTCCTCCTACATATAATTCCATCAAACCCTCTTAGGCATTTAATCAAGAAGGATCAAGGCATTCAGCGGTGAAGGTAAAATCCAGGTTAGAGGTCTAGTTGGGAGGATGAACCAAAGAGAAGAAGTTCTTTTTCTTAGATTAAATCCACCTTTCTCAGGTAATCTCAAGAATCTTCGATTCCTCTATATTCCCTTGGATCCATGAACCAAATAGGATGAGATTCATGCTGATTTTTCAATGGGATTTGAAGCTTTGAATGATTGTTAGAGAACTCTATTTCAGGAAACAAGGAGATTGAGAGGGTCTCCGGTCGGTACTTTTCTTTCCTCCAGCAACATAAATGGCAAGGTAATAAGCCTCTAAAATCTAAAATTTGTCCTTTTCTTCTTTTTTGATGCATGAATCTGTTAGCTAAGATATGAGAAGGGAACCACTGGCGATGAAGTAAAGGCGCCAGTTGGTGAAGATGGCAACCCCTTGATCGGCTGGGAGGAAGAAGACTCTCGTGAGTCTTCTGAACCAAAGATACAGAACCAATGATCCAACCGATTCTTTGAACCGGCTAAGCAAAAATAAAATAAAATAAAGTAATGAATAGATGCATATTTCTTGTTGGAAGGGTTTGCTTAATTGGATCAAAACTAACCAATGGGAGTTGGGTTGGACTGGTATATGATCAAAGGAGTAGGTTCAGTCAGCTGGAATTAATTACTAAGCCTAGATAACCCATAAGCTTTGTTCCTGGTGGGCCATAGTAGGATAAGTTCCTATGTTTAGGCTGTGTTATGAGTTATTGAAAATATAAAATTGATTAAAGTTATCCATTATATAGGTGAAGAGCATCCCTAAAACTGCATTTTTGGATTAGCAAATCGAGGTCAATAAACTAATTATAAATTAGTTAAATTAATATTTATTAGTAAATTCTGTTTAGTGACATTTAAATGAAATTATTTCACATCTATAATTAATAATAATGCTCAACAATATGAACATTTGATTGACTACTTTGAATCCTATTATTATTCCTGTTAGCATCATTTGTTAAAATTATGAATTAATACTAAAATAAATAGTTATCATTTATCATTGGCCTAACATTTAATTATAAATTTAAATATTAATTATATTTTTAAAGAAAAATTAATTACTATGTTGGTAACAATAATAACATTATAATTATGGATAAATAAATATATTCATAAAATATTATTATTATTAATAATATAATAAATAAAGAAAAATAATAGAAATTATTTGAATACATGCATAAACTTTGACTGTCAAGTAAAGAATGAATGATGTAAGCTTAATATGAACTCTCAGTCTACTATGATACCGGGACCTACCTTCATAAGGGATATATATATGAAGGATGCACCCTCAGCCATAGGGTTAAAATATGGTTTTTGGCCCTGTCACAGAGATAAATGTGACCATAGTCTATGACCGTGGAGAATAAACTACTGATGATTGAATTATTGATGATCTGAATTACTAACAACATGTATTACTGATGGCATATATTACTGATAACATGAATGATTGATGACATGTATTACTGATAAAATGAATTACTAATAACATAAATTATTGATGACATGAATAAGATGACATATAAATTGATAATATGAATTACTAATGACATGAATAAGATGACATGTAAACTGATAACATGAATAATGATGATATAAAAACTGATAACATGACATTGTTAATCAGTAATGACATATACATGAATTAATGAATAATGGCATGCTAATATATTGGTTAGTAAAGTCTAAAAAATTTGGATCTAAATAAATACCTATTTAATCACATAAGTATGGTATGTAAATATTAGTTTCTTAATAATGATACATCTGGATAATTTACTTATGATGATTCATGGTTAGTTTTCTTACTGAGCGCGAGCTCATAAAATGTCTTCTATTTTTTTTCGGATACAAGGAACTGAAGAGAGACTATGGGTAGATGCAGTATCTGGCAGATCAATTGCCTAGTTTATCTAGTTCTCTAGTTTTTCTAGTTTTACTAGTTCTTTTATATGTAGAGAAGTTTGTTTGATTTAAGCTTTTGAGCTTAAGGTTTCTCTTATTTAGTTGTATAAACATTTTTTTAAGTATGACTTGGACTAGTTGATTAGTTAATTTATGTGTTTTAAGACGCCTTGCATACTTATATGCGGCAAATTGTCATGATCTAGATATCCACACTAGGGTCTAGGGCGTGATAATTATAGTGGTATCAAAACTAACTTGAGTATGTAGAAGTTAGTGGGCATGAGAAAATGGCTACTCATAGGATGGTGGTAGAGTCCCGTCATAGCATGAAGCCACCCTTGCAGTACCAACGACCCAGCTCGGGATAAATTCTGACTAGCTTGTGCTATGCGATGAGGACGGCATGGGATAAATTTTGTCTAGCTTGTGGCGTGTGACGAGGATGTCACATTTCAAAGGGGGAAGGTTGTAATACCCAAAAAATAGTTCCACATCGAATGAAAAAGAAAAGTTTAAAGTGCTTATAAGTCAAGTTCACTTACTACCAATTAACTTTCACTCGAATTTTTAGGGCCACGTGGTTTCGGTCCGCTAACAGAATAATTGAATTAACAGGTGGGCTTAAGGTAATATAAATGGTATTAGAGCATAGGTGACATAATAAGAAAACCCTTAGGATGAGGGTTTACAATTTTAAAGATAATGATATCTTTATAAAAGCCCAAAACCAATGATTGGAAAGGAAAGAATAAATGACATGAAAATTGTTTTATGATATAGAATGTAATGGTTCATCGTGCAAGAGAGCAAACTTATATGCATATACTTGCACTCAAGTTTGAAGAGTGATAACTCAAGTTTGAAGAGTTTATAACTCAAATTCATCCGTTACCAAGTAACTTGCACTCATGGATTGGCCCATTAATAATTAATTGAATCAATAGGTGGTTTTGAGCCGTTACAAAATTACCTTCCAACCTTTAAAAAGCTTAGAAGAGTAATAACCTTCACCCCAATTTTTATAAAAGAGTATATGAATCAATTACGTTTCATACTACCAAGGATGCCTAAATAACAAGTATCCATTGAGATAACATGACACAACACCTTACTTATGCAATACTTTTCAATGGAAAATTGAACTGAGCATATTTTATAAATTTGTACCTCATTTCACTTATTGAGCTATCAAAATTTATAAGGATGTAGGCGTTCATAATGGGTTCTCAAAAGAGAAGGATTCTGCCAATGATAGAGGATGATTCGCATTCATGCTTATCCATGAATGATGGAAAATACAGCAAGAATTGTTAGCTTGATGGTGGATAACACTACTAATGGGTGAACAAGAGACCTAGCAAGCACAAGATTCTATATAATATAGAGAAGATGATTCGGGTTCATGCTTATCCATGAGAAAAGCTATTTTTTATTTTTTCTGCAAGCACAAGAATTTTTGCAGAAAGTTGTTCTCCATATTGGGCAGGTTCGCAAACTAGTGGCTTTAAAAAACAGACCTTATCAGCTATTTTTCAAGCACAAGATTATAATCATGAAGAAGATTCAAAGATGCAAATTAATAAGCGTTATTCTGTAAGCTTGTAACGAGAAAGTAAAGAAGAATGGTATCAATATAACGCTTTTTTGCCCACTTTGGGTGGGGAACTTTTTAGCGTTGCCTTGAAGCCAAGACCCTGTATTCCTTCGTTGCTTGGAAGATTTGCTTCTCTATATAAGGAAGGAGGTTCCCTAGCCTGTACCCAAGCGACCAAAGCAAAGAAAGCTTAAGTATTTCAGGCCTTCAGACAAAGACCATGACGAGTAACCAAGTCAGAGATCAGGTACGAGATACTTTTGAGTTCGGGTTCGATAAACTTCATAGGGTTGCTGATGTTGTCACCTTCCCCTTGGCTCCTCTGGATGGTGCTGTGCACGGATTTGCTCGAGGGATTCTCAACTGGGCGACGGACACACACCCCCAAAAGCAAGCCAAGTGCACACCTGCCAATAGTTCACCTCAACCAGCATACCCACAGCCAAATCCATACGGGAATCATTATGGTTATCCTCCACCACCTTATCGATACCAAAGTTCCTATTTTGGTGATGGCACTATTGGAAACCATGGCGATCAAAAGATAAGCAACGTGAAGAATGGGGACAACAACGTCAAGGTTGGCAACTTCGGTGGTGCCTAGCCATGCAATAACGAATATTGTACCCGGAAGTCAGCACTCGGCACCCCAAAAAGGCTTTATAAAGCCTTCACTGCCTAACTACTACTGTATTAAATAATTATGGAATAAGAGCTGAGTTTGCTGCAAAACATTCGTTTCTGGCATCTTTACATAAATGTTAATCATAGCCTTACTATAAAAGATTAAGAACGGAGACACTATGCTCTCTATGATACCTTGGTTGCTTGCATGAAGACCTTATCAAATACAATAGTCTAGCACATGGTTAGTTATAACTTTAGTGATTGGGCTGCTTCCTTTTTTTTTCTTTTTTTTTTTTTTCCCTTTTTTGTGGAGAAAACATGAATCAACCTTTTTCTTGTTACTATTTCTTCATTTTTTGTTATGATAGGAGCACGTTCTGATATCAGTTGTTGTAGCAAAGGTGTTCTCGAAATGAAATACCAAAAAGGAAGACAAATCTCAAAGTCAAATACGTAAGAGAGATAAAAGGGTAAAATCAAAATAAGAGAGTAAATATAAGGATTTACATGATTCAGCCACTAGCCTACGTTCATCAAAATCTCTTCCTCACCAGAGACTCTCTCTCAAATCCCTAATCTCTCATACATTCAGCAGGGTCTCTTTTAAATTCTCACAATAACTTTTTATATCTACATCCTTGATTGTTGTATGGTTATTCCAAAATGCTGTTGTAGGCTTATTCCTTGATTTATCTTTTTTTTGGCTAGCTGTTGCATTTTAAACAAAAAAAAATTGATATGATCAGTTGATATTGATGTACTATCATGTGCATGCATTTTCTTTTTTTTTAATGTGCTGCTTATAAGATTCTGCTTCCACTTTCAATGATGGTTAGGTATCATCGTTCGCCATAAGGTGTCTGAGTGGTGATTGAATGGGAAGAATTTTTCTTTTTTTTTTTTTGATGCTTATTTTGTTTGCCAGCTTAACTGATAAAGTAGGAAACCACGGCGATCAAAAGATAAGCAACGTGACGAATGGGGACAACAACCTCAAGTTTGGCAACTTCGGTGGTGCGTAACCATGCTATAGCGAATATTGCACCCGGAAGTCAGCACTCAGCAGTCCAATAATGCTATAGAAAGCTTCCACCTCCTAGCAACTACTGTATTAAATAATTATGGAATAAGAGCTGTGTTTGCTGCAAAACATTCGTTTCTGGCATCTTTACATAATTGTTAATCATAGCCTTACTAGAGAAGATAAAGAAAGGACTACAAAGTTCTCTATAATGCCTTGGTAGCGTGCAAGGCTTTTAACTTGGCACCAAGTTTTAGAGATGCGCTTGAAGGACAATGGTAAATGCCTGAGAGGTTGCTTGCATGAAGACCTTATCAGATACAATAGTCTAGCACATGGTTAGCTATAACTTCAGTAATGGGGTGTCTTTTTGGAGAAAATATCAAGCAACTTTTTTCTTGTTACTATTACTTCATTTTTCGAGAGCTGCATGTTAAGCTTTCAATAGAACAAGGTGATACTACGATTCATGAGTTACCATTTCAATAGAAGATAAGATGAGACAACAAATGAACAATAATTTTTTGAGTGAACAAGACTGATAACTCTGTTAGAGAGAAAAAATAAAAACAATGAGATTCCAACTATCAAAAGATCAATTAAAATACCACCTTCCTCTAGAATATGAAGAAAGACTAGTTAGTTGAAGCAAGCGATAATGTGATTTCCATTGGAGATGGTAGGGCAGGATCCTAAGAGTCATATCATGTGATTTGGTTGTCCAGGATCAGCTTCCTTCCAGCCTTTGCCACTCTTCAAATCTTCTCAAGTGATCCAGACCAGAACTTGGCAGCAAGGCCCCCAATCCCTTTCTTCCTGAACCTCTTTATTATGGCATATGGCCTTCACGTAAGGTGAGCCAACCCCCTCCAAAAGCATGGGATCAGCACCACCACCAAGGCACCCAAATCCAATCCAACATTACTCGTCTCCCTATGGGAAGAAGTTTAAAGTTAGATCCTAGTACCAAGTCCTTTGAAACTTTGTTTCTTGAAAGTAAAGCTCAAAAAGGATCGGCGATTCTGTGCTCGCAAAAATAGTTAAGGAATTACTAATAAGCAGGCATCAAACTATTGATGCAAGATTCAGCGAAGCAAGCGTGACACCCTAAGCAGAAAAATATGACTGCCAAGCTTAGAACCACCCTCTCCTGAGGATGTAGTAGCATTAAGGGAAATTGTCATGTCACTGATACCATCTCTTCTAGACAATCTCTGATCCATGTTATTTCTGACAGCAAGTGATTATGGTTTCTTATTTCCTCACTGTAAATAAGACCACAGGTGATGCAAGCAAAGAGAAGCTGGTTCTGTTCATTTCAGACTCTGTCTAAAAATGAATTACAAGTCCAATGCCTTGTTCCACTGGTACTTGGTCTAGAAGTCCACCATGTACTACATCTTAGAGGGATGGAAGGTGATAAAACTGGCATCCAACCAGAGGGCTGATAAGAATGGTGGCTAGTGTTAATCTAGAATGTAGCCCACCATGCACTACATCTTTGAGGGAGAAAAGATGATAAAACTAGCATGCATCCATAGGTGTGACAAGGATGGTGGCAGGTGTGGTTGCCAATGGCCAAAATGGGAGACAGCTTTCTGAGCCACGATAGCTTCAGAGAGACCACAATGGACACCTCCAAAAAAGTGACAGCTTCTTTGCAATTACATGGGTAAGCCAACCTCATGTTCTACCACCACGAATTAGTAGTGAATATTATGAAAGCATCACAAAAGAACTGGGGGGAAGAGTTCAATGCCAAGTGGAGATCCTAAGCACGTAATCCACTAGATAGTGATAAATTATTAATAGGAAAACTATATGTTGCTTTCCCTTCATCTTCATCCAGTCACACAAATTTTATTCATGACCATGAATGTGGAGTTCTCACCTTATCTAGGGTAATGCTTCAGCATATGACTTCAATTGTAGCTATGTCCATATTATATTTTAGACCATTTTTATCACTCTTGACTTTTGAAATGTCTTACTTTTTTAAGCTCAAATGTGCTGAATCGTTCTCTTCCGTAGGGTATTTATGTGCATTTTACCTTATCTACTCATGACATAATGACTTCTTTTACCTAGTCGCTTCAAATTGGATCTTGACCTTCTGACTATGCCAAGTAGGATGACAAGTAAAATGGTCATAACAAATTAAGTTTAATACATAACAATGATAAACTAGGGCCTAGCCAGTGACAAACTCTCACTACCAATTCACCAAGTCATGATTCAGAGGACCAGAGAAGCACAGAATATTTTCCTAAGTGGAAACATAAAATAGAATCTCTCTCTCTCTCTCTCTCTCTCTCTCTCTCTCTCTCTCTGAATCCCCTACTATAGGTACACAAGGAGTCTTTCCCATAAAGAATATTTGTATACATATATTAGAAATGGAGCCAAATTGGGATTTTCCATCAAGAATTCCTATGTATAATAGTCATAGAAGACATAAAGGGGAATATAGCCACTTGGGGGGAGGGGGATGATGATGACGAGGATGACAACAAAAAAAAATATATTTTTAAAAAAAAAAAACACTTTTTTTTACCAGGAATTTGTGGATTTGGTGATCCAGCGGTCTAGAAAAACATGGGTTAGGGGAACGTTCCTCCTCCCATCTTAGATTCTTTGGAGATTAAACAGTTCAAGAAAATACAGCGTCCATTTCATTTTTCATAAGGCAACCAGGGGCTTAAGCATCAGCAGCTGTCGCACTTCATTTTAAGGATAATGAGATGAGAAACACAACAATCATCTATGAATACAAACTTTTAGACAGCTGCATATAATACATTATATAGAAAGCCTTTCTCCAAGCAAAATATTTATTCTAGATCTCAAAACATGATCAGGTCACCAAGTTGAATTGAAAAGCATGATCAGGGAAGCTGGAACACATGCCACCATAGAAATCCATTCCAACAGATCAACCGGCTCCGCCCCACATTCACAGTGAGGGGTGGCAGATGATCCAGTTCAAATGGATTTTCCAGCATCATCAATTAGTTCAAGCATTGTTGAGTTTGTGATCTGGAAAATAGGTGAATTGTCATTCAACCAAAAGGCTCTGTATGATGCAGCATAGACAGAATCTTGAGGTAATACATCCTGAAGACCAAAAACAATACCATCCTAATTAGCCAGCTAAACTGAAATCTGCCTTGGATTGGTGGCGCTGGTCAAGGAATCAACACTTTGCAATTTGAGTTCAAGCATGTGAGACCAACCAAACACAAGTGGCAGTGCGGCAGGTTTATTTACCATAAAAAGCGGCAGCAACATGCAACTGAACATAATTAAAACAGTAAACAATCATTTCACAATTTTAGCCCATCTCTTTAATTTCATCAAACAAATTTGTCAGGGAACAAATCCATGGACAACATTACAGAGAAATAAATATTAAAAGCTCTTCATAAGAATCTCATGTGTAGTGTTTCTCGTTCAAAATCTGCAACAAACAAGTAAAGACAACCATTTAATACTCTTGCCTTCTCTAAGTTCTAAATATTGATTCAAGAATCTGCAAAAGAGTCCAAAGAGAGGTCTAGTAAGAAAGGGGCTGATCAGACATCTGGTAATGAAAATATTAACCTCAATGCCAGGGTTTAATTCACACAACATACCTCATACAGGCAGAGAATTAAGAATTTCTGATGGGCTCTCTTCAACAGTTTCCAATAGAAACAAATTCTTCCAAACAAAGAAAGTCCAGGGAATTATGACTTTAGCTTCACAGGGCTTATTGAAGCGTTCTGACTGGCCGGTGAGGCTTTGGAGCTGAAACACATAAACGTTCATAAGAGGACACTATTGCCATTACATAAGCCTAGAAAACATTGAGGGACTGTTTGGAGCCGTGTGGTTGAAGTTGCAGTACATGTTAAGTTGTAGTGCTGCTCATCACATTTGAAGTAATATAACTTAATTACATATTATAAGTTAAATTATATTTAGACTGTAAGTGAGATATAAAAATATGCAAGTCAACTCGTAGTCAAATTGGCCCTAAAGCCAACCTATAGGAAATCTACTCATAGTTTCGAAACATGAAAACAGTTACGTTTAATATTATAACATCGTAATTTTATAATATGATTATAATATTACATTATAATATAACAGTTTTATATTATATTATATTATATTTAAATATGATTATTATGATTATATTATTATGTTATGATATTATATTATGTTATAATTTTATAATATTAGAATAATAGTATATCATAATATTGTAATATATATTATTAGAATAATGATATTACACTTTCTTATAATATATTACACTATGATTATTAACAAATAATAAAAATATTATATTATAATAATATTATACGAAATAAATATAGTATAATAATAAATATTATTATAATAATTTATAATAGTAATTTTTGATAATATAAATAGCTCTGCCAAATGGGGTCTTATAGCTACAACCTTCCAAATAGTATTAATTTAATTACAATGTAATTCAGTTATATAAAACTCAATTACATTGTAACTTACTACAATTTCACTTACAGGATTCCAAACAACTCTTGAATCTCTTGTAAATTCTGAGAGCAAGAAATAATATATAAATGTGTTAGAACCAAGTGTAAACCATTAAGATTCATGGATGTCGGCTTAGGTTAGACCAAATTGATCAGGTGGCTTAAGAACTCATTTATAGACTTTTAGAAACTAGAAAAGAAGTAATCCACTAAATGCTAACAATCACTATCAATTTAACCAACACTTCTTGGAGGTCCATGCTTACCATTTAAGTAGGTTGAGATGAAACATCTTAAAGGAACCACAAATGTGGGTTAAAGGATCAACTCAATAGAACATAATGATTTTAACTTATCTACCATTCATTTACTATATAGCAACAACAATTACTACTACTAAATTTTAGCCCGAAACTAGTTGGGATCGACAAATGAATCTTTTCTCTATTTCGCTTAGTTTGGAGCTATACTTTCTGCAAGATGTAGAGATGCCAAGTCTTTCTTGATTATCTCATATGTGATTTTCAATCTTTCTCTAACTCTATTTCTTTCTACATATTTCAATTACTCCTTTATATTGGTGTTCTCTAAACCTATGTTGTCCATGTCCAAATCATTTAAGTCATTCTTTTAGTTTGTCTTTAATTGATGCTATCTCCATCTTTTTAAGAATGAATTTATTTTTTATTTTATCTTTTCTAGTATTACCATACATCCATCTCAATATCCTTATTCCAGCCGCCGCTCATCTCATGCCCATGTTTTCCAATTGTCTAACATTTTATACCACAAATCATAGCAATTTTATAGCCATACTATAAAATTTTTCTTTAGACTTAATAAGTATTTTACTATTAGATAGTATCCCAATTACACTTCTTCATTTTATTCAACATTCTTTAATCTTATAGATAATATCTTCTTCAATCAACTTTTTCTTTTAAATGGTCTATCCTAAATATGAAAAATGATCATTCCTAGGATCATTATGATCCTCAATTTTACTCTACTTTCACCTTTATTTTTAATTTTACTAAAATTACATTTCATGTTTTATATTTTAGTGCTACTTAAGCTAAAACACTTAGAATGTAATGCACTTCTCTATAATTCTATCTTATGATTAACCTAACCTTAGTTTCATCTGTTAAGACTATATTATATATAAATTGTGTGTTTTAAGGAATAACATCCTGAATATGCTTAATAAGTTCATCCATATGTAATGCAAAGAGATAAAAACTAAGAGCAAATTCTTGATGTAAACCTATTATGATTGAAAACTCATTGGTATTACACCGGCAGTTTTGACACTAGTAACTATTCTACTGTACATGTCCTTAATTATATCAATATATCTATTGAAAATTTCTTTCTTTTCTAACACTCACTATAAGATTTTTTTGGGAACTCTATCATATGCTTTCTTTATATCAATAAAAATTATATGAAGATCTTGTTCCTTTTCTTTATACTACTTCATTAACTTTTTAATGAAAAAAATGACCTCCATAGTTGATTCTCCTGGTATAATTGATTCTTTGATATTTTTGTTTCATCTCAATTTAAGCTCAATCATCCTATCTTAAAGTTTCATAATATGGCTCATGAGTTTAATATTATGATAATTAGAATAATTTTAATGTAGGGGTATGAATGAGTCGAGCTTGATTGAACCTAGGACTGATCAAGCCCAGCTTGAAATTAATTTCGAGCATGAAATATTTGTTCAAGCTTGATTCGTTTACTGCAATTTTCACCTCAATAAAGGCCTAATTTCAAACCGAACCAAACACAAGCCTAAATAAGCAGCTTGTAAATTCTTGTTTGAGCTAAAAATCAATTCAAGCTTGGTTCAAGTTTGATTAACATTTAATGGATTAAAACATTAAAACATATGCCAATTAAAGTCTTAATTAAAAAGTAGGAATTTTGGGAAAAAAAATTAAAATGTTATTGGCTATGCTGCCCTATAGATATTGAGCCTTATCAAGCCAAATTTGAACAAGCTCGGTGTTTTCTTGGCTTTGGCATTATTTCCAAGCCTGAATTGCAGGTTCATGCTTGGATCATTTAGTTTCAAACTAATCCTGTTCAAGGCTAAGCCTGAGCAGAGCTCAAGCTATTTATTTATTTTGCCACCCCTATATGGATGTAATCATTTCTTGCTTTAAAGAGTTCTTCTGATCATCTGTCGATATGATGCATAGGCAATATAGGCTTAATAGAATTTGTTTGGATGATGCAAAGACAGACATATGCAGATATGAAATGTGATAGGTGGAGGAAAGAAAATGCAGAATTTTCATAAATACAGTCATGAATCCAAGTCTATTTGTAGCATTTGTAACATAGACATCTAAAAGAAGGAGAACCTTAAATGTTGGATTCAGTATAATATGGGGTCAAGTGGCAGATGTTATGGTAGTAGTTTATGCAAAATTGGATATATTGGTTCAAGAAGACTGCTTGTTTCATTTAAACTGTGTGGTGAAAAATAATTTGGACTAAATTATACAATATCTATTATGGTATTCCATTTATGTCAAGTTCCAACTTCAGTGACTGAAATTCATGGTCACTCTTGAATTCAAATAGTGCTACTGGTTTGATGTGTATATCAGATGGTGTAGCAATGAGATCTTGGTGCTTTTATCAATCTTTAAACATTGTCAAAAGTACAAACCATCATACATTAATTGATAATTTCTGATATCTATATAGAATCAAAGAGATTCCTTCCTTTTTTTCTGAACAATACAATCAAAGACTATTAGTATCATAAAAAATAATGAGAAAAAAAGGCACTAGCAGGGCAGGTACCATTGATCTTCTAAAAGATTAAAAAATTCTACGGTTACATGTTTTACCAATAGTATTATTATCAAAATACATGACATTTTCCAATTACCTACGTCTTATAACAAGCTCCAAAAGACATCAGAAGACTCACTCTTATGATCACATAATCTTCGGTCTGTCTCATTCTTTGTGAAGTCTTACAGTCACCCAACCTTAAAAATCTGCAACTAATGAAAGTATCCTAGAGTCTAATGCATATCCAAGTCATCACTGCATCACCAATATGGATTGTTTAAGCTCGCCTTGATAGACCATCTGTCTTAAATTATGACTCACATGAAGGAGTGCTGAAAGGTGGTACATTTGGCTCATGAAATCATGTACCATTTCAAGAAATGAAAGAAATTTTTCATTGAAGACTTTGGAAAGCATGAAGAGGCTTCTAAGGTAAAGGAGATCATATCATCAAGTGTGTTATTATGAACTAATAGATGGTCGACCAGAAATGGTGTGATGGGCACTTACAAAATTATTAAGAGGGTGAGAAAAGCAAGAGATGGAAATCATATCAGTTCATGCTAGAAGTGAACCAAACCTTGAAGCTTAGAGCTGAAAGGTGGTACATTGAGCTCATGAAATCATGAACTATTTCAAAAAATGAAAAAAAAATTTGCATTGAAGATTTGGGAAAGCATAAAGAGGTTTCCAAGGAGATCGCATGGTCAAGTGTGTTATTATGATGATCTAATAGATGGTCCACCAGAAGTGGTGTGATGGGCACTCACAAATTATTAAGAGGATGAGGAAAGCAAGAGATGGAGATCATATCAGGTTGCACTAGAAGTGAACCAAATCTCACATTTGGTGATTGATTTTAGAAGATAATTATACAAATTGTTGAACTAAGACTCACTGACTCTACCAGAAGTTAGGTTTAAGCCAGCCATGCTAAAGGATGTATATCTGATGGATGCCCCAGTTAAATTATTAGGAACAGAGAGCTTTCAAAATCATGCAGAAAGTTAAGTTCTATGTCAAAAGAATAGAAATATTTTGGGTGAAACACGGATGGTTCATTACACTAGCATGTACAATAAGATCTGAAAATAATAATAAAATCCTACTAAATAATTGGAGAAGTTCTGTCATGTTGATTTACAAATTTGTGGTGAAATGTGGAATTTCTTCAGTTATTCTTGAATTAAACTAAGTTAAAATGGACTTGTAAGAGAGGTGAAAAAATCAAGAAGAATGATAATAATCTCCATGAAGCTGTGTAAAATTTGCACAAAAAAAGTCAGTCATGGAGGCTTCCTAGTTTTCCCTTTTCCTTGTGTTCTTGATGAGAGAAACTAGGGAAAAGTTCTGGAGCTCATCTTCATGCATTTGGAAAAAGCATATAATAGAAGTACAACAGCGGGTGATGGAAGAAAGGCACATGACAGAGTTAAGGATGCAGTGGACACGTATAAGGAATTAGTAAATTGGTAAGATCTTCCGAGTCTGGCAAATCCATCAGCTGTAAGTCCAAATTACAGGATGGAAAATGCTTTGGGGCATTCGCTGTGCACGCACAAAACATCTTCTGGCCTACAACTGCAGACTTGGCAATTTTATGATCAACCAATCTTGTGTATAGAAATAAATCCTAAGAGTTGTACCAATCCCCTCATGCCACATGGCAAGAGAACTGTTCATATGCACATGATAGGAGCCTCATAGCATTACTTTTACAGGACACGACTGAGCCTTTATTCTGTATGAATGCACCATGTGACTTGAACAACTCCTAGAGGGAAGGAAAATATTATTTCCCCCAACACTACATCTCCACTGAGGTATGAATTATGAACATTATGCTTTTCTTCAATACCTAAAGGTTATTACTCATCTTTGAAAGAAGCTTAGCTTGCTGATATAATTTAGGCTGTTGTGACTCAGGTTTAAATGTAGTTTCAGCTTTAGAAGGAACTTTACAGACATTAAGCAAATTTTAAGTTAACAGTGTATATAGGAAGCCAAGATGTATAATGGCCAGAAGTACCATTGGGATTTCCCTGTTCATAGAAACTTCGGAAAAGAGCGATCGCCTCATCTGACATAAGTCCTGCAGTACATTTGAAGCCCTTAGACTGTAAGGCTTCTTTGCTGCCACGAAAAGAAAGGAGTTTCACTAACCAATAAAGGAATCTATACTAAATAGTTCTGCTATTAGATTTTTGGATGTGAAAAACAATTCATAGGAACTGAACTGGTTTTTACAAGAAGTAGAGAAACATAGTTAATTAACTTCAAATTTGTAGAGAAGCAGTTGGCAATAAGAACTCGAATTATTCAAGCCAATTGGAAGCATCACAGCATTGACTTTGGTGAAGAGTGAGTTTTTTTTTTATAAATTCAAATAAACATTCAATCAGGAATTCAGGATTCATGCAAACAGAACCTTACATGGGACAAAGATTCTCAAGCAATTCCAAAGATCCTGGTTTTATCTTGAACAGGAGAAAGGAAAGGAGCAAATGGTAGGTAATGAAAAATGGTTCCAGTCAAACAGCGATGAGAAAAGATATAGGTTCAGAGTGCTGAGAATTCTCTATTCAAATTGACAGCCTCTTTTACTCAAGCTAATGGGCATTAATTATGAATAGAATGAATCATGAAGATTTCCTTCAGCAATAATTTCGTCCTAATTTGGCACTGAAATATAAGTAGGACATACTAGAAAGCCATGATGACCTCCTCAAGTAGAAACACATGCCATTCTAAAGAATACACTCCCATTAGATAAAGCTAGTGATTGATAAAATGTTTTTATCAGTAAAGCTATGGTAACCATGTAAGACTGCAAATTCTAAACAGATGGAGATCACTTTAATGCACTAAACTAGCTTGAAAGCAAACCTGCATGATTTCTCAGAGCTGCTTTCATGTAGCGGCAAAATAGATCCACATCCCCCAAATTTATCATTAGCACAGCCATAGAATACCTCCCTTATTCCTGTCCAAAGAGGCAAAAGAGTAAGCACATGCTAACCATAATGAGAATATAAACTCAAAGGCTTAAAGCAGGCAAAGTGAGCAAACCAAGAATGGACAAGGCTGTTGCACACATTATACAAGGTTCACATGTAACATAAAGATCACATCTTGAAAATTTTTCTGCAACTTGCAATGCGTTAAGTCCAATCTTTTGCCACTTTTCAAGAAGAATATCAATGGCTTCCATTTCCGCATGTCTGGTAGCCTAAACATAAAGCATAAATAGAGGAAAAAAAACACTGTTAAAAGTGAAATATGGTTAGTTGACAAAATCCTTTCCTTTAGAATTCTGAGCATCATACTTTTTCCATCAACAATAACTAGCTTCCATGTTCCAAATAAACACATGATAAGTACTTAGAAATCTCTGCCTGAATAAATTATTCATTGAATAAACAGGCTAACAACAATTAAAAATGGTAACCTTGATAACAGCTATCTCTTAAATTAAACCATATCCAAATGTTAACATTGAGCTAATAACATGTTATTTTCATGAGGCAGATGTAAGGTTCTTGACACCACCAAGCACCCTTTTCGAAGTTCTTCAAAGATCCAAATAATGAATCAAAACTACAGTATCATCAAACCCTAGCCCTACTTGCCTCAAAATATCCAAAAATACTAGAAAAACCCAAGTCAAACCTAGGTCAACCTAACTCAACACGCATCAAGCCCTATAGAACACACCACATTACCATGGGTAACCCATCTAGAATCTATGCTCCCATTTTGGCTTCAGCTCCAAGTATTCATGTATCAAAAATGTCAACTTGGACGTAAAACCTCCTTATCAATTGACTATTTGACCAGATTTGTCTCTTGGACAGACAAACTCCAATTAGGCCCAAAATTTGACATATGTTCTCCTGCACAGATACTTTGAGCCCACAAAGTTCGAGGTCATTCTAACCTCTCTAGCCCTAGTTTTAGCAGCCCAAAGTAGGCTACTTGATAAAGTTGTTGACACTGCCAAATCTGCACCTGGCTTTGTGACTATTAAAAGTGACTTACTAAACCACGTGAACCACATTAACAAACTCAAAAATAACCTTTGAATCGTGTTGACACTAGATATTTGTGAGACGCCGAAATAGATTACCATCTCAAGTCTTAGGATAGACTATCCTGCCATCGTCCTAGTGTCCTAATCAGCATGATCCTAAGTGTTGGGATAAGGTAGGACGGTGGTGGGTCACATTTTATGGAGAAACCATGATGGCCCCTATTCCACAGAATTTAAAATCCTTTATGCCACCAATATAGCTACCAAAATCAATACGGCTATCCATGATCCCCTTATTAAAGAGAGAACTTCTTTGATCTTTTAATCTTTAGCCACTTTTGATATTTTTTGGAGGCACCTAACTCAAGACTCCCTTGCTCGCTTCTACCTTGAAACCTTAGCGGAACCTTACCACGATGAACGTCACCACGATGAACCTCTCCAAGAACCTTAAAGCTTAGATCTACACCACATAAAGCCTTAGATCTACACACCATGTAAAGCCATATTAGCCTAGATCTACCCTAAACTCACCTTCTCCTAGCCTAGATCTACACACTCATACTGCTGCACCCTTAGTTCTTGAAGAAGAAGCAAAGAGCCTCTAAGGAGTTCTCAGCAAAGTGAGACACGATAATGGGGCCTCTCCAAAGGAGAGCCGCCCCCTCTCAGTAAAATCAAATATTTACTTACTTTCCCTTTTTTTCTCAATTAAATCTATGTAGCCTATTTTGAATCTCATGTAATCTCTCCATATTACTGCTCCTTGCTTAATAAAAACATATATATCATTTATATTAGCTGTTCCTATGTAGCTTATCACCCTTTCCGCCTTACTTTTTTCTCCAATACAACATCAACATACCCTTTTCTAGGATAGGAAGGGCCAAACCCAAATCACCTAGCCCTAGAGGGACCTTAGAGGCATAGTGTATCTAGTCCCCATGAAAGCACTTGAATTCTAGCCAAACTCATTTTTAGTTTTGGATCTAAAAGGAATTGCCTATGAACAGTGTTGTTAAAGACACTAGGTGCACTTAAGTACAAAGGGCTCTTGGAGTCTAAATGCACGGCGTAAATCGCAAGCACTTGCTTCAGCAAAGGCGCACATTTTTGAAATAAATGGTAGCATAATTATAGGAAAAATTACAGCAAGACTCCCTTAAAGTTTGACCGATTAATACATTGACCCCAATAGAATTTTTTTCAATGACCTCAACACTTCCATTTCATTACACAAAGACTCTCTCTATCCATGTCTGTCATAAGGCATTAGTATGTGATGGTCATGTGGTACCTAATTTTTTGGGTAGTACCAAGATTGCCTTTTAGTTTTGGCTCCAAAGGAGAGGAGGAGAAGAAGGGATTTTAATTCTCAACTAGGGCCTTAACCTCCGCCTCCTCTCCTCCACTCCTTTTCTTCTCCTCCACACCCAAAACCAATCCGTAGGTCTTCGCCTTTCTTTCTTGCCCGACATCAGTTTGTTCTCCTCTCTTTCTCATTGGCCTAATAGCAAGAAATTTTTTGACTTTGTTTTTTTTGTTTTTTGATTTTAAGTAGTTTTGGGGCTTAGTCTTTATCTAGGGTGCTAAAAATTTGGGATTTTTCAGGCGTTAGGGTATCCCATATGAAAATGGATGGTTTTGCTTACTAATTTTCTATGTATTTTCGATGGAAATCAAGAGATCTCCTTGTGGTAGTAATCTTCATTCCTTTAGGGCCTTTGTTCTGGTTTCTTTGTTTTGATCTCTTGTTTCTATTTTTTTCTCTTTTGGTTCTTCTTTTTATATGAAACCTTCATGGGATAGATCTGATTCAATTGGAAGGTTGCATTTTTGGCCTTCCAAATTGGTGATTCATTGATTCCAGATGGTGGTCGTATCAAAATGCTTAGAAATTGATTTTTTATGGGTTTTATTTGCTTTTCTGATCCATGGAGATTTCAAGGGTTGCCTTTCTGTATCAAAATACTCGCATCAAAAGCTGGATTCCTTTTTTGATCCATTCTTTTTTTGGATGCATCAAAAGTTCTAGATCTCCTCCCACTAATAAGTTTGAAAGGAATCATTCCATTTCAGCCTGGTTGGACTGTATTTTTTTCCATTTGTAGTCCCATTTGAGGCCTGGACCGATCAGTGTAGTCAAAGGCTTTTTTCGTGTTGCCTTCCTGGATTGTCGACTGATGCTTTGGGAGGGATTGAGCGAGGTTTTAGTAGCTACCAACCAGCGATTTTAAGCCTCGAAGTGGTTTGGGCACTGGCAATTTTAAGCAGAAAATGCTTGACCTAGTGCCTGCCCGCATCTTGAGTAGTGATCGTGTTTGTTGGCACTAAAGTTCACCAAAACTAGATGGAAGGAGGGAGGATTAGGACCGAGGCTTAAGACACTTCGAACTACCCCAAATGGAAACAAAAGGTGAATTGGTCTTTCCAAAACGGCACTCAACGTAATGAAATGAGAGTTTCAAGGTCTTTAAAAAAAAAATCGTTTGAGGTCAATGTATAAATCGGTCAAACTTGAAAGGTCTCATTATAATTTCTCCTAATTTATATAAGCAAAGTTTATAACACAATAGAAAAGACTAAAAAAATCATAATAATATATTTAGCCTAGTAGCCTCATCTTTATCGACTGAAATCTATAGTCTCTTAATGTCTTTCCTCCTCATTCTCGGATAATAATATAAATTTTGGTGTTCCATTTCTTTGTCTTCCAATTTTTAACTTTTTTATAAGGTAAAAAAATAATTGTATATGGGATGATGCATCATAAGGCCCATATAATCTAATAAATCTAATAGACTCAAAAAAATTACAAATATAGCTTATAAAAAAAGACATGCTTTTCTTATGTCTTAGATCAGATCAAAAGCGCATGATTTTCTCCTTATGTGTGCCTAAATATCCCTCGCCCGCCTAACCCTTGGCACTTTGCACCTCGTGTCTTTAATAACACTGCCTATAAAAGCATATCAAGTAGCAATTCATAATTTGTTCCATACCCAAGGGTTGGTGAATAAAGGCCTAACTGACCCAACATTATAGCGGAGGTACCCTTGTTCTTAAGGCTTAACCTTTCTCCAATTCCCTTCCAAGTCTTTTTAGTTCTTTTAGATTAGGATTTCCTGTTTTTCCTCCTCTTTTTTTCAAAAAAAAAAGGTAGCAGCTACAAACCTACTAAATACCATGTTATTGAAGGCTTCAGAAATCTGCAAGTCCAGTTCTCAAGCACGGAAATAACAAAACCATTTCTGCCCACATGTTTCGACCAACATGTCATATTTGGGTTTGTATGTTAGAAATCATTTCTCATAATATATCGAGATAAAGTTTTTCCATGGACTCAAGAAAAGGCTGTAGAACTTTCAAGAAAATATCATATAACAATTTCTGAAAAAAAAAAAAAAGAAACTTGACAAATTGATGGAGTTCAGTATTACGTTTTGAGTCTGGCACTGGCTTAAGCTGAACTTAAATTTCAAAGGTATGGCCAAGCATCAGTCAATCTGTATGTAGAATCTTCGGTTACAGCTGTTCCAACCAGACTAAATTTCTCAGACAAATACCCAAGCCTGAGTCAGAACAACAATTTAAAAGAATTTGCATATTTACATAATCTTTGCACCTAGTTTTTTCCCTTATATTCTGTTTGTATATTATTAGTGGATGCTTCAGTAATAAATTATGGAAATATGAGAACAGCATGATTCAAAATTAAGTAAATAAGTTCATGATAGTAAAGGCTAATTAATCTGCAATACCCAAAACAACAAGATAATTGATGCACTTGATGATTCAGGAAACAATGAATCCTAAAAATACATTCATGGAACTATTTTAAGAATAAGATGTCTATAAACCCCTTGCAAAGAATGGAATTACAGGAGTTCAATGCAACAAAGATATTAACGCAGCTTGAGACCTATTGTACAAGTTCCTATGTCCCTACTATTGATGTCTGGAATCCCTTTACTGTCTATTATTTTAAGATTGTTGTCCTGATTTTGCTACTGAAATTCAAGGCGGAGCTAGAAATGGAATGATATTCCAGGAGGAGCTAGAAATGGCCAAGGCGGACATTGTAGAAGAGAATGTAGTGAGCATGGAATGGGGAAATAGATGTAATGTCACAGATATCAGAACTGCTCTTTAATCTTTATAAAGAAGGAATGAGCAAGAATCTAGTTGAAAACCTGCTTGAGAGAACCAGATGCTTTAACAGATGACTATCACTGTTGTTCACCAAGGCCGGTATGCAGGATAGTTGGATTTGCCCTGATTTAGCTTATGCTTGGGCTCATGTAAAGCTCAAGCTAGAAAAGGTGCTTAATTAACAAATGGACTGAGCAAAGGCTGACCATGGCCAAGCTCGTAAGTTGTAAGCCTATGAGGCATGAGCTACTATCCTGTATGACAGTCATATGGATATACATGTCTCTATCTGAGCAGACAAATATTATAATCCAATAACTAAGACTACATACATACATTTCACAACAAATAACAACAAGGGTATATTTGGGTCTTTAGCAATGTTGTTAAATACACCCTTAAGGCACGTTTAAGGCATAAGGCATAAGGCACCAAAGGTTAGACGCTTCTTATGTCCTAAGGTGCGCCTAAAGCATAAGAGGCGCTTAAGATGGATTAGACGCTTCATATACCTTAGGCAAGATGCTTTTATCTTGGCGCATATAAAGTAAAAAAATATATGTTTTTAATCTTATTTGAGATGCAGAAAAAGGCACACCTTTCTTCGTAAAATATATTTGTAATATTCTTTTTAAATATATTATTTTATTAGACTATGTTGACTTTATGATATACCATCTCATATATAATTATTTTTTTTACCCTATAAAAAAGCAAAATATGGGAAGACAAAAAGATGGAATATCAAAAAATATGCTATCTAAAAAAAAAAAGGAAAAACATTAAGAAATTACAAATTTCAGCAGTGAAAGAGAAAGCTTTTGATTGAACTAATAGGCTAAATATATTATTATTATGATTTTTTTAAGCTTTTTTCTATTATGTGTCATAAATCTTAATAATATAAATTCTTTTATTTATTTTAAAAATATGCTTCTCATTGTGCTCAGACGCACGCCTGTACTTTGCGCCTTACACCTAGGCTCCAAGAGTCTTTTATGCTTATATACACCTAGCACTTTTAACAACACTGGTATTTAGATTATAGGAATTAAGAGTTAAATGTCTACTACTTCATAGTAATATGAATAGAAAAAATCAATATAAATTTTTAAATGGATCAGGCCATAGAGATGTGTTCAGGCCAAGCCAGACCTTATATGAAAACTTGAGATGATGGCCTCTGCTTGGCAAATGTGGCATGTCTTGGCCTAGCATAGCCTTGGTCCATTGCACGCTTGGCTAACTGAAAGCCCCAGACACAAAAGTATTGTTGCTTTTTCCTCCAGTTCTTGTCAACTTGCTCTGAGAAATATCATTTCATTATCATGGGAGGCTTCCTATGAACCAAATAACTATTGTGAAACTGGTTTTCATCATTTAGAAACCTTCATTTTATGCTAACAACTTTTTTAATAAAATCCAAGTATTGCTTATCATGTTCCTTGTAGATCTGCATCTTAGTTTCATTGACTCTAGACTGTATAATTATATGACCGATAAGTCAAGAAGAATTATATCTTCTTTATAAAATGCTTGATGTTTCTCTTGTTGATGAATCCAAGTCCCAAGTTGATGGAGTTTGCGTAACATGTCTATATTCTTTATATCCTTGTCATTGATCTCAAGATTCCTACATTTATCTCAAAGTTTGCTTTCTATTAACAAGTCAGGGAAGACTAAAAACTGCTAATCATCTCCCCATCTTACAGTACTTTCTATGATTTAAAGACAAGGATGGTTTTGGATGTCATTATGTTTAAAATACCATGTTCAAAACTTTGATTTCTCATCTATAGTGCCATTGTGTCTCTTGACATTCTTTACCATAGCAGTAAAAGAATCTAGACTCCACCTAACCTTAAGGAGAACATCAAAGAACAAAATTGCAAGTGTTTTGCCCCTCTCTACTTGAAACATTCAGATGCTTAGGGACTTGTGCATAATTCAAATTTTCCTAAATTCAAGTATTATTTCATCTTTTTTAGATTAATATTCTATTTTTTTAGAATTTTTAACACTGACCTAAAATAGTTGAACATCCTCTTCCTCCTCTTGCTCCGCCTCCCCCTCCTCCACCTGCTCCTTCTCCTTTTCCTTCTCCACCTGTTCCTTATCCTTCTCCTCATGCATGCACAAACAGGATACAATTGTTATTATGTCTGTGTTAGCTTTTCTATTGAACTTAATTGTTTGAATCCAACCATCATTTCTCATTCCAAGGAGAGCAAAATGGGGCAGATTTTATCCACCACTTCCATTCTCCAGCTGGATTTATTCAATCCTCCAAACAAGGAATATGCTAGAATTTGTTCTTCTTTTCCAGCACTGTCATGGTCCAGAAGACGATTTTATATAGTCAAAAGCATCTTTATGAGTGTTTGTGTGCACACACACAGGATACAATTGTAACTATCGCTTTGTGTTAGCTTTTCTGTTGAATTTAATTTTTTTGGAAACCAACCATCATTTCATTTCTCATTCCAAGGAGAGCAAAATGAGGCAGATTTTATCCACCACTTCCATTCTGCAGTTGGATCTATTTGATCCTCCCACCAAGTAATATGCTAGAAGGAAAAACCAAGCACCTACATTCTACAGTCTAGCAGAAAGACACTGTAATCAGACTTTGAACGTACAAGTCAAGGATATCTTGATCCATCTAGCACTCAATGAACACGTTTAGTTAGTGGTACTTTTAAGCCTCTCTCCTGTCCTCTAAGATCATATTACCACCCTAGCATTAGTTTCTTGTAACACTATTTTCTAATCTATACTTGTATAGTGAAATATCACCATTAAATAATCATTTAAAAACTTAAAATGACACTAATTCTTTATTTGAAGCTTATATGTACGTGTATACACCTATATAATATATGCATGTGTATATGTATGTATTTGACGTAGACTAGGATTGGAAGACGAGGGGTCTACCAAGGATGAACTGAACCATTAAATGTGATCTAATACCCCTCAATTGATTACAGACCAAATATCATGAAATTTGAAGACCTCTAGCCTACGCACTGAGTGAACAAAATTGGATATTTTATCATGCTATTTTTAAATTGACCTTTTTTGTCCACTTGACAATGCAAGCTAGGGGTCTCCTAATTATACTATTTTTAATTTTTAACCAATTTATGGGTAGTATATCATTGTTGTCGGATCCCCTGCTTCCAAATATACCTGATCAAAATAATGCACATAAATGAGCATATCTTCCTCCTCACTTGACCAGTGCATCTACTTATTTGGCTAGCATCTTCCCATTCTTTTGGCTAGTAAAACAATTGGATCCACACTTGGTCACAAATTCAGTGGGGGCCCTAACCACTCATCCTCCTTGAATGTGGAACAGGAAGTAGTAGCTTCAAAAAAACAAAGAAGAGGGCTGCAAGACAAAGGAAGGATATGGTTTCAACTTGGCAAACATGGTTAAGTAAGTACACAAAATAGAGAGAGCACATCATCCAATCTTTTGGCATTAGGTTGAGATTAGGGTAAAGTAAATCCAGACAAATCAAAACAACTCTTTTTCTCCCTTTCATCATTCAAGTGTTAGCGGTTGAGTGAAGACTTGCCTAACATGTAGTCTCCATTCCAATAGAAGAGTAGCCTATGAAGGTAGCCTCAAATCCAACTGATCGAAACCTAGTTTTCCCATGTATATTCCATTAAGGTCTATTTTGCCACCCTTATTGATGCAAGCAAGATCTTAGGCTCTAATATTAAATCTAATGCAGATAGGACTGCTGAGGAGGAAAATTGTTGGTCCCGCACCAATTCATTAAGGATCTTCGATAAGCATCTCCGACCTCTCTAAGGACAACCATGATCTCGCACCATGTCAAACTAGGAATTGCTCCAAGCCAAGAAAGAAACTTAAAATTTTATTACTTAATTGATTTTTATTCAATGTGGTATGCTAGAGGCATAATTATAAATACTAAAGCCAATAGGCTTTCTAGATCCTATAGGATACAAAATTTCTAAAAAAAGAGATAAATTTTCAAAAATATATTTCTAAATCATAACTGATTTCTAACTCTTGTAACATGAGCTCCTAGACAAAATAAACATAGAAATTTGAGCAAAAATAAAGAAAAAACTTCTCGATCATGTGCCGTAGAATGACATTTTCATAATTTTTAAGAACTTCATCAACATGAGCATATCTTCCATGATTAGTTCATAACTTCCTCGCCCGGCCTTTGTTTTGAGTGATTTAAGATGTGTTGGAAAGCTAACTTGACAACAAACATCTTGAAAGTAAATTATCTTATAAACTTTAATTATATTCGTGTTGATGATGAAGCTTCCTTTTAAACTAATGGACATTAGATTGCCTTTTCTAACACAACCGGAAACTAACTTAAAGATTTAAGCTCATTGGATGCTTATGAATTAAGTGTCACCTTTATTCTTTTTGGAATAAATGCATCAGTTTGGTGGTCTTATAGAATATGTTCTATCCCACCATCTCAGCTTAATATGAATCCTATAAGATTGCCCTTCAAACTTGTTCAAATATAATTTTCGATGTAACTATGCTTTTTGTTTGTAAACATCAGCTTCTCTAATTTGAATAATTGATAGACATAGGAATCTTTAGCTGCACCAATTCCACCCCCCGCCCCAACCCTCCAGCTTGAAAGTTTCATCTCCCGACAAGTCAATGTGGGCTAAGATGTAATAACTTTCATATTTATCTTTTTCTCTAACTGCATCACTTATCCTCTTAAATGGGTCACTGACTTTCTGCTTGCCAGCTTTAGTTCTCCTTTCTAAGTTCATTGATTTTAAGCCTTTACGAGTTAATTTGTATTTAACCTATAAGGCTCAACATTTACATGGTTTTAGTTATAATCAGCTTAGAATATCATCTTTATACCAAATGAGGTATAAGCTAAAAAGGGTGTTTTCATTATGCACCAGATATGCCATTATTATCCATTCTACTTACATCTAAAGCACTGGTTGAATAATCAAAACATCCCCCAACTTTAGTTTTACAGGAATAAAGCAAAAGGTTGTTTAGGTAATATTAAGCTATCCATGAACCTTCTTAATACACCCCTATGTGCATGATATCCATAGTTCCATGCCTTACTTGTACAACTGTCTCTCTCTATGTGGGAATGTGTGTCTTTCTGTTTGTTTGTGCATGCGTGCGTGTGTGTGTGATGGGGGAGAGAGAAAGTAAGACTGCAATGTATTGCTGAATTCAAACTTGGCCCTCCCACCATTATTCTTTAAAAAAGGAAAAAATTATTTGAACTTGAATCCCGTTCATTAGGAAATCATCTAAATAGAGAGCCACCATAAACTACAAACCAAGTTTTGGTGTTTCCTTGTATGCATTAAACAATTACAAGTTTAGCAGATTCAATACTAATATATAATGATTTAATTTAGTTTGTCATTTACAAGTGTCTAAGACAATAGGATTTTTGTGCATAAGTGTTTTACATATGAAAATCATCATCAAAACTTCACATTCTCAATTTATATGGCTCCAATGCATTTTGGCACATCACTTTTTGTAGGTCTACATTCTCAATTTATATGGCTCCAATGCATTTGGCACTTCACTTCCTGTAGGTCTATTTAACATGTTCCAACACAATGAATAAGAAACCTACAAAAAATTAAGTCTTCCCTTATTGAAAATTATAAATGCTGTATGTCGTAATTAATTGAGACAGCCATCACATATTTCAGTTGATATATAAGCTCAAATTCTTCCACTAGAATTATACAAACAAAGTGAAGTTTTAACATTTAATTGAAACATTCTTTTCATGTAATACAGAAGGAAAAAAAAATAACTATTAAAAAATTTAAAGATCAAAAGCAGAAACCATTTTAGCTGTTACAAAATCAATACATACATTTCGCGTGGCAGTGGTTCGGTTGCTACCAGAGGCAATGACTTCACCATCCTCCACAATAACACAGCTAATAGAAGGAAAAAGATGAAAGAGCAACAACAAACATTAGTTAGTTTCACACATAAAATCATAATTGATGTCTACATTCCATGTCAAATAAAGAAATGTTTCAGGACCAGTAAATGTAAATGAGACATCTCAAAAATATAAATAAATTTCAAGATGCAGACTTACTAATAAGCACCATACAAATTAAGGGAAAAATTCCTATTTTATACAAGGGATGATAAAAGTGATGTACAAAACCAGAATCAAATCTTAAATATATGGGAAGATTCAACCACAATATGGATATCATCTAAATTTTATTCTGCCATGGAATTTCAAAATTTGTAGGCACAAGAAGGAAAAAGAGTATACTCTTTTTTTTTGGTCCAAAAATAGTATGCTGTTTTAATATCAATATCATAGGAGAATTTTGTAGGAAGGACCTGCTTTATTTTTAAATTGTGCAGATTCAGATCCCTTTACTTTTAAACAATGGCCCTGTTTCAAAATTTAAAGATGCTTTTGCCTCTGGTCCCACAGATACACTCCAACCTTTGATGGTGCATTGCATGTTCAACAAATATACATGGTATATTAAAAATGTCATTCACTATCAAAATGTGGGCATTTAACACTGCTTCAGCATATGCTGGGGTGTCATTTGCTGGTGTCTCAAGCAAAAGCATCAAAGTGGCCCAAATCTGCAAACAGGAAAAATAAAGTGGTCCATTTCTGTGAAATCTCCATACTTAACACTATAGTGAGAAATGGTAGCTGAATGCTGGAAGATGACAAACAGGTAATTATGAAGAACAGTGGATATTTGGGCTATTATTTTGGAACTTACAAGTTACAACACATAGAAATTTTTTTCCTTACCATTGTAAACCATCATTTCAATTTTATTCATGAAAAAAATAATAGAACCAGCTTGAAATCTATTCTTAGGCAAATAAGGGGATCAACTTGTGATGATTGAAAAGATCAAAGCCAAGTTGAAGTTAGGACTGAGTAATAGAGAATCAGATGAAATGTACAAGCATAACAAATAAAGATTTGAGGAGGCTCTACTACAGACAGGTGATCAATCCTATCTAAAGGGGTCATTTTAGCAGAGAAGAGGACCTAAATTAACAAGTACGGAAGTTTTAGCAGAGAGATGTTTTGTATATCATGATCAAGCACCTGCAGATGCAAGTGATTCTTTAATCTTAGAATATGGATGAGATAACTCAAAAGGTTTATAGATACAACTCATCTTTTAATAAAGACCTATTGTGACTATCACTGTACAGAAAAATAGACAAAGAAATAGGACTGAAAAGGATTGCATATGGTTCAGTCATCAGTATATCAATATATGCATCCATATTTATTCACCAGACACATATAGATATGGATATTAAATGAATAAAGCAATTCATATCCATATTTATTCTAAACAGATACATATGAAAATGGAATATTGATCATATCCATATTTGATCCAAATTAATATGAATATTAATTGGATAACATCAGATACCACTTGGAATTTTAAGGGCAAATTGATAAGAACAACATTAGATTATAAAATTTAGGCATATAGATGTTTTTAAAAAGTAAAAGAATGACAACTATCTTGCATGGAGTCTTCATATAATTAACAGCCCTCAGGTTGGTCATGATGAATGCATGCTCATATATTTCAATGTTACGAAAGTCCCCATGCACAGTTTCTATAAAAGAAATTTTTTTAATCAAAATGTTAAATATCTGGATATCCAAACTTGAAAAAATTCCATCGTATCTAGGCATCTGGATACAAATTCAAAAAGAAAAAACCTTAACATCCAGAATTTGAATCCAAAACCAGATTTAGGAGTCAAAAAATTATAATCACATCAGTATCTGTATTCAACAAATTTTATCGCTCTATCCAAATCATATCCAAAACCAGTTCAAAATAGATTTTTCTATCCAACTCCAATCCAATCCTTATCCAAATACAGATACTGCTGGATTTTGTCCAATGCACCTTCAGTCCAAGATGGAAAAAAGCAAGAGAAATGTTACACCAGAGGGCTGTATGTGCTAGTTTCCAACAAGGTTATAAGTATGTTGTACCTTACCAACCATGTGCTAGGTGCTTGTTTCAAAAAACAAGGGCTAATATTGATCTGTCTTGGTCTACACTGTCAATATTGATTCAGCCAATATAATACAGAAAACCAGTAAGCATCTAAAACTTCAGTTTCAACAAGAGTTTGAGAGAAAATTGGAAATAGAAATATGATTTCTCGGATTCACAGATTCCAGGAAGTCACACAGGAGGTTGCACTAAGTAGTATTAAATATATTACAAACTGATATATCAAAATTTTGTTAGGTAGTCAAGATCATGATTTGCACTATTATCATTAATTTAGTGAAAGAATGAAACAAGAGATTGAGCATATTCCCACCTCTTCAAAGAAGAAGCATGCCTTGTTTATCTATTGGCTCATTTCTTCTACCAGTTCTCATAAAATATGTCTTTGCCTTTAAATTAGCCAAGGATATGTATATTCAGGAATGTGGATAAATATTAATAGATCTCTCAAGCTATAATATCAACAACACGTTTTTGAGTCTACTGACAGTTACTTTTCATGCTTTGTGCAAAACATGTGGCATGTAAGAAGCCATATGTTTATGAAAGGGCTCAAGTCAAACAATCTAATGATGACAAGAAATATCAATCTGAAACCTATATCTTTGCATAAGATATTTTACTGTAGATAAATTTTTAAAATATACTTCTCAAATTAGGAACCAGTTGCAACCTAAAATTGGGTGACCCTTTCTGCTAAAAAATCTTCTTATCTCAGGAGCTTACTTCATCTTATAATCTTCCTAATACTCAATAGGTTTGTTGAATTAATCTGGTGCACAGCAATGTGGTCAAATTTGTGACAGCACAAGCATGACTTGAACCATCACTACAAGAACAAAAGATCACTAATAATAAATTAGATGCATGGTCTGAAAATGAAAGGATTATTTTGATCAACACGACTCAAAACAAGTATTGATGGTAAGAAACTCATTGAGAATAGAACAAAGATATCAATTATTTATTTCCTTGTTGGAAAAGATGGATGGATGAACTGTGATAGAGGTATTGATGCTACGGCTAACAACATCTTCCTTCCATATATTGACATATTTTAATTCAAATTTTAAATAACAAAACCATAATTCAATGCATAATATTTTTCTATCTGACAAATGGTCAAAGAGATTGCAACTATAGAATCTATGTCCAAGCACCCATTCCAGTGCCAGTTTCGCATTGGAATGGTACAATACCAATGGTACTGTCCCAATCACAAACCAAGATGCTTATATAATTGGAGTACTTTAGTTCACAAAGGATATCTCTAGGGATGGTATGGGTTTTGTTAATCTAGAGTTCCTACAAATTCAAGATGATATTGAATTTGCTAATGCATCATGATTCTCTTGCAAGCTCTACAGACTATTATTTTTAATTACAAACATGGATTCTATCTTTCATGCATGGTTTTGGGTTGGAATAAACTAGACAAAGGTAAGTATCCTCGTTGAACCATACAAAAAAAATACCACTTTGAGGCTCAAAAGTGTAAGAAACATAAGAAGTGATTGGGAAATAATCAACCAGTTATGGTTCCTTTAAAACAACAAATACATATAGAAGAAAGAATAAGTTACATGTAACCATCATTAAGAATATACATGACTTGTCTTTGGGTTAGAATATGTTAGACAAAGATAAGTATCCTCCTTGAACCATATAAACAAACTACTAATTTGAGAATTAGAAAGGGAACATAACAAACATAAACAGTGATCAGGAATTAATTAAACCAATTGTGACCATATAAACAAACTACTAATTTGAGAATTAGAAAGGGAACATAACAAACATAAACAGTGATCAGGAATTAATTAAACCAATTGTGATTGCTTTTAAAACAGTGAACAAATGCATGCTCCAAATATGCTGTCTGCTCCTTGTGAACTTCTTTATTTGAACAAGGGAGAGGCAATTTAACAATGAAATTTTCTAAAAGAAATATAATTAACTTACCCAACAGGGACTTCGAGGTTGTCCAGTGCAAACTTAGCCTGGGAAATATGAGAAGAAAACAAGCAACAATGAGGAGATGAAATGATTGTCCAATATTCACAACATAAGCCATTTGAATGAAGCATTAGCAAAGGAGAATCAAATAGTAGACAAGCTTAGGTATGTTACTTCATCTAAATTGACAGATAATGGAAACAAATCATTCCTAGCTAGCAGTGACTGTAGGATTACTTGTCACAAAACAACAAATAAGTTAAACTTACCATGATCTACAAAAAATGCAATTGCTCTCAAAACTTTGTTAGCCAGAAGAATACAGAGAGATAAAATTGTCATCCTAGAACACCACATATGATTATTTGCCAAGAAACAAAACAACAAATAAGCTAAATTTACCATGATCTGCAAAAAATGCAATTGCACTCGAAACTTTGTTAGCCAGAAGAATAAAGAGAGATAAAATTGTCAACCTAGAACACCACATATGATTATTTGCCAAGAAATTCTATGAGATTATAAACCAATAAACAAATAAACCTGGAAAAGCTTTAGTTTAATCAAATAAGAATCAAATTTCACTTATCATGGACAGAAGGTTTCATTAAGCTACACATAACTATATATGGTACATGTTTACAGTGTGCTATCCAATATGCAAAACAACTAAGAAAAGCATCCTGTTTCATTGACATAGGTTGTTCCATGGATGCAATGGCTTTTCCTTAATTCCGTTAACTGATAACTTGGATTGTCTTTTAGAAGTCCTATAAGCCTCTAAAGGAAATCAGCAGGCTGGCCTGGGATTGAATCATGCATTTGAGGCCTTAAATTTATTGAAGCCTCTCTACATACAGGTACAACCAGCAATTGACAGTTTCAAGATATGATAACCTAAGGCTAGCAGATCTCTCCTCTATGTGCACGTCCACAAGGAGAACAAAGAACAGATCCTCACCTTTAGGTTGCCTAGGAATGAATAAGGGAATGAAAACAAGACAAAAGGAGAAGGTTTTTCTCGATTGACTGAGAAGAAGAAAAGGAGAAAAATAAATTGGAAAACAGTATGGAGTCCACTAGAGCTTCAAGTGCATTCAGCTGTGTTTGACCTTCACTGGAAGCCGACAATAAATAGAACCCTCCTCCAAACATTGGTTGCAATGGGCACAAAGAGGAAGTGTCAAGAATCCTCATAAAAGGCCTTCTTGACATGGTTGCATCTAGGCTCTAAGAGCACTTTGCACTCCTAATCCTTTTAACAATGCTAGATAGATTGTTTCAAAAAACCTACAAAGTTGGTCATATGACTTCCTTAAGCTTAATGTAGCATAGAGCAGAGAAAGTTTCAATAATGAATAGTTATAAGCTTTATCAAGTGCACTTTACGATTGAAGATTTGAAGCACGCAAAGGATCAATCCAGCCATATTCTTTCCTAACCAAACAAAGCTTAAAGAAAACATTTTACAATGAATCATTAAAATTATCCTACAAAATGATGGTAATAATAGTAATTCACAAAGACAATGTGTAATCCCTTCAAAGAACACTTTACTTCTCACAACATTAGTATTCCTGTTCCTATTTTTTTGGAAGTATTTATTTAATGCCGTAAAGGGGCCATTGCTCGGTGCAATGGTAAAAGGTTAGGGGTAATAAACATAATGGCACAACTGCACAAGTTTGAGTCTATGGTTAGTCACTTTGTTCAAAAGATACCAAAAGTTAGGTCTGTCCCTGGTATGCCCCTCCCAAATCCTATCTTCTATGTGTGAGAGATGCCAAGGAGGGCAAACAAGGAAGGGCACAATACTTATCATGACCAATAAGTGATTAAGGGAATAAAGCTCAAATTGTAATCAATGTTTGAGGGTGGGCTTCACGCCCTTACACGAAAGCTTGAAAATAAACTCACTCAAACATTGGTTATTCTAGCCCAAAGCCCAAGCCCAAGCCCAGGTCAAGTAATATACTCATGGCTCTAAATATACTGAAGCCTCTCTATGTGCATGTATGACTAGAAATTGATAGTTTCAAGTATGGTTTGTAGTACCAATTTCAATATCCATACTAGTATCATTCTAGTATACTGTCAATATGGGACAACTCGCGTACCCACAGTCATGATTTCAGAATTTCAGATCCCAGTAGAACATCCTATGGAACACTAGATGAGATGTCATCCCAAGTACCAAGATGGGACTGTCCCACCATCATCCCAGCATCGTCTTGAGACATGTTCCATCCAAAATATCAAGAGAGACTAGGACGGCTACATATCTTATTCCATGAAAAACCAAGATGATCCCATCCCACAAGATTCAAAACCTTTCCCACAATTAATACACCTTGAATACCAAGCATCAGTTCGTTATTTGTATGATATAATATGCCCAACAGAAGGTAGTATAGTCTAGTATGGTAAACTACAGTGTCAAGAAACAACCCATGACTCATAGCTCACTCCACTATTTGCACATCCACAAGGAGAATGAAGAATGGATTCAGGCCTTTTGGATAAGTGAATTAAAAAAAAGAAAACATGTTGAAAGAGTGAAAGCTTCACTTGATCGATTGAGCAGAAGAGGTGAGGAAAAAAATTGAACAGTATGGAGTCAACAGAGCTTTAAGTGATTTCAGCTGTATAGGTCTCTCATTGGAATGGCAATAAGTAGACTCCTCATCTGAATGTTGGGTGTGTTGGCATGAAATATCTTAATTGGTCTTCAACATTTGAAAGAACTCACACAAGTTCCTATTATCAAAAAGCCTTAAGAGAAACAAAAAGAAAAATGAAAAATCAAAATTCAACAATTAAAGGCTTCCTCTGGGAGACAAGTAAGCTAAGCAGGCATGCAACAATAGCATGCAAAAGCCCAAAATTCCACCAAAGGGGCACTAAGGGAAGTCTCATATATGCACATGGATAGAAAAGTCCCTGGTCTTCCGATAAGGGTCTTAAAGAAAGAAAAAAAGAAAGAAAGAAAGTTTTGAGGCTTTGATATTCAAATGACTGCACAAATAGAGAGAGAGAGAGAGAGAGAGAGAGAGAGAGAGAGGAGAAGAAGAAGAAAAATATCTAGAAAATTTTAGGGGAAAAAAACAATAGCTCAAACTTGAACACATTTAACTCTTCATACAAGCATATAAGAACAATCTCTCGACTTTGATTAGAAACCATGATTTCAATACTTCTGTCAATCTTGATGATATTTTGCAATAAAAAAAATATAGTCAATAAAGGGTTGAAGCAATCTTTAGTTGGCTACAAGTACAAATCTAATCATGAACCTTAAGTTTAGAAATGATAACTACATCTTTGAGATTGCATTTCTTTGAAGTTCTCATACAAAAAAGACAACAAGTAGATAACTAAGGTCCCCTTCTTACTTGGTTCATTGCTAAACTATATTCTACCTATAGTGCATCACTACTAAGTCTCCCTTCCCACCTCCCCTCCCCCTTTACTTTCCACCAATCATTAAGGTTCTTTTTCAACATGAACATTCAAAAAGATACCAACCACAACAGCGAACGAATAGCTATATACATGGACAGTCATATTGGTAAACACAGCAAATAAAAAGGTACAATCATTTTATGCTGTTATACACAAGAAAGCAACCAAACATGAGCCTATAATACAGAATACAAAAATCTCTATGCACTGAGCAAAAGGTCCACGCCATATCATATTATGAACAGCATTAAAACAAAACAGACTGATTCTAAGTGCTTCTAATATTACAAAAACAAACTTCAATATACCTGATCTAGGGCAAGCTCCATAAATTTAAGCATAGATGGTGAATCTGGCCGTGCCGACAATGCCATCTGACTAGATATCACAATCTGTCACGTTGCAGGCATGCCAAAGTAAAACAAAACAACGATTCTGGGTGTTCAAATGATAACACTATATTAGCCCACTCAATATCCATAACATCTAATTTTGAATGCGGAAAATGGTAATCAGTATGGAGCTGTCAATCAAAATATTCTTCAGGCATGCGTCTAATTTAAAAACGATAGTATTAAAATCAGTATTATAGGCTCAAGATTTGATGTACGCAAAGGATCGATCCAGCCATATCGTTTCTCACCCGCCAAAGCTTAAGAAAATAATCTATACGCAATGAACCATCAAAATTATCCTACCAGATGATGGTCACAGTGATAGAAATCTTTTACTTGTGACTCAACTTCATTGCTCGATGGAAAAAAAAACAAAAAAGAAAAAGAAAAATGCATTATGTTTCTAAATATATTTCTATTTATTGGGGAGTGAAAAAGAGAAGTGCAGAGGAGGCGGGGCGGCGAAGGCAGCGTACCTCGTGGCGGCCGGTTGGCGGAGGAGAAGAATGGAGAAGTGACCTCGGATTGAAGAAATTCGAGCCCGAGGACAAACCTAGGCTACTCGAGCGACAACGAAACCAGGCCTTCTTTACCGTTTAAGATGATCGAGGGAAGGAAGACGGCGACCGACGAGGAAACGGAGAAATAGCGGCCCTCTGGTTTTGGTTTTTCCTTTCTGCTTTTGTTTCGTTACCCTCGCCGCTGCCGCCCGGAATCGCGTTTCAACCTTCCCAAAGGTGCTCCGATGAGAACCGCGAAGCCAGATATCCCAAACGGCGGAAGAAAATCGAAACGCTTCAATCGCATTTCAACGGCTGCAAATGAAAATAAGTTGAGCTTAATTCGAAAATTAAAAATCATCTAAATTCTAAATCTAGATCTTATATTTTTTAATTTAACTTAAAATCTAATACAATATATATATCATTTAAATTTAATTTAAATTAATAAAAATTAAATCAATTTGATTCAAATTCAATCTAGTTTAATTTAAAAGCTTCAATTATATAACTTTTGTTTTCCTTCACTCGAATTATCCTCATCAACTTATTGCATGAAACTCTCGTTAAAATTAATTTCTCTTCTCGTATTAACAACTATACCTCATCAGATCTATTTACACTTAATTATATATAAATATTTATATTTTATTATTTCTTTTAATAGATTTTTATTAAGAATGGCTTCAAATATATCGATTGTATTTTCAAAAATTGTAATTATAAATTTCAGGATGATCCATTATTTAGATAGAATTAAAAATTTTTAAATAAAAATTTAAGTTTAAGTTAACTTTTTTAATCTCATTTAATTTTTTTAATAGCTCTACATTTAATTATTAATTACTAGATTTTAGTTATAAAATAATAGTTAGATACTTGACTCAAATATAAGTACATCTTAACTCAATTTTGATTTAAAACAAAATATTTTTGATTGAATCCTAACCATATTTGACCTCAAACCAAATCGAATGATTTGTTGTAGACCCAACTCAAGCCAACCAGATCAATAAATAAATTGGTTTCAGATCCAAAGTCATAATCTAAATATCAAAATGGTTCAAACTGGGTCCAGCATGACTTGACTCGGCTTGTTTGCACTCATAAGAGTGGCTAGATACTAACATTAGGGAAAAAAGAATCTAAAATAGTTTTATATATAATTAGCTAGAAAGAGAAGTACAGTGATTCTATATTATTATCTCATATATGATGCTATAATCAACCCAATAGGATGACAAATTAATTGTAAAACATAATAGTTTTGATATAAAACCATAAGAATTTGTTGAGAGGAGAAAGAATTAGTCATTTCTATCATTTTATTTCTTGAATTACAAATATCTATAAAACCCTAGGATAAAATTAGGTTTCTATTAGTTTATTTTTCTAGTTGTCATACATAAAAGAATTTTGCATGAAATCATGGAAGAACATCTGATCCATATTGTTGTGATTAAATACATATTAAAATAGGCTAATTTTTAGTGGAGCATTGTTTATTTTGAGAACTCTAAAATTTTACTTGAAATATGGATTTTTCTATTATTATATTCTAAGGAAGCGCAAAAAAAGTTCAAAAGGGCTCTTCCCTAATGGAAAAGAGAATAAAATTGAAGGGTCACTTGGTAATTATATTTATTCAGATTTTTTAAGTTATACTAGCAATATTCATTTATATCATTTGCTTCCACAGGAGCCCACGTAAAGTAGATCCTTAATAAAATGTAAGACAAGATTTAGATATTACTAAGAGGAGGAGGCCATGCTACGCAGTGGAGGGGAGAAAGATTTTTTTTGTTTAGATAGAATTTTGATCTTGACATCATACTATAATTTATTCTTCATTCAAAAACATTTTAATGATGGGATACAACTTCATTAGTACGTTAACTTGATAGAAATTCTTCTTTATTTATTCATTCATTCAATCCTTGTATATTATCTTTTCTAACAAAATTTGAAAGAATGTGATTTTCGTTACGTAAAGTTATTTGATTGTTTCTGCAAAAGATAGGAATAAAATCTAGAAAAAATAGATCGGTTCTGCGACATCTTAATGCCTCATTTGAAAATCCCAAACAGTTCATTGTCATGTAACTTCATACACCTACTGCTATTGTCATTTGGATCCTAATTATTTATATAATTAATGCATAGCAGAACAATACCATCTATCAGAAATAGAATCCTAAAGAAATTATAGCATCTCCAGCAAACTATAAAAAGTCATGCTCCAACTTCTAATCATAATCATTCACATAGATAATGCAGAGCAGAACGGTACTACTTATCAGAAACAGAATTTGGAAGAAGTTATAGTGTAGCAAAGTATGAAAAGTCATGCTCCAACTTCTAATCACAACATCAACTAGAAAGGATTTATATAAAAAAAAAGGCACACCTAGGAAGGAAAATATTGGACAAATACTACAAAAATGGGAACACGAACATCATTTAACACTATTAATAAAGAACATAAACATCTTGATTACACAAAATTCTGAGTACTCATTATAGATAGATATCTTATCTCTAACTATTATGCATATGTCGAATACTCATAACATATAAAGCTATCCATCACATAACAATTTAGTCGTCTTTTTTAAACATCAGGTAGAAACTTATAATTCTTTGGCACTTTGCATGGTGACTCATTGCAACTACAAATCAACTTTGCTACATTATGTTTAAGGATAAAACCTTGAATGACTTTTTCATCACAGTAATAGATGGGACTATTCTCAACGATGTAATTTTGCCCTTGCAATATCGCATTAGTTATAATAGTGCCATTTGAAACATCTTATTGGTTCATCTTTACATAAGATCAATAGAGCTAAATATATCCTTATCATGCACTGATCACATCAAAAGAATGCGAATGATAATACTGTTTAATACTTCATATCTAATATCAAAATGCTTCAATAAAACCATGTATAATGGATCAATATAATTTAAACAGGATAGATAAAAAGATAAGAATATTTTAAGTCAAACAGATAAAGTTTTCACAACATTGACAAGAAGTATAACACATCAATTTTGGAGCCAAGTAATTCATCTAAATTACACGTGAATGCTTCGTTTGACTGGCTTTCAATCGATGTGGTTTTTGACAACCTTGTGGATGAACTATTTGAGAACTTCACTAAGAAATTAGATGTTATGCTTTCTACTCAAGACACCAACAAAAAGACATGATTTAAATTCTAAGGATTGATTTTTTTCCCTCTCTTTTAGGACAACAGATGTTTGTATCAATAATATTTGGTACACACATGCATGTAATGCTTTGATTCTAACGTTAAGCAATTACAATTAAACATAAAATCATGGTACTTTGTTTTAAAAAGTGATACATTTTGAGGTTAGAATTATATTCATTTCAGTGAAAAGCCTAAGCAATTTTTAAGAATAAAAGAGAGGTAAAGAAAGTTCATTTTTCAAATTTAGAATATATTCTATTGATTCCCACTACAATAAAGTTTGAAAGTAAAATTGAAAGGAGAAAGAATAAGGTAACAACTCAATAATTGTGAAGTCACACAAGAGTTAAATTAGAAAGTTAAGGAAATATGTTAAAATATTTGTGAATGTCTATGACTCAAATAGACTGAGCTACAACACTGAAAGAATAGTAAACAATGCTATATCATTGGAAGAACTATAAATAATAAAATACTTAAACACTATTCTCAGGTGTACAGATAAATAAGCTTAAACATGCTTACAGGAAAAAAATACAATTGAAGGTGATAAAGCATTTGAAAGTTTAGTTAACATAATTTGTGCATCTTCTCTTAATATCTCCTATTAGTATGGAAAAGTATTTACCATGTGGTCATAAGTGCAGACATTTAGAAAAACACTTAAACGAATGCATGTACATGGAAAGTATTAAGTATTCTTGATTAAATATCACATGTAAAGCAAGATGCACTTATGATAGATGTTCCACCTTGATCTTTTTTAGACTAAAAGGTCGAGCAAAAACTTTCAACCTTCAAATTCTTAATGAGATTTAAAGAAATAGTATGTTTTTCAATTTTAATCAATTAATGTTGGCAAAATCAGAAGACAATCAAATTGAAAGCATATATGGTTTGATCCAATTCTAATCCATTATTACCAAATAAACTCTACATAATAGCAAATAGGCTAAACTACAGTTTTAAACCCTAAACTTAGGGGGTTGTATCACTTTAGTCCCTAAACTTTAAAATGTTACAAAATCGATCCTATACTTTCCTTTTTGTTCCTCTTTGGTCCCTACCGTTAAACAGGAGAGACGCCGTTTGATTCTATCTTGCGTGGCAGCTTACATGGCATCCATCATGGCAAAATCAAATAAAAACCCATTAATGACCCGTTAACCCATTAACCTGATATCCAATAGCCCATTAATTAAAAAAAATCCCTTACCACACCTCCTCCTCCCTTCCCCCTGAAACCATTCTCCTTCCTACCCGTGAAGCCCTCCCTCTCGCCTCCCCCCGTCGCCGCACGCGTCCTGCCGCTAGCCGCAGGTTGCCCATCGGCCATCGTCCGCCTCCCCTGTCCCTATGCCTGCTGCCGTTCGCCTTCCCTTTCCCACTATTCGCCATCGCCTCCCGAGGAGACTTGTCCCGCCACTCACCGCTGACTCCTGGTTCCAGCTCTCTCCAGTCGCCGTTCGATTCCCCTGTCCTTGTGCCTATTGTAGTTGGCCTTCTCTTTCCCACTGCTCGCCGCCGCCTCTCGCCGTTTCCTCCCGTCAGTCTGGTCGCGTCCCATCGCTGCCTCCCTTCTCCCGCCGCAATCGCCTTTCGCATCCCAGGGACGCCGCTGTCAACTCCCGTGTCCCGTCGCTCGTTGCCCACCGCCACCTCCTACCTCGCTTGTCCTGCCATGTGCTTGAAGCCTACAGCCTCCTACTTCTCGTCCTCGCTGCCACCGCTAGCCAGTTCCTCCCGCATCCTAGCAACGCCTCCCACCGGTCTGGTTGTGTCCCACCGTTGCCTCCCTTGTCCCGTCACTGCGTCCTGCTATCCGGCTTTGCCGCCCTGGCTCCCGTGTCCCACTGGCCCGGTCATGTCTTGTCATTGCCTCCCTTGTCTCGCCGATGCCTCCCATGTCCTGGTGATGCCATTGCCGACTGCCCCATCTTGCTAGTTAAAGGTTTCCATGATGTCTTCTCTGGCCATCTGTAATAGGCCTCTTTTGAAAAGATCCTAGGTATTTTGAAGTTTCCTATTACTAATTAACAATTCAATAGTAGTAACAATCATCAACATTTTCAGCAGATATAACTAATATATGGGTTCCTCATCCTCAAATGCTAAAAGCACGAGAAAACGATGCCATTGTGGAGAAGAAGCAAGAATTTTTACCTCATAGATGAGCGTTAATATAGGCAGAAGATTTTTTGAATGTGGCCGATATGGAAACAGTGGAGCATATGGCTATTTTGCATGGTATGATCCTCCTCTGACTCCCAAAGGAATGAAATTGATATTTAGATTTTTGAAGAAATGTTCGAAGCTTGAAAATGAAGTAAGCATGCATCAAGCACGAAAGAAGTTGTACTGGTGTGTCATACTAATATTATGGATAGTCATAGTTGTCATAGTTATGGGTATATACTTGGTGAAGAGTAAAAAAGCTAGGATCATATATCTTCCATGATATGTACATTTTGTCATTTTGGTTCGGTCCCATCATGTAAATATTTGTTATTGTAAATATTCATTACATTATAAATTAAACAGTTGATATGGCTTTGATGTTGCTGTTGACCTCTTTTGTGCATATGAGTGATTGTGTCTGCATGCTTGCATGTGTGCATGCATGCAAATGCCTGTTTGGGGATGTAGTTTGGACATCTAGGGAGTTTTATATCTCCTGTACTAACTTATAAAATGTCCTTCTGTTAGTTATGAATAATGTTAGAAAAGAAGAAAAGGAATGTTAGCTTTAGATTCCTGATTTTCTTCCTATTAACTATGACTTCTTTGCTTACATACATAAGTAGAAATTAATTGTGCATTAGCGAGTTCATGATAATAACCAAAAAAGCTTTTTTCCTACTTTTTCTGCTATCTCCTAATTTTTTCAGCTGATAAATTTTCAGCAGAATGTCTCCTGGATTTCTTGAACCTATCATCTGATCATCATACTCTAGAAATAGTAAATAGGACTGAGGCAGCTGTAAATCTATGCATATCTTAGGACATTATCTTGATATCTTCCCAAAACCATACACAAAAACCTATAAATATTTATGTTCATGACAGCATAGTTTGGCAATCGAAATATTTCACGCAATCATCCAAACTAAATAGCTACATCACAGCCCATTTTTCCATTCGAACTGCTTCACACATTCATCAATAGAAACCTATAGATAAATATGTACATCAGAGTCTCATTTTTCTCATGTAAACTATTTCACACAATCATCATCATAATCTACCTAAGAAGCGCCATAGATACATAATTTTTTCATCAATACTATTTAACACAATCAAAATTAATATTATCTAAGCCGAAATAGTTACACAGCGGTATAAGTTTACATCCACAATGTTTCCCAAAAAACATAACACATAACTATTCTTCATTTACATTAGTCCAAACAGTTATACCAAAAACATTACTAACACTCAGCAACCTGTCCATCACATTTCAAGCCTTTCAATCTACGTCCATGGCCTATCCAAGCACAAACATATAACTGTTCTACATTGAAATTAGTCCACCTAGATGAAACATAGATATATGTTTTAAACCACAATGCATTAGACAAATCGGCATCCATGGTTTATCCTTCACCGCCTATGTGATGGTCTCATGGCACTGGAGATTGGCTGCTGCCACCTCTAATAGTGATAGTAGATGATTCTCTTGACCTCCTATGGGGAACGGCAGATTTCTTTCCAAATTTTTTGCTCCTGTCCTCCTTCGACAAAAACATGTTAAAACAATCAAAGTTTAATCAAAACCAAATAGCTTTAAAGCTTATCTAAAAAGAAATTAATGCATACCCCGTACACAAGGCCCATCTTAATAGATGTCGCGATGTAAGTACAACTATCTTGGTGTCCTATGCGAACGTTAACATTGTCCAAGTCCATAGACCTCTCGTGTCTCATGCTTTGCATCCAAGATAACAAAGGCAAAGTGTTAATGTTAGGTTACAAATAAGTCAAAAGAAACTGAGTAATATACTAACCCTTGGCCTTGTTGCTGGTTCTTTGCCTCTTTTTCCTCTGCTTGAAGCTTTTCTTATAGACGGTTGTCCTCTTATCGGTCCCTTGCATGTTCTGACATTGTGGCCATACTTCTGGCATCTGCTACATTTCATCTCAATATGCATCCTACTCACTCTGTGCGATTGGCTGGACTCATCAGGATCCCTTCTTCTGCTCTTCTTTGGTCTTCTAGGTAGCTTTCTTAATTTAGGAGGTAGGACTGGATCCATATTAATACGTGGCCAAAGCTTAGGCCCATTGACAAGGCAAACTATGTGGCTATATATTCTCAAGTAAGTATCTTTGTGGTAAAATGGATGCACATACTCCTTGGGGTGCCTATTTAGATACTAAATGACTGAAACAGCATGTATGCAAGGGATTCCACTAAAAACCCACTTATTGTAGTTGCAACTACACCTCTCTAGGTCAACCACAAACTGATCATTTCTACAAACAACCTCAAAGAGTTCAGCTTTAGCCTAGGTCAAAGTACAATGCCTTAAACCTATCTTATTCCTCTCCAGCTTCTTCTGAATCCTAGAGCAGATTGGTCCATTAAAATTCATGGCCTTCATCTTATTGCTTCTAAATCGACTCATCAAATACTTTTGAATATGCTCCAATAATGTAAGGATTGATTTGTCTCGAAGTCCTACTATCTCTCCATTGAAAGTCTCATAAAAATTGTTTAGTAACAAATCATACTTCAACTGGATATTGAACTTATGCTTACTCAAGAATTTTGAGGGGATCTCTATTAACCAGTTATAGGCATCCACATCCAATGACCTAATGGTCTTCATTTCTACCTTGAACTCAGGATAGGTGGCTACTTGTGCAGCATTCCAGACCAGTTGTTTAACGACAAGTCCTTTAAACCTAGCCTTAAAGTTTCCATATAAATGTCTAAGGCAAAATCTATACTCAGCATTAGGTACCACACTCTCAATGGCTGGAACCAACCCCTGCATCATGTGCAAACATTTATCACATTAACTGAAACTTAAAAAAATGGAATGATTTTAGAAAAAAAAAGGCCAAACTTTTATCACGTACGTTCTGCTGGTCACTAATAAATATCCAGCCATAATCTCTAACGGGCCCAATATCCCGAATCAGTAGCTCCAAAAACTAGCCCAAGAGTCTTTTGTCTTAGCTTCTGCCACGGCATATGCAATGGAGAATATGCCATTATTGCATCAATGCCAACGACTGCATGCAGTTGGCCCTGACATTGACCCTTCAAGTGATAAGCATCCACTCTGATAAAAGGCTTACTACCAGCATGCAACCCTTGTCTACAAGCATCCAAGCATACATACAACCTCTTAAACACTAGAGCCATGTCAATCTGAGGCCTATCAACCTCAATCTTTAAGGTATTGCCAATATTAGTCCTTCGTATCTTTTCACAATAGTTATATATCCTAGCATACTGCTCTGCTTCAGTGCCCTCCATCATTATCTTGGCCTTCTTTTTGGCCCTATATGCCTGACTCCTGAATATTTTCACAACATAATTCTTTTTTACTTGCTCCACAATATATGACAGTTTCGATTGAGGCTGTGATCTGAATGTGTTTAGATAGTGTTTGGAGATCTACCTCGAATTTACATGCCGTTTCAAGTAGGCCGACTGCATGTATGTTCATCTACCAAATATTTGATTTGTACAGTGCTCTCTCGTTGCATTCTAGAAGTATAGAGCCTCCACTTATAGCTTCTTTGACATACTACTATCATCCTAGTCAATTCATTCTTCACAAATCTTAAATCATATCTCCCTTTCACAGCATACTCCCTTACGGCATCTTTCAATGCATGTGCATCAGGAAAAATCATGTCAATCTCAAACTTTATACTGCCCATATCAGTTTTGGCCCAGAACTCTCGAAATCTTTTTTCTGGTTTTCCTCTGAATCATCATCATCATCATAATCTGTAGGAGTAAGAAATGTCTCGTCATCACAATCTGAGCTCATCTTGGATTCATCATCACCTCGAGATTTGTCCAAATTAGTGTCAGCATCAACATTGTCATCAAATAAATCATCATCACTGAAACAAACATCTACATTATGCTCACTGGCCTAAGCCTCGAAATCACTATCATCAAAGCCACTGTCATCACTATAGCTAAGGTCAAAGTCATCAACACCAATATCATCCCTGACACCCTCTTGAGTACCCTCCTCTATGCCATCTCTAACACCCTCTTGAATATGCTTAGTGCCATCCCTACCACCCTCCTAACCATGCTCCATAGCAGACTGCTGAGTCTCATCCCTAGCACACTCGAAACCACCCACATCATGCCCATCATCGACACTCCAACTAAGTAAGGGCACTAATTCCAACAACTTCGGCTCATCAATTAAAGTGCATGGATCATACTCTACATATACATCGACAATCCCTCCTTTCGGACTGCATGCAATCATGTCCAATATATCCTTGTCACTTTTAAGATTCCTAAGGCCACTATCCAATAATTGACCAGGCATGCAGTAGAACAATCCAGTAAAAGTAGAGACCCCTAACTCTTCTAGCATACTCTCAATCTCAAGTATAAAAAATCTATCAGGATCACAGTTATCAAAAATATTGTGCTGTCCCCCTATATACTTTCTTTTTCTTCTGCATACAAAGTGGCCACTGTAGTATAGGCCTACGGAGAAAAATTCAGGAACCATACTACAATAGAAGCAAAATTGCATTTCAAATTAAAAATATTAAAATGAATTTATAAGGCATCAGACAGTAACAAGTGAATACAATCAAAAATTGGACGGATTTGGAGCTATACAAACTCATTCAAAACTCAAACACTATAATGCAATAGAAGCAAACATATCACTAGATGGCATAACAGATAACACTAAATAGAATTGTACGCAAACATTCTAGTTATGCCAACTTAAAAATACTAAACTAAATTTATCAGGCATCAGACAGTAACAAGTGAACACAGTCAAAAATTGGACACACTAAGAAATATACAAAGTCATTCACATAATTAAAATACCAGTCATTAAATGTATCAGATTATAAAATAATTTACCTTAAGGAGAAGGATGATGGAAGGTCGGCGGTGGGACGACTGAAGGTCAGTTGTGGGTGGCCCGAATCGAGCAGTGAGAGCCCTGGATCCGGTTGTGGAAGGCTCAGATTCGATAGTGGGAGCAGCAGATCCGATGGTAGGTGGTCCGGATTCGGTGGCAGGAGCCCTGAATCCGGCGATGGGAGGCCTGGATCGAGCAATGAGAGCCCCGAATCTGGTGTCGAGAGACTCGGATCTGACTGCGGAAAGCTGAGAGGCAGCTGCGAGATGCTGGAGCGAGCGGCGGCAGCGTTGGGACGCGGGAGGCAGCAACCGGGCCGGTGAAAGGAAGCGGTGGGAGGTGGCAACGAGCAACGGGACAAGGGAAGCTGGGGCCGACAGTGAGCGGTGAGAAAGAGAAGGTGGACGGTGGCGAGCACTAGGACGGAGGAGGCGAACGGCGGCTGGGGAGCGCCGAGACGCCGAAGGCGGGAGGCGGCGGTGACCAGTGGGACAAGTCTTCTCAAGAAGCGGCGACAAGGGGGACAGCGGCGGGCACGAGGATGGGTTGGCGAACAACAGTAGGCATCGAGATAGAGGAGGTGGACGGTGGCCGGCGGGCAGTCGATGGCCAGCGGTTGGATGCTTGCGGCGGTGGGGGGAGGTGGGAGGGAGGGTAAGGGCTTCATGGGTAAGGAGAAGAATTGTTTGGGGAGGGAGGGAAGGAGGAGGGGGGAAGGAAATTTTTTTTTAAATTAATGGGCTAGTGGATAATAGGTTAATGGGTTAATGGGTCGTTAATGGGTTTGATTTTGCTACGGTGGATGCCACGTAAGCTGTCACGCAGGACAGAATCAAACGACGTCTCTCCTGTTTAACGGTAGGGACCAAAGGGGAACAAAATAGGAAGTATAGGATCGGTTTTGCAACTTTTTAAAGTTTAGAGACCAAAGTGACACAACCTCCTAAGTTCAAGGGTTAAAACTATAGTTTAACCTAGCAAATAGTAGAGATGAATAAAAGCTAAAAAGTAAAAAAAAAAAAGGAATAATTTTTTTTTATAGATTTGATTAGAAAAATATTAAAGTGTAAATTATGAAACTTCATGCCCATTATGAAAAAGGGACTTCTATTGAAAGAATTAGCTAAAATATCTTCAAATTATCACTTAGAAATTTGAAATTTAATTTATGGTAAATAATTTTATAGGAGCTTATTTTAATTCTTTGAAATAGATAGAATCTTAACATTCCATTGGTGGTAATGGATAATGAGAAGTGGATTTCATGTACAAGTTCTTGTTTTGAAATGGTCTTTGAAGGGTTCAAATCAAGAGAGAATCCCACCAAAACAAGGGCAACAATATATTCACGAAGGCACCAACATGTAAGGCATAAGTTATAATATGAGAAGGAAGAATCAATGTGTTGCAATGAATTTCACGTGTACTATCATTGTGGCATCAAACTAAGGCAATGAATAAAATAGTAAAACAAACATAAGATAGCAAGATCTATGTGGTTTGACTCTTTCTATTTAACATCTACAAACAAAGAAGAAGAGAAAAATTCCATTATGAATGTAAAGGAAGAGATACAAGAGGAAAATCAAACACAAGGGTATTGGGAGATGATATCTTGAAAATTTCATCTTTAAGTCACACCCTTAGAAATAGTTTAAAATGAAAGATCTTGATGACTAGAGGTATTTTATTAGTATTGAAGTTTTAAAATCTTCTCGTAGTTACATACATCACAATCCAACAAAAGTCTTGAAGTAGATTTGCTCGATTTATCACCACATATTACTTACTATAATATAGAATGAGGGTTGGCACTCCTTAGAGCTCATAGTGAAGTATGCTTCACATGCTAAAAAAGGATCTTAGATTTTTTTTAGAGATTCATTAGAAGCCTTATCTACCTTATTGTCATGTGACTATACATTGCTCATGTAGTTTCTAATAATGTTAGCCTTTCTCCTCTATTTCCAAATGAAATACTCTATTCTAAGCTTCATACAACATTGCAAGACATTCACATTGATCATCTAAACCAGATATGAAATAGGAATGAACTCGAATTTCTTCATCATTATTGGTCCCCTTATGTCTTAATATTGGACATTCTGATGCAACTTGAAGATTTAATGCAACTAGAGTTCATCCTATCTTCCAATAGTTTAAATCAAAGATAATGATTCGTAAAAAGAAGGTTCATTAAGAAAACTTGTGGAGGATCATCAAAGAAAGCATATGATGGAGCACTATTGAAGCATCAAAAGAAAGTATGGTTACATTGCAAGCTATATCTGAAAAAAGTTGAGCGATCCTATGAAATTTGTGTTAAGCTGCAATTGTAGGATGAAACTTGCTCTACAAGACCACCAGATTGATGCACTCATTTACAAGAAGAATAAAGATCACATTTAGTCCAAGCTTCAATTGATCAGGAGCCGAATTCTTCAACTGGGAAAAGTTGATGCAGCATAGAAAAACAAGAGTAAGAGGAGTTCTAGTTTTTAAGAAAACTTTACTATGAGTCTCTTTAAGAGTCTTTTTTTGTCCTATTCTCTTTAGAAGACTTATCCTATTATATTTAGGGGTCTTATTTTATTTTCTTTAGAAGTCTTATCTATTATATTTAGGGGTCTCTTATTGTTGGAAGTGTTTTGATTCTTATCTAATTTCTTTTAGACCAATTTTGCTTTATAAATAGGCCCCTAGTATATTCTATTAAATAAATAAATTAAGTTATGAAATTATAAATTTTTTTTAACTTGAAGTAATTTTTTATTTGAGTGGTATGAGGCCACAAATTCTCTAAACTGATCAGAGATGCTGAATCAAAGGCCTTCAAGGAGCTGGTGTGATGCCGGTAGTTATCTTCCTTCCACTTATCTGTATCAGATCTGGTATCCTTACTAGGTCCAATTACATCAAATTTGGTATTAGAGCCAAACCTAGCAGCTATCTCTCTTCTCCTTTCATCTTATTTTTATTTTTTTAAATCTTCAAAACCTAATTTGAAGAAAAAAAATCATTTCGTATTTGCTTCTTGTTTAAAAAATGGGTGCAAAAAAAAGAGAATGAAAAAAATAAAAAAGAAAGAAAGAGAGAAAAAGAGGGTAGAGAGAGAGTGCTAGAATAAAAAATCAAAGAAGAAGAAGAAGACATACTTCTTACCCTCCCAACTAGTGGCATGAATCAATGCCCATCGAATCTCTACTTCCGAACAACCGCCCTAGCCATCCACCAAGGTCGTCGCCCCTCCATTGGCCAGTGTTGTTGCCATCCACAACCATTGTCCTTGTTCATTGATTCCCTATGGCCAAATCAAGAAAGGGGGCAGACAACTCACCGAAGCCATCTTCCCCATCACCGGAACCCCCCCAACCATCTACGCCAACCATCACATCCTCCATACTGGCCACGCAAGGTGATGCCACCATCGTTGGTCAATCGTGGCCCTAGTATCTCTTCTGAAATAGGGTAATAAAGTAGTGGAGCCACTAGTCTACAATCCAACCATTGGACTAGCCCTTGCCCACGGAACAATTGCTGAGAACTTCTCTGATCGCTATGACCTCTCCATTGCTGCTGCATTGCCAAACTTTTGCCCATGCTTTTGTCAATGATTTGGCATGAGATGCAAACCCATTTTGGAGAAATAGGGTAGAGCTTATAGTCTGAGTCCACCCTACATTGAGCCTCCTACCGAACCCTGATGTCCTCTCTAGTGCTAGACCTTCATTGGAAATCATTGGAGAATCAAGATGGTCGCCCTCCTATTTTATCCAGCAATAGCGGTGAGATTTTGTTGAAGAGGATGACTAAAATAGACCTAGAATAAGATTGGAATAACTTAGAATAAGACTAGAATAAGTGGAATAATTATTCTGCTTCTATTCCAATCTGGAAATTTTCTAAAAAGAGTGGTTTTTTCTCATATTTAGGAAGCTTTCCCCTAGGTTGATTGCCATCATCACCAAAATAGGGTCTTAATGCATCAAAATTGGTGTGCACCCTAGTATCTGGTTCCTTATATGCAATTGCACAATGATGGTGTATTGCCACCTATGGCATATGCTCATAACAACACTACTAAAACCGTCAGTGTGGAAGATCATATTACTTAATTAGAGCAACAATTTGATCAATTGGAGGAGTAGATGGATGGGATACTAGTTAATATTCAAAGGACAATTCAACCTAGTGTCTAACATCATGTCACTCCTATTCCACTAAGCAACATAATAAAATTATGGAAAATCCTCAACGACCAAGAGCTCAACCAAGGATTCTAAATATTGATATGTATAGAAGAGTTCAACCTAAAGTATCTGATTTTCAAGGTAACCTAGAGCCTCAAGCTTTTATAAATTGGCTTTCATCTATTGAAATATATCTTAGTTATTATAAATTAACTGATCAAAGAAGTGTTAAGTTTGTTAAAAACAAGTTCAAAGGAGTAGATAGAATTTGATGGAAGGAAATTGAATATGCTACTTATAATTGTGATAAACTTATTATTTCTTAGGATGCCATGTGCATCAAATCGAAAAAGAAGTATCTTCCTCTTGACTATTGCAAATACCTCAAGAATTCTACATACATGCCAACTTTTTAAGTAAGGAGGTACTATGCTCCAATCTCTTATCCTACTCCTACTGAAGTCATGGTCTATGATTCTACACCATCAAAGATCTTTTCTATTAAAATTGAAGTTCAAAAGGTTCATGCAATGATTGAAGAAGCAATCAAGGAGAAGAAAATAATAATCCATCCAATCAGTTAAAAAATCAAGTAGATGAAGACAAAAATAGTATTATGGTCGAAGAAGTAAAAGAGAAACTGACTCTAAGCTACTGTAATGTAGAAGAACCTATCCTATGGTATTCAACGATATCGCTAAAGAAAAACTAATTGAAGAATTTGTTGAATATGCAACATTAGTTGATCAAGTAGCTTATGAAGGAAAAGAAAAAGAAGATATGATGGCAAATAAATTAACTGAAAGAGACATCTCTATTACAAAGAAATTGAATCTAATGAAGAAGAAAAGATTGAAACCCACAAAGTTTATCTGACTCATTATATAGATAAATTTGAAGGCTATTATATTTTACCGCACGTCGATTCATCTGAAACCTAATTTTTGAAGACAGGAGAAATTGATGCGGCTAAAAGAATTGATGCAACTAGAGTTCACCATATCTTTCAATGGTCTAAATAAAAAATAATAATTCTTAAAAAGAAGGCTCATCAAGGAAATAAAGGATTATCAAAGAAAGCATATAATGGAGCATCATTGAAGTATCAAAAGAAAGTATGATTATATTGCAAACTATATCTAAATAAATTTAAGGGGGATCCTATAAGATTTGTGTTAAACTATAATAGTGGGATAGAACTTGATTTGAAAGACCATCAGGTTGATGCACTCATTTACAAGAAAAATAAATTTATATTTAGTCTGAGTTTCAATTCATCATGAGCTAAATTCTTCAAGCGAGAAAGAGTTGTACAGCCCAAAAAAGTAAGAATAAGAAGAGTTTTAGTTTTAAGAAATCTTTATTATGAGTTTCTTTAGAAGTCTTATTTTGTCATATTTTCTTTACAAGACTTATCCTATTATCTTTAAAAGTCCTATTTTTGTTACATTAAATCGATTTATGATTTTAGTCTCTTATTTTTGAAAGTATTTTGACTCTAGTCTAATTTATTTTGAGCCATTTTTGCTCTATAAATAGGCCCTAATGTATTCCATTGAAAGAATGAATTAAATTATAAAAGTATGAATTTTTTTTCTAATTTAAAGTAATTTCTTACTTGAGTGGTGTTAGGCGACACATTCCTTAGGATGATTAGAAATGCTAAATCGAAGACCCTCAAAGAGATTGTGCGAGACCAATAGTTATACTCCTTCTATTTGCTTGCATCAGATTTGGTATTTTCATTACATCTTCCTGCATCACTTTTACTTTAGATAATTGCCTTATTCAGAACTTGCAACTATTTTGACTATTTCATCGGCATCCCTAGATAGATTAAGAATGACAGGGAGACTAACCCCTTCATCAAATGGTCTCCCCCTTCATCAAATAAGTGAAATATGAATCAAACCAAAAGATTATATGCTTCCCTTTTGAATAGAAGGTGATCCTTATTTGTTGGTTGAAGTACAGTCCATCGAAGTATAACACTTTTATCATCAGAATGAGAATAAAAATTTCCCTTCTTGCTGCTTCTATATTTATGTACACCTGTTCATGAATCATTGATTTCATAAACATGTCAAACTTAATTTAGACTTTTTAATTTAGTAATTTTTCTTGAATTCTATACTTTTAAAGCATGCCAATGTATTCTCAAACTGTGAGCTTCTTGATTTATCACTATCTACATGGTTTTGGATTTGGAGTGCTAGTGGGCATCTTCTTATTCTTGGCTGGTGTTTGCCTCTCCATTTACTATACCAAATTATGGCATGTGTAATGAAAATGGCTGAGAAAACTTGGATAGAGGAATGCAAGTAGGGAAACAAAAAAATGGACATATTGGTGAAATTTAAGATGTCGTTCGGTGAGTTGCCATTGAGAATGGATTCTAGATGTTCACATTTGGCAAATGATTCTAGGCGTTGAAGTAATAGAGTTGGAAAAATGAAAACCAAAATGGGGCTTGAAAATATAGAGATGCTGACATCACAAGCACCTCACAAATGCCAACTCCAATGTTTATGTTATATAGTAGAATAGAGGTCGTTGATTAGCTCAAGCCTTATGATGCCAATAATTACCGGATGAAGATGATCCCTTATTAGTTAATGCTCTTATAATTGCTAAGCATGGTGTGTAATTATTATATTTATAAGATTTTAAATTTCATAAAATAGGCATTTTAGTTTCTCTACGTAATGAGACCCATTTGCCATTGCTTTTGGAGAGCCTGAAGATGCTTTTGATTCGCTTAATGCCATCCACTAGATGGAGATGATTTCATATTAGCTAATGCTCTTATTGCTAAGTATGGTGCATCGTTACATGTTTATAAGATTCCAAATTTTGTGAGATAGGTGTTTTGGTTTCTCTATATAATAAGGCCTCATTTGCCATTGCTTTCGGAGAGCCCAAAGGCACTTTTAGGAGGGCAAAAAAAAACTTCAATTTTGAGCTTGTAGACAAAAGCTCCAATTCAAAGGCATCAAGAAGTTGTTTTTCTTTCTTCCTATTAGGTTTTGTAATTATCAATAAATCCCACTATGCAATGTCCATTACTAAAAATGTAATGTCCATTACTAAAAATGCATCAAGAAGTTGTTTTTCTTTGAATTTAGAGGTAGTTGAAAGTATTATGCAATGTCCATTACTAAAAATGCTTTCCTACTTTGATTACTAAATAAATTTTCTAATTATACAATATTTTAAAAAATATAGTTAATAAACAACAAATAACTTTTTACTAATAGCAAACAACAAATATTTAAAACTCTATAAACAAAAATTCTACTATTTATAGTAATGCCAAATGGGTTCTGAGATGCCCTGCTATCTTATTTGTCTTGGTGTCAATTCTAGTAGAGTGACTAATAGGTGCCCTCCATCTTTCTTCCTTTCATTATTTATTCATTATTATTTTTCTTTCTTTCTTTTCTTTCCTTATTTATTTCTTCTTTTTTTTTCCTTCCTTTCCCTTTTTTTACCTCTTCTTTCTTTTTTTTTAACTCTTTCCTTCTCCTTTCCCTTTCTTTCCTTTTTTTTATTCTTTCCTCTTTCTTCCTATTAGTTTTTTTTTTCACATAAAAGGATTTAATTCTATGTTTTAAATAACCTATGATTACTTTCTAACAAATCTCACTAATCTTTTGTAATAGTTATAATGATTGTCATTTGTCTCAAAAAGAGAATTTTTGCATTTTAAATATTAAAATATTGCTAAATTAACAATATTATGTTAGTGTTGTAACAAAAAATAATAGGTAATAACCGAAAAATGGTGTTATCTTCTCTTTTTAATAACATAATATTATTTTTGGACCATAGGATCATTTTTGCAGGGAATCTGAGACAAGAAAATTTAAATTATGAAAAAATTTAAAATAAGGTACAAAAATAATAAAAGAAATAATAGTTATTCTATATATATAATTTTCATATTATTTAACTTAATAATAGGATGATATACTGGCCAAAATAGTTATAATAACTATTATAATTATCAAAACCACATGATATCCCAATGAGTCCGGCTTCAGTCCTTCATCTACCGTAAAGGACAAGGTGTTCGATGGATTGCTTTGCGAGAGCGAAGTTCCAACCACCGCCGCACCCTATGAGCTCAATTTAGACCGAGAGCCAGCCATGTGCCACGTCCGACGCGCATCCACATGTCGCGCCGCTGCGCCCGCACGCTTGTCTTGAAAAAACCAGTGAGAAAAATAGGAGAAAGAGAAAAGATAGGTGCTTGCCTCCTATGAGCTCCCTCTCCTCCACCGCTCCAATGTTGGCGTCTTCCGGCTTCCGCTCCTGCGCTGCTCCCGTGTCCTCTCCTCCGCTCTCTCTCGTGAGGGGCCCCGCGTTCTCGACTCCTCGTCCGATCTCTCTCGCCCTCCGTCGTTCTCCCTTTCCACTCTCAACGAGGTTTGTTTTTCGCGCGAATCCCTTCTCTTTTTTTTTTCCTCCTTTTTTAAAGCATGATTAATTTTTTTGTTATTGAGAACAAACTCGTGGTTTTTCCGTTCCAAGTTCCCTACTTTTAATCTCAAAGTTAATATACGAGAATTCAAGAGCACAGGTTCTTTCTTTCTTGAATTTTTGGTAGCCAACTGTCCAAATTGTTTCTTTTTTTTAAAAAAAAAATTTCGGCACTGATGAATGAGTGCTGAAATTTACTGTGAATAATTTCATGAACCAGAAATCTACTGGTGGTATGTATCATCATCGAGATTTAGAGGTATTCTTGTTTTAATGACCGTAAAGTTTAGAGTTCTTGTCACAAAATATTTGAGCGTTAGAAACGAGATATGCTAGGGAGAGAAAGAAAGTTATGACATGTAGAGTTAAAAACAGCTTGTAGAAAGGGATAGAGAGCCGGATTGAAGGAGCTCCAGAGGAAAAGATTTGTGTTGTACAGTTTTTGTCAATGCCATTTACCTAGAGATTGGAGTGACTGTAATGGTGAAGGGTGCACTAATGTAATGAATGTTAAGAGTGTATTATATGCTTTGTCGATCAAGAAAGGTAAATAGGATCGAGGCTCTTCTTGCTTGTAGATGAATAGGGATGTGGAGCATCAACTGTGCATAAATTGTGCTTTTGGATATTGTACAACAGAGACCACAGAAAAGTGATGAACAAATTTGTAGACAAATGCCATAGCTGCTGGACAAACTAGCTAGTAGCTTTTGCAATAAAAAAAACTATGTTATTTTAGTCAGTTAGTCTTGCAACCAAGTTAGGGAGGTAAGTGATTCTAGTAGAGTAGGGAATAAACAAAGATAAAATGATTAGGAAGTGTGGATGGTCTTGTTGCTAGGTTTAGGAATTAGGACTCTATGTGGATTTTGTATGCAAAGTTCTCCTGTCAATTTTGAGGTTGGCAAAAAATATCATCTATAAGTGTGATTTCTGAGTGCCACATCGAAGAGGAAGAGGGACTGGCCGGGGAAAAAAGTCTTACATTTTACTGGCCTATCATGTGTTCGCTCTGTGTTTAGCACATTAATTTATGTTCATGCAGTATGCCATATCATTCTGTGCCACTTATCTTGCATCCATTTGATCCTTAGCTGCAGGCTGCTTTCATTGCCTAACCCTTTGTGATCATTTATTAGCAATTAACTAAGGGGTCAAACTCTCATAAGCTTGGACTAGGCGTTCCATCCTCAACAAAATGAGATTTAGGTTGACTCTATTGCTACCACACAGAGCGTTGTTATTTTATCCATAGATAGAACAGAATCTTTGTATTGATACCTTTAATGGATCATTGTAGTCTTTTCATATAATGCATGGTTGTTTATGATTTAAAATGAGGAAGAAGTGATGGTCTACTTGAGGATTATAATCCAATCAAGGAAAAAAGGTATCATGCTTGTTAAATATTCTTTAATTTATGTTTAAATATCCTTAAGAAAATAGCTTCATGTTTATAGAGAAATTAAGATATCAAGAAATCTCATCTTGTTAAGTTTGGTGGAAGCATGGCCTAATGAAGTCAACCATTTGTTGAAAGGCAGTGTTCTCTAAAATTGTGGGGTTATCAGACTAGTGATTTGTCTATCAATTTCTATTGAAATACAGTATTGCATCATTTTTATACAATATTTAACAACTGTCTAGATGTGCTGAGCATGAAATTTCAACAGCAGAATGGGTTTTTGTGTAAAATGAATTCAGAACTGTATTTCTTATGTGATAGATGAAACAGATGTTCAAAGTTCTACTTTAAGGAACAATGTTCTGTTAATGTTTTGGCAGAAGTAACTATGTCACAAACCTAATTTCAGCATAGGCTGCAATGCCTTGTATGTGGTTCCTGCATCATGATTGGGAACTACTCACTGGAGACTAATTCTTGTTTCTTTATGGTTAAGTTGAATTTATTATGTGATATAGGCCTATAAACTGATTGGTTCTTACTTCTGTCAGTCAACTAAGATAAGCAGTTCACAATGATTATTGGAGCTTTACAGTTCTAGATATCTCCTAATGTATCTAAACCTGCACATTTCTTAGCTGTCTACTTTGGAGGAAGCCTTTAGTGGTTACCATTGTTACTTTTACACAGAAAGGTCTGCTAGTAAATTGAGGAAATTAGTTTCAGTTGCTGTAACTATCTCATGATTGAAGAAGCTATACTTAATTTTTTGGGTTTTGGTCTCACTAGAAGCATTTTTGAACTTCAACAATTATGATGATTGTCAATTGGATCTCCATGTGGTCACATGTCTCATCCATTATGCAATTTATAGGGTCAGCATAAGAAGTAGTTATGCTGCATCAGATATCAGGGAAGATTCCTCTTCTGTTCCAATAGATATAGTGGCAGATGTAAAAACTGAAAAGGTATGTACTTTAGCCATGTTTTATTTCATATATGCATGCATGCATATAATCTCGTTTTCAATCCATTACATGGAAATCTTTATCCATACTGCTATAAATAATGTGATATTCTTTTCATAGATTGTAGTATTGGGAGGCAGTGGTTTTGTTGGTTCTGCTATATGCAAAGCTGCGGTCTCCAAGGGCATTGAGGTTGTCAGCCTAAGCAGGTGCATTCAGTTATCATCATGAGGATGTTCTTTTTATAACAACATAAATCTTCCCCCCCCAACCCAACCAAAAAAAAAAAAAAACATTCTTTTTTCTATGTTGGATACCTTTTGTACACTCAAAGTTAGGTAGTTTTTACAGGTCAGGAAGGCCTTCTAACACAGATTCTTGGACTGACCAAGTCACATGGATGGCAGGTATGCTTTTATCACCAAATTCTGGCTTGAGTCTGCTTTAGTTGATGCTTATACATGTCTCTACAATGCACATTTTACATCCTATAGTCAGTTTTTTGGTAAATAATACTCAAATGCACTTGTTATTGGCAGGAAAGATTTTATGGTCAAGTAATATCTGACTAAGGATTTCATTGTTAACTTGATTTTTTTTTTAAAAAAATTACACTCAGATGCCCACACAAATTGAATAAAGTGCTCGTGCATGGAGAGATATGAACATAGTTTCTCTTAGTAGGATTGGATTATTATTAAATAAGCAACAGAATAAGTTGGTTGAAATCATTGGAGGAGAACAAGGAGAGAATTCTATAGGAAGACAAAGCAAAGGCATAGTGTCCAGAGGCAATAAAAGACTGTCTGCAAAAGGAAATAGATTTCAAGGAAAGTAATAAATGTTACAAAAGTTATATGATGTGGCATTTAGCAATAGGCGTATGATTACCTTTATGAAGATTATAGTTTAAGGACTTTGAAATGTTAGTAAATGGTTGCCAAAACTGTAGGGGTTGATGTATGCAATTATGGATTAAGAATTTTACTTTTGTTGCAATGATACACTCAATAAGGAGGCAATCTTAAGGACCATGCAGGGGTGAAACTAAGATTTTGCATTTCAGGCGACAACAATAAATATTTATCGTAACTTTAAAAAATCCTATTCTAAAAGAAATCAAATTCTTATGGATAAAGTGTAAAAATAATTATTTACATTCAGTTTAATGTTATTTAGTACAATAAAAATAATCTATATTTGAATCTGTACTAAATCTTTCAATATTATCTTTTCCAATACAAATAATCAAATAATTTGTAAGAAACCTGTCCTTCATTTTGTTTCAAAGTCTCATTTTTAATATATTTAGGGATGAGAATGCTTGTTTAATCTGTTAAAAGTGTAATCAGATGATTTATGAGGGGTTGCATATTTGATTTTCTTGTCTTCATCATTCCATGATAACTCACAAATTGATGATGCATTTTGCAATTGTTGTGCATCACTTTCTTAGTGTTGTAACTGCAATCTTAGATGATTTGTCTCTTGTAACTTTCAACCAATTTACAAATGCCATTAATTTTAGACATTTTATAACTATCTTTGAAATCCATTGCCCAGTTGAGAGTAAAGAGTTCCATTGTGTTCCTACTAAAATTGTTTTTAATACATGCAACTTCGAATCAACTCTAGAAATAAACATATCGACCTGATAATTATGCTCTGTAGTGATTTTGTCATGTTGATTTCGCATTTGACCTTGATGAGCGGTGTAGTGAGCATTCGTATTCAGAATATTAATATCATGCTTCTTACAAAAAAAGATATTACCTTTTCAAACAAAGAAGAATTTCATGCTTCTTACAAAAAGATATTACCTTTTCAGACAAAGAAGGCCACCTATTTTCTTTGAGCTCTTGAAAAAGTTTTTATGTTAAAAAGATTAAGTTCATGATATTGAGAATTTCTTGAGATTGTTCAGGGTCTAACATAGATCATCAGTGTGCATGATTTCTCCTACCAGATGTAATATGCACATGATCTTGAATGATGTTATCAAATCATAAGCAGCATTTGCATCCCCTCTTTGCACATATGTTGATTTATTATTAATGATACAACAATAACAAAGCTTTAATCCCAAACTTGTTGGCGTCGGCTACATGAATCTTTTTTCTCCATTCTACTCGGTTTTAAGTCTGATCGATCGTTAATGATATTCTTCAAAACTGCACAATTGGCATTAAACATGTTTAATTAAACATGTTTAATAAACTATGGATTAAATCAAGATGTGAAAACCAATGTATCTCCAGCTTACTGCAGGGTACTGGTTTGGTTAGTCCTGTTGTAGTGTCAATTTCATCAATTACCAGCTGTGTGACCTTAACAGCTTGTAACCATTGTGCCATTTGCAAGAAGCACTACCAATACTTATTGTGTCAAAAAAATGGCAAACATGAATGGCTTCTCTAGATGGTGCTGTTATTGCTGGCTAGAGCTAAAAAAAGTATGAAACAAGCATAAGGATGTTCATTCAAAAATAAAGCTTGTGATTCATTCCATTCACCTCTCGTATTGTCGGCACCATCATATATTTGACCCATATTTCATTTCTCAGGGTTAATGATGCTGTATCTAAAACATTAACAAGATCAAGAAAACTGCTTTAGTACCAAACCATCTTTATAAACATACCCTTATAAACATAACTACTTTGTATTCTTGGAGATGTATATTTTGCATTTCTAGGAGTATTATCTAGAACAAATTCATTAATCTTGTTATAAAATGCTAAATACTTTACCATCTCAATAAAATTACCTCATTTCTATGAATTTGGCCTCTCTCATGTCCTTGAAATCCACAAGCTTGAATATTCAACTTCTTGGGATTGATATAATAAGTCACAAACCATTCTTTGCAACTTGGGCGTCACTTTGCTTGTGAACCACCTTCTTAATATATTGTGATTGCTTCATCAAATCCTTGCGAGATTGTTTAGTTGCATTATGTGGATTGCTAGGATATTTTATAAGTGGCCTAAAAATGCATAATCAATTCCACAATTAACTTTTTTGAATTATGAAATCCTTTGACAATGAATGACAGATGATCCAAGACATCCTGTTGGATTCTTACTGAAAAGTAACATGTCAAACAAAGTTTTCATTCTTGGAAAATGAGTATGCTGGAAATTAATTATGATCAATGCAAAAAATAAGAATTAAAGCTAGAATCATGGTTTCAAAAACTACTGAAACATGACAGAATGGCTAGTACCATACTGTTCTGGTGCAGAATCAACATTGGTACAGGTATCGGGATGTTGAAACTGCTGTACTGGCACTGTGCTAGAGAAATCGGTCTATACTAGTGCATATGGGCAGTACTGCACTGGTCGTTACCTTTGATTTTTTTAATTTTTGGAATATGTTAGTTTCGGTAAGTGCCATCAGTCTTGTATCATATCAATGTTGTATTGTTTCAATCGAAAAACTGTACAACATTATTTGTGAAAACAAAGTGGCTAGCTTGAGATTGAGGTGTGTATTCACTGCCCTAAGGATGTTGGCACCTACTTATGTGCGGATACTATTGGCATTGGCGCCTCCAAGATGTAACCCTTTAGCTCTTAGCCATCTTCTCTATGGGCATGCTCTTAGGGAGGCGAGAATCAACTTCTTTATCTTTAGGTTGCCCATGAAAAGAGAAAAATAAAAGGAGAGATATTTTAATGGGAAAGAGAAAAGTGCAACGAATACTAGAGATAGTGGGAAACCTTGTCTTTCGATTTTGGCATTCTAGTCACAGGACTCTATATAAAGCCATGTATTCTATAGTAGGCCTAAACAACACGGAGAAAAATATTCTCCAACCCATCGTGCTCTTGCAACATGCTAAAATTAGATCAACAGCTCCTACATTGTTAAAAAATCGATAATCCATTAGTTAGAGACAAGGATAAAATAAGAAGGAAATTTTTGAAGCTCAAGGAATTTGTGCAAAATGGAAATAGTTAAAAATTCAAAATGAACAAATAAAGGGAAGAATTTCAAGACTTAGACTAAAACCAAAATCCTAGGCAGACCAACTAGCCTAATTAAAGAAAATCTAGGAATGAGAGTAGAAAAATTTGTTTTGTTTGTGGTGGAAGCAATAACATTGCTTGGGACTTCTTCTAATGGAAGACTGTAGGGTTTAGGCCTAGTCATGATGGCCAAGGCGCTTTGAAGGCTCAAGTGAATATGCTCATGGCTTGTGAGAACTCACGTGACCCTTTAGGTCTATTTTTAGCCCTATTCTAGTTAATCTGACATGGCCTAGAAAAGACTGGCTGATAGATTTGGGAGCTAGTTCACATGCTTGTTTTAATTGCTCTTAGTTTGCAGTCTATGAGGACACAAGTGGAGGAAGTATGACTTCTTGGGAAATACTCTACTGCATGAGTGATTGGGATGGGATATTTGAATTTGAAGATGACATTTGGCAAGTTTATAACCATCCATGGCATGCAACATGTTCCTAATGTTAGAGGAAACCTGATTGGTGGTTCTGCTCTAGTTCAACAGGGTTGTAGAGATGCAATGGAAGGTAATAAAGTTTGTTGTTACTACAGGTAAATTGTTCATTGGAAAAGGTTATATATGTGAAGAACTTTTCAAAGTAAATTTGCAAACTATTCTTGAAAGTAATAAAAATTTTCTAGTTGTTTTCATTGTTTAATCTTCTATTTAGCATGGGTGATCTTGTCATTTTAACTTAGGAAATATAAAGATGATGAGCAGGACTTAATTTGATTCCTAGAAAACATTGTTCTCTGGCATAAGCATGATGTGTGATGTAGGACAACCCTGCAGAATAAGTGATATCACACAAATATGACAAGCCTTAACTTGAATTTATGTAGACCTTAAATGCTACAGGTGCAAACAATTCACAATTGAAATTATGATGCTATGCAACGCTAAATAACAGTCTGAAAATGAAAATTATAAACTACTAAATTGGATGTCTAAATACAAATTACTGAAATCATATTTGAATAATAGCTTTTCAAAAATAAAGCACAAGATCAAGCAGCAAAAATATCGAAGGTTACCAAAAATATTTGAAGGATGCAAAGCAATGGATGTTTTGTGTGTGTCTAGTTGAAGTCTAGTTCAAGCACCTAGTTCAAGACTTAGTTTTACTGCAGTTCCTTAAATAGAAACTGTCAACGCTAACTGTAGGTTAAAATTTAGAAGACACTTAACCTATTATACAATATAATTTGCCAAGAGAGTTGTTTTATTTACTCTGAAAGCTTCAAACCTTGTGGGGGATTGTTGGAATTTGAATTATTTATTTCAAATTTCTAGGTATTTTTATTTTTTTTCAAATTCTTAGTTTCAAGATTTTCTTTTTTTTATTCTTAATATCTAACCAATGGGTAATTGATCTTTAAATTTGAAGGGTTGTTGAGATATTTTGGCATATTGTAAGAGGTGGGGTTGGTTGGAGAATGTTTTTCTCCACATTGTTGAGGCCTTATGTTACAAAATGTGTTTATATAAGACTTCTATGACTGCAATGCTGGACATAGAAAGATGCAAAGCCTTCCCCCCTCTCCAAGATGCAAAGGTTTCCCCCATTCCATTATCTCCAGCACTAGTCTTCTTCCCATTGAAATATTTCTCTTTTCTTCTCTTCATTTTTTTTCCTGCACAACCTAAAGATAAAGAGGATTGGTTTTCTTCCTCCTCATGGGCACCCATATAGAGGAGACGGCTGAGAGCTGTAGTCGTATCTGGAGTTGCCAACACCAACAATACCTGCATGGAGGCATCATGGCTTGAGGGCAGCAAATGCACACCTCAATTGTAGACCAGCCACCTCGCTTTCATATATAATATTATTTCTGCATGATATTTTAGCTTTAATTCTTATTTTCTCCATTGACATGGCTTGAGGGCAGCAATTATACACTTCAATCCTAGACTAACCACCTTTCTTTCATATATAATGTTATTTCTGCATGATATTTTAGCTTTAATTCTTATTTTCTGCATTAATGAGTCTTATTTATTTCCAATAGAATATTTTGACCACATTGGAAATAACTTAGGCCATGATGACTAGAAATTGATAGAGACACTTCTCTAACCAGGAAGGAAGTATCTCATAGTGCATGCTGGTATTTCATTCTTTGATCAAGAGGATAATATAATAGGGGATGGTGTAATGTTGGATCATGTTTAAGTAATAAATATTTAAATTCATGGATTTTGAATATTTTGAAGGGTTGACATCATTTGTTGAAATGTTGTAGTTTGGCAAAGGGAGACCGACTAGATTCAGCTCTTGGGGACTGGGCTGGATGAGTCTGTCAAACTGTAGGATGAAATGATGATGATGATGTTATATTAATCTTGACAATTTGTTGTTCTCATGTCAAAGATATATGGCAATTGATTGATGATTTAACCATGATTGGACCTAAATTTATACGACAATAACAACAAAGCTTTAATCTCAAACTAGTTGGGGCTGGCTATATGATTCTTTTTTCTCCATTCAGCTCGGTTTTGAGTCTTTTTTAGTAAATGTAAATATTCTAAATCTTTCTTTATCCCTTCCTCATATGTAATTTTCAATTTACTTCTATCTCTTTTTACTTCTACATATATCAAATCACTGCTTTATATAGGTGCATCTTTAGGTCCACGTCGCACATATCCAAACTATTTAGGTTATCTTTTTCTTAATTTGTGTTCGATTGGTGCTACCTTTATCTTTTTACAAATGATTTTATTTCTTATTCTATCTTTTCTTATATTATCACATATCTATCTCAACATTCTCATTTCAACCACATTCATCTTGTATACATGTATTTTTTTATTTGCATAACTTTTTGTAGTATAAAACATAGCTAGTCTTATGACAGTCATATAAAATTTTTCTTTTAACTTGGTAGGTACTTTATGATGACATAATATTTTAGTTGCACTTCATTTCATCCAACCTACTTTAATCCGATAGACAACATCATCTTCAATCTCTCTTTTCTTATAAATAATCGATCCTAAATATTAAAATGATCATTTTTAAGAATTTTATAGTCCTTAATTTTTACTTTACAGTCATCTCTGTTTTTAGTTTATTAAAATTTTATTTCATGTATTTTGTCTTTGTTCTGCTTAACCGAAAACCTTTAGATTTTAATATATTTCTCCATAGTTCTAACTTATGATTAACCCTAGCCTTAGTTTAATCTACTAATAATATATCATCTGCAAATAACATGCATCATGAAATATCATCCTGAATATGTTTAGTAAGCTCATTCATAACTGAAACAAAAAGATAAAGAGTAAGAGTAAATCCTTGATATGGACATACTATAATAAAGAATTCATTAGTATTACCATCAGTAGATTTTACATCAATAGCTATTTTATCATATATATCTTTTATTATGTTAATATATATAATGGTTACTTCTTTCTTTTCTAATTCCCACCATAAGATTTTTCTAGAGACTCTATCATATACTTTTTCTAAAACAATAAAAATCATATGAAGATCTTATCTTTTTTCTCTATAATTCTTCATGAACATTATAAAAAGAAAAATAGCTTCTATAGTCTCCTTTTGATATAAAACCAAATTGATTTTCTCATATTTTGTACTACATTTCAATCTATGTTTAGTTAGTCTCTCTCAAAGTTTCATAGTATAACTCATGAGCTTAATACCACAACAGTTAGAGTAGTTTTGAATATCTTCTTTATTTTTATAATTTGGTAGTATAGTGTTCTTCCTCCATATATTAGGTATCTTTTTAGTTTCTAATATTTTATTAAATAAATTTGTCACTCAAGTTAATCCAACATTACCTAAATTTATCCAAATCTTTGTAGAAATTTTATCAGGTCCCACAACTTTTCCTACTTTCATCTTTTTAATAGCCTTTTTTTTTTACCTTAGATATCCTAATTCTACGAGTATACACCATAACCTTATCCTTAATAAAGCTAGTAAGGCATTTTAAATTATTTTTATAATTTTTATTTAATAATTTATTAAAATAGCTTCTTCATTTTTCTTTGATCTTTTCCTCCTTAACCAAAACTTTTTAATCATTATCTTTAATATATTCAACTTGAAATATATCTTTAGTTTTTCTATCTCTTACTTTTGTAATTCTATATATATATCTTTTTCTCTATCTTTGTTTCTAACTTATAATGTAATTTCTCGTATACCTTACATCTAGCTTTCTGTACTGTATTTTTAACTTCTTTCTTAACCATCTTATAATTTTCATATGCTTTTCCATTCCTATATTTAGGTAGTTTTCTATAACATTCTCTTTTATCCTTAACTACTAATTGAATATTTTCATTCTACCACCAAGTTTTCTTATCATATAGTCTTTTTTTTTTTACTCTCCTAATACCTCTATAGCTACTTTTCTAATACTATTAGCCATCTCTTATCATATGGTATTAATCTCTCCATTTATACTCTATTTTTCTTTATTACTCTATCTTTAAAAGCTATTAGTGCTCTCCTTTCAAATTCCACCACCTAATCCTTGAATTCTTATACTTTTTAGTCCTTTTCCGCTATTTTTGAATAAATACATCCATAACCATCAATGTATGTTGCGGTATAACTTTACAAGCTTTACAAAATACTTGATCAATTTTTCTAGCAAGAAAGAAATCTATTTTTAAAAGTATGTGTTGGCTAATACTAAATCATATATCATTGTAAACTCTAAAATGATGTTTCTTTCATTTCTCTTTTTGAATTCATAACCTCTATGTATTCTTTCAAAACCTATATTATATTGTTCTACATGTCCATTCAAATCTCCTCTAATAAATTTTTTTTTCTTCAATAGAAATCTTTTGAATTAATTTATCCATATCCTTTCAAAAACTTTGCTTTATTGCATTATCTAAACCTATTTGAGGAGTAAAAACACTAATGATATTAATTGACTCTTCATTAGCACTAATTTAATCAAAATTATTTTATTTTCTATCCTCTTATTGTCTATAACTTTATCTTTTACGCTCTTATCTACAATAATCCCTTCTCTATTTTTATTTTTATCTTTACTTATATACCAAAGTTTAAAACCATCAATTGCTTTTACTTTTTCTCCTATCTACTTAGTTTTTACAGGCAAGCTATATTAATTCTCCTTCCATTCATTGTATTTGTTAGTTCCATTAATTTTTCTATTATTCCAAGTTACTAAATGTATTTTATTTTATTTTATTTTTATTTTTATTTTTATTTTTATTTTTTTGGACTAACTTCTTTACCCACACTAGTCTATGAAGGTGTGAGAACCCTTACTTACTTTCCGCCACACCCAAGTGAATGTGACACATCACTTCTGGAGACTGCCCTAGCTACCTTTGCAAAACTTTTTAGTACACCCAAGGTCTGATGTAGCACTTCGCTTCCTAGGACCGTTCTAGCTTTAACAATTTTCTTTATAGCACCCATATTCCCTTCAAAAGAACTTAGAAGAAGATAATTGTTCTCATGGTTTCAGAAGTCCCTCCATATGTAAACTTGCAATTATAAAAAACCACAATGTTGCTATTACTGAGCTTCCATTTGACCGCTGGTATGAGCTTTATTTCCCTCGAACAAATTGGATGCAAGATGATAATGCAATAGTTTGACTCTAACTTGATCGTGCAGCTCTCTATTGGAGTTGTATTTAATTGCTTGCCTCTTCTAGTTCTCTTTGTGCATGGATGAAGCCATAATTCCAGAAAAAGTATATCACCATGTGATTTATATTGAAATATATAGTAATGGTACCTTCTGTTACATGTTGAGATATTATGCTTCCTTCACTAAAGAGTTCATCCTTGAGATTTAAGTACATGATAGACCATCTCTGAAGAGTCTTAAATATGAATTATCCTCTCTTCATCAAAGAATTGTACATATTCGTTAGATCAGTTTTCTCCTTCCATAGCCTAATAAGAGCCTTATTATTTGCATAAATTGTATTTTTTGAGTTCTGTAAATTTGTTATGGATATTTTGAGCCTGCTCCTATTTTTAACTGATTTTCTTTCCTGTGGTCCTTGAGTACATACCATGGCTTGCATGCCTTTTAAGCCCTTTAATTAGAATATGTCTATAATCTTATGCTCTGTTATTTTCCTAAGCTATACAAAAACTCAATGATGGATACTTATTAGAATTTTTCTATCATTTCTATTTGCTGCTTCACTATTTCAGTCCAATGGATCATTTCCTTCCTTTTGCTTTTGGGGACCTGTTAAAACTAGGGGTCCTTTGTTTATGTCTGGCATCCTTTTTGATAAAAAAAGTATTTTAATCTGGGCCTAAAATCTATCCAGGAGATGTTTTCTATGCAAGATGGGATGAAGTACTGGTTGGGGCAACAGCAGTTGTTTCAACACTTGGAGGGTTCGGAAGTGAGGAACAGATGAAGAAGATAAATGGTGAAGCTAATATCTTGGCAGTTGGTGCTGCAAAAGATTTTGGTAAGTATTGTCAGTCAAACTTGGTATTCGTAAACAGCACTCTAGCTTCATATTAGGTTCGAAACTGAATTATGCTTTTTATTAGTGAACTGTTAGCATGTAGTTACTTTTAGCAAAAGATCCTTTCTTCAGTTAAGTAAAGCTGCTGAGTTTGTCCCAGTGAATTGTGCAACACCTGGAGTTAGAAATTTGTAGAAAAAGGCAAAACATGCCTAAGAGAGATTTAAGGTGAGCATTAGCATTGGAAGAAGGTCTAACTCTTTAAGTGTCATGGAAATACATTTTAATAAAATGATGATTGTGACTTGTGGCTACATGATATTTCCTAAGAAGGATGTTTGCTGATAAAATCTGTTCTTTGCATTTCTATTGTGGTGACATTTCATGGTGATAAAAAGTTCTTAGTTCTGATAGGTAGCCATGTGAGATGATTACAAGTTGTATAATAAACCACGTCAAAGCATGGCTGGGGTTTCACCTTTGCATTGTGTTCCAATTTGATTTTTTGACTTAATTTTTGTGCCTAAAAGATGGTTGAAATCCATATCAAGCTTTGCCCTCTTTCTTCTTTCTTTAGGCCCTTTCCATGTCTAGTGGGATCTTTAAAGGCATTTTCTTGGACAAACTTAAATTGTGTAACCAATAATGTGGGATTCTTTACTGGTCAACTGGCTTTCTAGGTATTATGGCAGGTCTCTCTCCCATATTTAGGCAACAAATGATGCACCACATTCACAAAAAATAGCTTTCAGTGGAGAGCTGGTTGTAAGTTATCAAAACTTGGTGAGTCATAATTTAATCCATTAAACTTCTCCCCCAAATGGGAGAAGGTTTGTAATCAAGTCAAAGCTGGAGATCTAATTGGATGGAAGCATGCGCTACTGATGAAAGCATGCACTGCTGATGAAAGAAATTTTATCTTCCAAAGTATCATTAATTCCAATGGATTTCGATGATTAGCCAGCAGTCAATTGACAAAAAGCAATGTGAATATGGAAAACTTTGGTAGCATTAATTTTCTGGTATTTATTCTTACAGTTCATTCGAGTTCTGGTAGCCTTGTTGCTGCAATCTGGGCAGCAAACAAAAACATACCAAGAAGAAACATGGGAACAAAAAGACAAATTGGACAACTTTCAGTCAAGCTCTACTTTAGTGAGCAATGCATCAGACAATCAAGTGCTTCATGATGGTTGCTGACTCATCATTGCCTTGGTGGATTAGGCAGCTGCAGATGGGGGCAGAGGGAGTTTGGGACATGATGTCGCATAGACTCAGAGATTTTCTAGTTTGAATAGTTGAAGCCTGTGCAGTGGAACCAGAAAGCTTCCACAAGGCATAACTTATCACACAATTATTGGATCTTAGTGAAAGTGGAGACATTAGAAAGGTCTCTTTGAGACCTATGGTTAATAATTCATGGACATTGACCATGTTTTAGTGTTTGTCAGCTCAAAACAATAGTTGAAAGGTTCAGCCGTAAATAATGATGGTTTCCTTCAAACTTTCTGAATTTTAGTCATATTTTAAGTCTCTTAATTAGATTAAGAGTTTTGAGTAAAAGTTATCTAGGGTTAATACTATTGAGGGTCTATTTATATTGGCTTGCAAATGGTTGTGAACAAGGGTTTTGGGTATTTTTAGAATGATGAGTTTGTTGATTTTTTTGTGGGTGGATTCCCCAGTTTTTCCTCCTCTTCAAACACCCTTCAAACCCTTCCTCTCTTCTATGCTACCAGAGAATCTATGGGCCACCGCATTCTCTCTTAATGCCTTATTAGTATCAGAGTACAAAACAATGAGTTCAGAATTGGAGGAGACAATGAATGCAAAATTTGAAGCATTGGCAGAATATTTCAAAAGAATGGTGGTAATATTAGAGTCAGCTTTCTTCTAAATAATTGATTCCTCCTCCTCATCTTCCCCCTTTCTGCAGTTGATTATCATGAAAGATGCATATTGGTATTTCATCAAATTCCTCAAAAAAGAGGTAACCACAGTGTCTTGAATTCAAATTTCTTTTACTTTTTGAAGACAAAAAGACATCTAGATCTTTTTCTAAAGTTGAATCTTCTTCCTTTAGAAGCTCTTTATTCATCTTTAAGAGTGGATTTTGTTAGTGACGCAAGCATGTTTTCTAAAGATGAAAATTCTGTTTTGCTAAAGCTTTTAAGGCTACACCCATCTTAAATTAAAAAAGGGACTATGAGACAAATCAATTAATGATTTAGAGAACAAATGGATTTTCAGAACTTGTGGGGAAAATATCTATGAGATGATTGTCAATAATGGAACCATTAGGATCATGGTTTTGATCAAGGTGGTGGTATGATGGAAAATCTCAATTTACTGATAGAGCCAAGAGCATCTCCATGTTCAAGGGCTTGTATGAATGGTCATGGAAAACCAGTATCGAACATCAAAGTATTATCTCCTTCTCCTTCAACAATAGATACAAAAATCAAATGGTATGATGTCATTCTGATGATTGTCCCCCATATTGTTTCAGGGAGGCTATGGCTATTTGATAGGAATAGAGTCCATTATGCTCGATGTAATTATTCCCTTTTTATACATGAAGGGCAAAAATGCCTAATTTCATCAAAAAGAAGTTATTTTGCTACTGAAACTGCAAAAGTATACAACATCAGCTAGAAGATTCCCATGCATCAAAAAACTTCAAATAAAGAAATTCTTAGTTCTTATGAAGAATTGAAAGAAAACCAAAATGAAGTATCTTGAAACTAGACTTGTCAATAAGCTGGTTGGGCCCAGGCCCAAAGCAAACCCTTGTGGCTTGGACCAGGTGACCAGGCGACCAGGCTTGGGGCTATCAAGCCCAAGCCTGAGCTGGCTTAAGATATTTTTCCTGATTGGACCGACCTCAAAATGGACCTTGCTCATTTTTTCATTAAATTCTCAACCTGGGATTGGCCCAAAAACTATTTAGCTCATGTTTTTTATGCATGAGCCAGGCTTGTGGTTCTAAAACTTGAGCTTGAGGGAATGTTCATCTCAGCCTAGTCCACTGAGAGCCCTACTTGGAACTATGAATAACAGAAAGGAAACCAAAAGAAAGCATCTTGGAACTAGAGGGCACATTTGTCTTAGCAAGGGATTTTGATATGGCATAGATTCAAAAATTTGTTAGATCGAGCAATCCAAACCTTCTACAATCTACAAGAAACTAGCAAACTTCCATGAGGTGCAACTTTTCACACAAACGTTGTATATCAACGATTGTAGAGTTGTTAGATAGGCCTTTTTGAGAGGTGCCTCACAATCTTTGGCCATATTCTAATGTTTTCTTGGTTAATAATTGGTCTAAAAATTCAACTATAACTTGGTGTAGTTTTTCTTCTAGTTTTTAAAATTTAGACATATTGGCTTAGTGTTATCAAAGGTGCGTTTAAGGCATAAGGCGCCAAGGGTTGGTGTTTTTTATGCTCAAAGGTGCGCTTTATCATAAGGTGCGAAGGATTATGTACTTCTTATACTCTAAGCGAAGGGCCTTCATTTAGGCATACATGAGATAAAAAAAATATATGCCTCTGATTTGAGATATAAAAAAATTGCTTCTTTTTTTTATAAGCTGTATTTATCATATTTTTTTGAGTTTATCATATTTACTGGATTGTGTTGACTTTGTAATGCGTCATTTCATACACAATTTTTTTTTTTACCTTATAAAAAAGTTAAAAAATTGGAAGTCAAAGAAACAGAACATTAAAAATTATGTTATCATATGAGAGAGAGGAGAAAAAACATTAAGAGATTATAGATTTCAGCTGAAAAAAAGGAAGCTTTCCATTGAGCTAGTAAGATAAAAATATTATTACTATGATTTTTTAATTTTTTTCTATTATGTGTTATAAATCTTGCATATATAAATTATTTTATTATTTATTTCAAAAATGTATATCTCATTTCGCTTAGGCACGTGCCAGTGCCTATAGGATCTAGTTTATTTGTATGGCTTGTAAAGTTTATAAACATGATTTTTGAATATTTTGAAAAATATGATTTATTGGTTTTCTTATTGTGGATTCCATAATTTCTTATCTTCTCCTTGTAAGGTCCCTTCTATCTTTTACTTTTCTTCTCTCGAAGAATTTATGTGCCCCTTTTTGTTGGTGTGAAAGAAATAGGGAGGGGGAAATGGGTAAAAGAGGAAGAATATGAAAGAATGTAAAACAAGAGTTGCAATATAATAAAATGGAATAAGAAAAGAACATGACAAACCTAAGTCCATCAATTACATCTTGGATGTGACTTGTGGTTAGATGTAATTACTCCACATATAGTACATGTCTATGAATGTATGCATGAGAGGAGTGCTCTCATATTATGCTCTAGAGAGAGAGAGAGAGAGAGAGAGAGAGAGAGAGAGAGGGGTGACAATTGGATTAGGTCAGCTTAGATGCAGATCAGGCCAAACGTAGCTTTGATCAGATATATGTAAACAGGTCAAAAATCTAAACCCAAACCCAGCCTTCTTATTAAATAGATAACTCAATTGGACTGACCTGATATGTTTGATAAATGGGTTGAAGTCGGTTAAACAGGTTTTAACATAGGTATTAGATAGGTTAAGCGGGTCTTAAACTAGTTGAGTCATGACCCGGCTCAATTTTTAGATGGGTTAAAATGGGTTAAATGGGTCATGATTCTAAATGTAAAACCAGCTCATTTAATAAACAGGTTAGGTTTGGTTGACCTATTTACAATCCAGACCTGTTTATGCCAAATGTGAACATAGGGTTTGTGAGTTGTATCATAAATTGCCAACTAGATAGATTGATGGAGACCTCATTTACAAGAAGGGTATTGTTTTGTTCTACTTTTACATTCAATACAAATTCCTTAAATGATTTTGCCTGCAACAAAAGAGTGACAACATGTTCGACTAATCTTTCAAGTTTTCTCCCAATTAGGAGTTCAGAAGTTCATCATGATTTCTGTACATGATTACAATCTTCCATCATTTCTACTTAACTCGGGGTACTTCACTGGCAAGAGAAAAGCTGAGTCAGAGGTCCTCTCCAAATACCCAAATTCAGGTACTCAAAAGGCTTTGTCTCTCCTTCAAGCAATTACCAGGTGGTACTGTTCCAACAATGTTGGCATCAGCAATATTTTTACAATTGCCACACATTTCAACAGGTGTCGTGCTTAGACCAGGTTTTATCTATGGTAAGAGAAAGGTAGATGGCTTCGAGATCCCACTTGAAATTGTAGGGGAACCGTTAGAAAGACTACTGCTTGCCATTGAAAATTTTACAAAGCCCCTGAGCTCACTGCCTGCATCTGATCTCCTCTTGGCACCACCTCTGAGTGTCGATGATGTAGCATATGCAGTGATCAGCGCAGTCCTGGATGATGACTTCTTTGGCGTTTTCACAATCGAACAGATTAGGGAAGCTGCAGCAAAAGTGCGGACATGAATTCGGTGCACTCACCCAAGGCAACCATTGACATCAGTCAATCAAACTTGTTGAGGCATCAGTCATAAGCTCAGCTTTCGTCAAAACTACCAATTTGGAGTCTTAGGTTTGAGGTCTATCTTTACTGTTATAAAGAGGTTTCAAATATTTCAATTATCCATGTTGTAGCGCCTGCATTCTTCTGAGCAAAAAGGGAAGAAATGTTGTGAAATATATTACCATTTTCCTACTTGGCTTAGCTCAACTAACTTCTCCATCAGCTCTTCACAGTACAAAATTTTGCTACAACTACCTTCATCCATAATATATATATATATATATATTAGTTGTGACTTCTGGTATTTAACCCAGAAATTCTCTCACTGAGCATTTGCTGGGGAGCTGTGCCAACTAGCAGACCCCAGTCTCATTGGCAGACACTTAACCATATAGCCTTTTCCCAGCTAGGCAGTTACATTGGCATATGCTGTTGGATTTGATTACAGAATTTATGTTTGTATGTTAACCATAAAAGTTCAGATTATGCTGTATCAAAGCATTTCAGAAAACTGTTAATATAAATAAAAAATGTTAGTGCGATCGCCAAGCAATCAGGTTTAAATTCAAGTCCATCCTTTATTGCAGTTGCTGGAAGACAAATTCCAATTGTGTATCAAGCTTTTTCTTCTTTCCTTCTTTGATAGACTCTTGTCAGCTATGAAGCCACACAGTCTTTCAATCATTAAGTCAGACTTTGATCTTCAGAAACTGAAACATGGTATGCAAAACAATCAACTGAACTCACTTGGAACCAACCCACAGCCTTGTTTACAGCCTTGGATTGGTCCGGATGAACTCTCATCAAACCACTCCTTGAAGACTGTACAAATATAGTTTTGCTGATGTGCTGAGCTGAATCAACCTTAGTCTGAAATAGACCAACCATAGTGACAAGTCTCTCTGGTTGTCTATAATTTTATGACAAAATTTTCAATGTAAAACTCTATAGTTGTCTAGAATTGTATGACATTTTCTGAAATAGACCAACCATAGCTATCTGTAAAACCCTGGGCGGATCAGCATTAAAAGAGAGAAGAAAAAAAAAAAAAAAAAAACACAGTGATCTTAGGTCCCCACATGGAACATTTTTTAACACCATAAAATATTAGAGAAAATCCAACCAGATGTTGCCGAAATGGAGCAAACCACACCATCTTGCCATCTAATTTTCAATGTACAACGATAAGCATATCCCATCTAAGACTTGAACACTATCATTGTCAGGGTACATGAAAACTGGTGGATTGTCATGTCATTTTCCACATGTGAACTGTCCATGCTCTATAGTTATCCGTAATTAGCTAATTGTGTATAAATAATACAACATAAAAATGAGTCTTTTTTCTTTTATATATACTTTCTAAATAGATTTTTTTTTTTTTAAAAAAAAAAAAGAACTCATCCTTTCTTTTCTTATTTTGAGAAAAAGAAAGACAACTCATCTTCAATGCATCATGTACACATGCACATAATGGGAGTCAATTTGTCAACTCTCATTAAAATCTAGAAAAAGAAAAAAAAGAAGAATAGAAGGCTATATATATAGAGAGAGAGAGAGAGAGAGAGAGAGAGAGAACTCTCGTTAAAACTAGAAAAAGAAAATGAAGAATAAAAGACTGGAAATATATATATATATATATATATAGATAGAGAGAGAGAGAGAGAGAGAGAGAGAGAGAGAGAGAGAGAGAACTCTCATTAAAATCTAGAAAAAGAAAAAGAAGAAGAATAGAAGACTGGAAATATATATATATATATATATAGAGAGAGAGAGAGAGAGAGAGAGAGCTCTCATTAAAATCTAGAAAAAGAAAAAGAAGAAGAATAAAAGACTGGAAATATATATATATATATATAGAGAGAGAGAGAGAGAGAGAGAGAGAGAGAGACCAGACAGATGAGTGGTCGCTATCCTGAGGTGAGAGGAAGGAGGCCCCAAGCGGCCCGGACTGCCCGGGGATCGGAAAGGACGGGGGAAGCCGGGCAGGCCAGGCCCCAATCATATAGCAATGGAGTGCCAAATCATTTATTTTCCTCCATCTTCTCTCTCTCTCTCTCTCTCTCTCTTTCTCTCTGTGTGCCCGGGCTGACCGGGGGGCCCTCTCTGGATGGGTTGATGGGTCCTCTTCCTCTTTCGCTATTTGTCTCCAGTACCGGAGTACATCACCAAAAGGGTGGGGACACATGGAACAGACTTGCTGCATGGATAACAAGGGAAAATCCTTTTGATTCAATGCTTTATTTTTTAGGCTGAGGTGCCAACCGAGCTAACAGTGTTCGCAAATAGCTTATTGACTCGAGTCGGTGGCTCATCATGTTGTTAGTGTTGAATATCGACTACATGATCCAAATTAACTCATACCTCACAATGGACAACCATATGACACCTATGTTAGACATTTGGTAGGATTCAACCTCTTGAACCACTTTTTCTCTTGTACGACTTGATTGATTATTGACTTATTCTTTGATATTTCTAGCCTAGTCCTTTCAGACTTTGCATCTATCATGTCCATACCACAGTTAGCTGTTTTATTTTTTAAGCAGATATATTTTACTACCTTTGTTGCATACCTCTATGTTGTTATGGCGAATTTCTTGATAAATATTATGCATCATCTATTGTACACATCTCTTGACCCTTCATGGTATTGTTGATGCCCACTTCAACTTCCAGATGAAAGCATGAACCTTCTCGACATCAAAATGGTTTGAATCATGCTTTATTAATCAGCACTTTCTCAAATATTCAGAAAAAGGAAGAAAACAAATGGAATATATAAAAATGAGATGAAATATGCTTATAACCTCCATTTCTATCTACTTCTTTTCCCTTTCTGATATCCAAACATATATGTAAATAATAGTTTATAAACTCATCTTTTTAGTGATCAAATCATGCAAAATATATAAAATGAGCCTTCTGAAATTGCGACAGACACATGTTTTAGCTTAAATCTTTCTAAGGATCTTGTAGACTATTTTTTAAAAATGATGTCACATGAACTTCTTGGTGGTGTTGGTGTACATTCAAATGAAAATTCTAGCTATAGGTAGGCCCACCACCAAAGCATATGGCTTTTGATTCTTGAGTTGGATTATTAAATAGGACTTTAGGTGTGATGTTGTTTGTCAACAGCATAATCTAGTTTCATGTCATCACATCACTCTATAGGAAAAGGCATGACCTACTAAATCTCCATCATGGCCAACCAATGATTTTGCTTTCAAAGATGATGTTACTCTAACATCTAATATTGGGCTTCTCAGTGACAAGCTCTTATAAAGTTCACGACCCACTGCAGCCATTATTTGCCGTCGAACCACAGAAAAACAAGGAATGATACAATGTGACATATGAACAAATAAAATAGAAATCTCACCTAGAAAAATTACATAGTTGATGTGTTAGTTTTCTATTACAGTGCTAATAAACGAGGGAGCAAATAATGAAATGTGAGTTGCATGTTAAGTAAGCATGGTTTTCTTTCTTTCTTTCTTTTCTTGGGCAGGGAAATGCATTTCAAAAATAAAAGCTAAGCTTGTGTAACTTGTCAACCATTGCTCTGGTCCTGCCATGTTCTTATCATCATCCAATAGAATCAAACACTCACTGCTTTTCCACTGAGGCCTTTGGGCATGAATATAAGAAAGTGAAGCAAACCAATGAGCTGAGCTGGATCCCCCCTTTTTTATATTTTGATCAAATGAGCACAAGCCCGCTAGTTCCAGGAGAGCCAACACAAGGGAACTATTTTGATCACCAAAGCGAGCCTTTGCACAAGTTTGACTCTTAAATCTATAACTCAGTTGACAACGACAGACCTAGCCACTTGCCAGAGGCTGACCGATGAGTGCTGACCAACGAGCCTAGGTTGACCCGGCCCCACCATCTACAGGAAGAGAGAGAGAGAGAGAGAGAGAGAGAGAGAGAGAGAGAGAGAGCTCTCAAAAGGTGAAAAATAAATAAATAAGCACAGCTCTCTAGAGAAATCCTAGGGAAGACGCGAAGGGCTGGCTGGAGGAGGGTTAGTGAAAACAAGGCGTTAAAGAGGCGTCGCCTCACTGTGTCAGGCCTTCTGACCTTTTTTTTTATTTTTTTATTTTTGCTGCCGGCCAGCGCAGGGAAAGGGGGAAGAGAGGGAGTGAGAGAGAGAGAATTTTGGAACCTTATACAAATACCATGATAGGGTAATCATTCTTTTATAATTTGAGAGCCTACCTCATGGATTGGTTTTCTGAAGGGAAGGGAAGAGGGGCTAAAAAAGTGTACCACTCTCTTTGAGGTGAGTGTCAGGAAAGATAAAATAAAAAGATAATAAAGAGGAAAAGAGGTCCCTTGGTCTGCTGCTGGCCTCTTAAAAGCTAGGACTGTTGATGTACCTTCAACCTCTGAAAGGAACTCTTTTATCATTCATTTCTGCTTAAAGGAGAAAAGAAGTGAAGCTTTAATTTCCTTCTCATCCAAGAAAGAGACCTTGCTGCTTTACTACTGCTTTTTATTTCATCTATTTTTCTTTTCTTTTCTTTTTCTTTTCTTTCTTCTCCTGTTCTCCTTTTTTACGTAGCAACTTGTAGCGTTTGTATCACCTAGATTATTTTGTTATTTGGAACTTAGAGCAAGTCATGTGATGTGAGTTGCTTGATACCATGGGATAAAGTCATCTCCTTTGATGGTAGAGTAATAGTTGCAAGCCTAAATCTAGAACTGTTACATGTCCATTTCAAGGCTGTCTACAATCCAAGTGGATTATCAGCATGAGCATACCAATTCATTTGTTGGTACAGCATCTTTTAGAAAAAAACAGAAGAGATTAAAAAAAAAAAAAACTTGATTTGTATATATATAAATTCTCTATACTACTCCTTCCTTATGGCTGTAAACTTATTTAACCTACCAATGACCCACACAAGCACTGACAGGCTTAATGTCTATAAAGGTGCTTTGGGCCCATGCTCATGCCCAGTACTTGCAAGAATTGGCCATAAATTTAGCTTCTTCTTCTTTTTTTTTTTTACTCCTAGTCCTTCTTACTTCCATTTGAGAGAGAGAGAGAGAGAGAGAGAGAGAGAGAGGGCTGTTTGCAATTGCTGTACAAAGTGTGGGCATAAAAGCAGACTGGTGGAATAAAAGCAGCAATAATTGCTTAAAAGTTTAAACAATGCAGACAGGATTCTGACACGTGGATTAATCACAGAGAGGGCCAAGTAAGCCAAAAATCAACTGCTTACCTTCTCCTCAAATGCTTCCATTTCCTCTCTCTCCCTCGCTGACTCACTGACTGACTCTCCTCCAAAACTAATGTATTCGCTTGAAGCTGCCCTTGTTTCCTTTTCTTTGGAAATAAGTATAAAATACGAGATAACTTTTAAGGTTGACTAGTTTCTTTTTTCCTTTATCTGGATCAAGAAAAGTTTTTTTATTTTTATTGAGTTTCACCAATTATACTTAAATCAAACAAACACCTTTTTTTTTTTTTCTTTTAAAAATGAAGCAAACTTGTGCACCTTGGCAACCAATTGAGTAACTAGACATCATGCATGAATAGCCGACGTAGAAATCGCCATAAGACCATGCATCATTGGCACTTCCATTTCAATCTAAAGAGTACAATGACCATGATTGTAGCAACTCCTAAGCTCCCATGCGAATTTCTAAGTAAATAGTTTGGACATGACTGATATGTATCCTAATGGACTCAGCTTGGGCTAGCAGAAAAGTGATGGAAGAGGAGGGATAGGTGTCACTGAGAAACATCAATCAATCAATCAATCAATTAATCGAACCACACAGCCAGCTAATGTAGTGGCAACCATGCTATCATTCGGGGTCACACCTAACATCCTTCCCTTTTGTTCCACATTTAATAGTGAACCCAAGAAAGATGTACAAAATTGATTAGGTTTCATTGACCCATCACAAACCGTGACCATTGGAACACCTATCAACGTGGCCTGTGCTGTAATCACAAACTCTCTCTCTCTCTTCTCACTTTTCAATAGAACACACTTGCATGCCAACAAGAGAGAGAAGGGTAGTTTGAAAATGATTGCATGTTTGAAATTTACTTCAAGACTGGTTGCTTTATTGTGGTATGCCATAGATAACTTTTCCCTTTGATGGTACATTGGGACCAAAGAACCTTTGACAAATTATAGGTTAAGAAGGACGCTTGTTGTCCTTGAAGAAGTTTTAGTGGACCATAGTCTAGTCCATATATAGATGACATTTGTCTTTAATAGAATGCTGGGACCAACCATTTGGTTTTGTGGTTTAAACATCATATGGTGGCTCATGTAATGATAAATCTGACAAGTGGAAGAGACCCTAAGTCATCTGGGATATCTAAATCTAGGCACTTGCTTCCATCCATCTACTACAAAACAAAGCACCAGCTAGAGATCATCTGGCCTTGGACTGTTTTTCCTAAGCAACTAGGAGAAGCATTTGCCAAGAGGTAAAGAGAGTCTCACAATCTTCTGCTGGCTTTAAGAAAGTAAATATATTTGCTTCTGAGAGGTGACATCCTCTGAAATTTGATGCTTCTGAAGTTATATGGCATGATTTGTAGTAAATCATGTTAACAATGTCTTCATCTGGTGCATTCATCACAGCTTATTGGTTTCTTATTAGTATTCCTGATACATATTTGCTTTGTTTCAGTAGGCCAGGTCCTTAAGTCAGTGGTGAAACATCTCTCCTAGCCTTGAGATTAAGGACAAATTAATAGAAAGTAACGTGGGCTGATCCGACATGATGAAGACGGCATGATAGGTGACAGGATATCAATGTAGCATGATGTTGCCGGCTTTCCCTAGTTGGTCTGTCTACTCCCTCTTTCCAAGGAAAGTATCATCCTTTACTCAGCATCAGTCTTATTTTAAGATTTGAGTCAATCCTCATAAGATTTGGCCAACCAATTTACAAAGGATTCTTCTCTTTACTTTATCTGCCATAGTCATTTGAGATGTACAAAAAAATCGATTAAACTGTAAAACCGATTCGAATGATAATTTTAGTTTATTTTGAATTAATCTATTTTGTCTTTCAATTTAAAAATTTTTGAAACTAAAAAAGTCGATTCGATTTTAGTTTCGATTTCTAAAAAATTGATATAAAATGAATCAAACTATGTATATGTTATATGGAATTTCACTTGTACCATAATTATAATTGAGATGTCATAGGCTTATGTGAATAAATAGGCTATGTGAGAATTATATTTTTTTTATTATGAATAATTTGACTATCATTTAATTATATAAAATTTATTACGGATTTTAATCTCATGGTGATTTAAAGTAGGTAAAAATAAACTGGTAAACTAAATTAAAATCAAACCAATTTTTTTGGTTCAAATTATTAGAACAATTGGTTCAATTTCGATTTTAAGTTTAAGAAACCGAGTCCAACTTCAATACTACTCTTTTAGACGTATATAAAAGCAGCCTTCTACTTGATAGGTAAAACTTTTTTCTTCAACCTTTAAAGCTTCAAGCTCTTACTTAAAGAAGTTTAAGTTTTCTTTTTCTTCATCTCAACTAAATTGAGTGTTAGAAGATATTTTTTGAAAGAACTCCTTAATGCTTTTCTTCATGTATAGAAAACCGAATCAGCGGTGTGACGTGCATTGTTCTATTGAGCTAAGTGGTCCTCTTTCATTAACACGTGAAAGATCAAATTTTGATGCCAATAAAAAGAATATTATGTTGGTCAAAATACTGTCAATAAATGAATTTTTTGTTATATTTCCTAAGAAATTTAAGAACGCAGTAAAGAAATTTCTCACTAATTATAGAAGTTTGAGCAATGGGAGGGAAATAAATGGAAAGAAAACTTTAATTCAAGTAATGAGCTTGTGCAGTAACGAGCAGCAATGACTCACAACCAGCTAACATGAAAGGAAATCTTTAAGAATGTTTTATAAATTAAAAGATGATTCAGCAGAACTTTAGAATGTTTTGTAGTTGTCTCTAAACTTGATATCAATCTTTAGGCCAAATTTCAGTTAGGCAACTACTATGGTTGAGAAATTTCTGTCATAAGACCTGGAGATGGCTTGTTTCAGAGGTAGACAAATATGTCATATTTCCTGTAAGAAGGCTAGGTTTGATGCACGTAATTGTGTTTATTTATGAGGCACAAGAAAAACAATCAAGAGGGATTGATCTAATAAAGGGCATTGCTATGACAGACTATTACAAAGCCTATGTCTCTCAATATATCTTAGAATTTTCTTGCTGGTCCATGCTATTAATGGAATTTCAACAGGTGTACATGGAAACCAGACCTTTATAAATTAAACAAATTTAAATTGTAGAATCTCTAGGTAATAAAGCTAAGAACTAAGTTCTACTAGAAATTATTGTAATATATTTTGGGTTGCAAGTGCCATTAGATAGCAGAAGGTCATGGTTTGAAATCCTATCACCCTTAACCAATCTTAGAATGTTATATTAATTGAAAATATGAGAAATATTCAGTGAAGTTGGTGCACTTGAATGGGACATCAATCCCCACCCGGCTAAAACAAAGATGCATCTTGGCTTGATAATTGATGGCATGATAAAATATTGAGCATTTAATTTTTTTGATAAATGGCTTCTAAGAGGCATAGATGATGATGAATAGAGTCAATAATTGATTTCAAAGATACCATGAATTCCGAAACAACATGACTCAATTATTGATGCAAATTATTTTGCAACCATGCTTGCATGAATATTGCCACTTACCTAATGAAACCGCAATTATAATCATTTTATATGTCTCAATTTAAGATATGAAGCTAGAAAGAAGCATCCTAAGTGAAATTGTAATACAACTTTGGTCATGTCATAAGATATAACTACATGTCCTTGGGATTTATATAGATACTTAGCCTCGTCATTGTCTTTTCTCTTTGTTGGGAAACTATAAAGCAAAGCACGTGCACAAGCATGAGAATGAATAAATCCTGCCTCTTTGTGCTTTATGACAGTAAAAAGAGAGGCCCGCCTTATCTCTCTCTAGAATTTTGAACCAATTGAACTACATATCTTTGTAGAGCACAAGCTTAGGCTTTTTCAGCTATCTCATGAAAGATGTGCTTTCACACACATGCACACATACCCTCTCTTTCCTTTTTCTTGGCTTTTTCCTCTATGATCTCTTTGTCTTTCTCTCTTTTTCCTTCCTTTTGTCATCCTTAAGTTGGCATAGGATACTCCTAGCAGCTGATAAGAGTCATGTCTTCAGCGAGCACTTTAAATCAGTGTGATCTCCCCAACGTGAACTCAAGATTGGGCTTGTTTGGGCTGGATGTCTCCGAGAGACATGATGAGTTGACATCTGATAAAATTTCAATGCTTTTGGACTGCATGTCCTTCTGCAAAATTATAGAGAAAAAAATAGAGATTTATTGCATTATTGTCATCAACTATACCAACTTTATTGAATTCATCATTAGCATCTGTTCTAAATACTGCCATGTTTTAGATACATTGCTTTAATGAGAGACATGGAAAGCAAGGTGCATGTTCCTAAATTATAGTTGGGTTTACCAACACAAGTCTACCCTTAAGTGATGTTTGTCTCTTTTTACCTTTCACTAAGCTCTTTCCCTAATCGTAATAGATAGAAAAAGAAGGTTATAGAGAGAGAAATTTGTCAGTCAAAGTACTCCATGCTCCAAGGTGCACAACCACAATTTTTTCTTCTTGTCCTTTTCTTTCAACTTCATTAATGAAACATTGACTAGAAGTTTTGTGCTGCCAATTACTCCTGTCTCTTAGACGATCTAGGTGAAAATACACACTAAAAATATGGTTTAATTGAGGAAGTCATTGCTAAAAATGAATAATAAATCGAGACCTTCCCTGGAAAATGATTAAATCTAAACTCATAGATTTAGTCACCTAAATTGTAGCAATGGTCATTATGTCCACCTTAACACACCAGTTACTAATCATCTATACATTTGTCAAATGTTAATTAGCCTTGTTCCTTGTCAGCCTGTTCATTCAACAATGGACCAATTAAAAGTGATAGATGTGAGTAAAAGGTTTCAAGTGGGTACCTTGAAGGAATGCATGCTCCCTGTGGTTGAATCACTTGGTATGCCATTAGACCAGCCTCCCCTGCTGCAAAATAACCATGAGAAGAAAATTTCCATTAGTGAAAATATTAATCCATGCATTGTTAAATAGTACAGCATGAAAAGAAAGCAAGCTATTGCTATCAGATCGCCATAATGGAAATAAACTTGAAATATTTCCATTAGCACCAGAGGAAGCTGCAAGGAAGTTTCAAAGGCCTAAGCTTTTGAGCCAAGGTCCCAACCTCATGGGGCCGCGAGACCCTTTGCAAGCCTTTGGAACCACCCCCCCCCCCCCCACAAAACAAAAGAAATCCCAGCGTTAGAATTGTCCCTTTTGAAATAGATTTTCAAATGGACCTTTGTCTTGGAAGGTGGGAGAGAGAAGGCCTCTTTATTGTCCTTCTGGACTTCTGAAAGGGATCATTGAACCATGATGGAGGTTCATCTGTTCACTTGATCCTGGACAGATGGAACAAAGCCATAATCTCTGGCCCTTTTTGTGAGCTCTTGCATGGAGATTGGTAATGGGGAGAGAAAAGGAGTGAAGGAGAGGGGCTTTACAAGCCTAAAGAGTCCATGAGTGTGACAGGGCCTGTGGCCATAAAGAAATGAGCCCTATACCATATTCTATGACTGCTATGAGAAATGAGCAACTCCCTTCAGCTCAGCTTTAATCTAGTACCTTTTCTCTATTAAGTCGTGTAATTCTAGCAGAGGGACTACCTACCATGCACTAAGGAACAGATTTATGGCACAAAGAGGGACTATCTACCACAGAAGGACTATCTTATAAGAAAATCATAATCGAATAATTAATAATGCAGCATGAAATTTGTAACAAAAAGGAAGGAGAAAAAAAAACCTTAGATATCTAGAGATGAAAATCCTTATTTCAAGCTCCAATAGCTTTGCAGTCAAGGAGTGATAATTAGACCGCTGTCAAATCAAATTCAAGTTTCTAATGCTGCATCATTGGCATGGTACCAGCTTACTATTTTCCCCTAAATTATGAAGTTCTTCTTTCGCCATTTTATTTGGTGCATTGTCAAGAGTATGAAAAGTTCCAGGTTTTGTTTATCAAATTAACCCTCAAACTTATTTCTCCTTCCTGCTAGCAATCATCCGGATTTTGTGGAATTTTTTTTTGCTTTCTTGTGATGCGCAATAATGGAACCACAAGTGCTACACGAACCAATCATATATTAAAAGTTAGTACGAATCACACATTTTGACTTGGTCAGCAGTAAGAAGCAAAAAAAAGAAGATTATTTTGCACCACTAATTGGACCTAACCAAATCTAAGAACAGCATCCTCCTCCTCTTCCACTAATATATGTGCTTGCGCTTGAATTTATTACTGAAAAGATCCTATTTATACCAAGAGATAAGATCCAAAGCTGTCTTTCAGCAAACTATTTTATGATATAAATATAGGTAATCTTTATAAAAAGAATGCAAGTAAAAGGATGTTGAGAAACCAATTGATTCCAAAAGCTTAAGCTGGTAGGAAAACGGTCCACAACCATCAGGCTTAATAAAGGAATTTCCCAACCTCGAAGAATTGCTCCATAGACCATTGTAATTAGTTCCATGGTGCATAGATGAGCTTCCATTCTGAGCTGAAGGTTGGCGAATGTTGTGGAGATCAAGCAAATTGTCATCAGAAATTTCTCCGGCTGACCCATTCTCAAACCCATCAGATTGGCCTAGGACAAAGAGCAACAAAAAACAATCATTTAAATTATAAAATAAGATTATATTGCATAAAAGTTTGAATTTTAGACAATATTTGGAAGGGAGAAAATCTGCATTACCTGAAGAAACTGCTGGTTTATCAGTATTCTTCACGGTCCGATACATCTACAATTATATAGACATCATGATCACTGAACAAACGTGGCATAGCACAATGGAAACAAGAAAAATATAGAATCTTTGGGTCATTCTTTTTTAATAACACAATACTCTTTCAATCCATATAACTATGCCTCTAGGATGCAACCAACCTAGCCCAACTAAGACCAATTTCTCTATATTAATGCATAATTATTTATGCACTTCAAAGCTACGAAATAGAATTCCAAGAGGATAAACATCTAAGAAATAATGCTATATTACATTGTACTTCCCTCTTAAAACTTAAATGTAAGTTATTATCATGTTATTTGGCAGTGTGTTTCCTTTACTCTTTTCTTTCAGTACCATGCTTTCTGTTTTGTGTGCAAAAGCTGCTACACATACCAGCAGAACTCAGAAAGAGAGAGAGAGAGAGAGAGAGACTAAAGGGGTTATAAGCAATGCAGTAAGGGAAAGGGAAGGACACTGTAATGAGTCAGGAAAAAGAAATAAGCAAGAGAAAGAGTTCCTTTCCATATTCCTGTGATTCTTTTCCTCCATCAAGTGCGATAAAAACCAAAATCTGACCATTAGAGAGGAGGAGGTTCCAGTGCTTCCAGATGAGATGCCACATGAGCCAAGTGGAAAAGAAAACAAGGAGAAAAATAACACCAGTTTTTAAAGAACCAGATGGAACTCTAAGCATGAAGGAAACCAAATGAAAAGAAAAGCTAAGATTTCCTTCAACTATTCAAACAAACAAACAAACAAAAAAGAAAAGAAAGAAAAATTATCTTCCAAGAGCAACATAATTCCTGAAAAAATAGAGGGTTTCCTCACCTGCAAGTGAGATTTCACATGAGCTAAGGTGAGATCTTTAACATCCATAAGCTCAAGAACTGACTTGGGTGTGGCCCCTAAAACCAAAGCAATATAAAAGAACACACATATGAGGATTAAAATCATTAGATTCATCTGAATTATGCAAACAACTCTCAAGAATTATATGAAGAAATTCAAGAAGAAGGGATAGGAGGGATATCATACTCTCATGACCTCCCAACAGCTCGACGGCGTGGACGAAGCGGGCGTGGAGTGTGGTTGTCCACCGCATCCTCGGCGCTCTCATGCTTCTCTTCAGAGGGAACCTCGACGGCAGGTACCTCGATCGCGACGGCGCAAAGGAAGTGAAATTGGCGGTGGAGGAGTCATACAAGTGTTGCTGCTGAAGCTGAGGGACTAAAGGAAAGGAATTAGATTGGTGTTGGTACACTGGAATTCCCCTTATAGGCCTCATCAGCCCAAGGTCTTGGTGGTAGCCTTCATGGACTAGTGGGTGGTGGTGGTGGAAGTGAAGGTGGTGGTGGTTGGGAGGATGGTGGAGGACGCTTTTACTCATGGTGGAGGAGTCTGTGGCACTGGGGTTCGCCAAGGAGAGCTCGAAGGCAGTGTTGTCGGCCTTCGCCGTAGATGGGGTGGTGATGCTGTGGAGATTGTTGATGGTGGTGGTGGTGTTGGAGTCCATGGCTCTTCGCCAAAACCCTAAGTCACAGTTCTCATCTGCCTTCCTCCAACTTGGCGTGGGATCGCTATTTGGTGGGCTGATTTGGAGTGATAGATCTGGCTGTGCTGGGAAGAGCTCCATTTGCTCACAAACAACTCTGACAAAATTTTGGATCTCCTCTTTTATCTTCTGCTTCTCTTTCTTCCAGTTGGGCTCTTCTTCTCCTCCTCCTCTTCTTAACTCCTTTTAACTCCTGTTGGTCTTCTCGGATGGGAGAGAAGAATTTTTCTGTTTTTTTTTGGGATGTGGGTGTGACTGGAATGAGAGGAGGAGTTGTGCTCTTGATGGGTGAGAAGCATAGAATTTGTTTTTCCTCGCAGTAATGGGTTTTGTAACTTTAGCTGGGAGGAGGATATGGTGTGCACGAGTTGTGTTGTTTTGTTTCTTTGGAAGGAAGGGTGTGGGCTGGCTGTGTGGAGATGGGCCGGAGCTGTATTAACTGCCAACCTGAGGGGCAAAGTTGGTGGGGTAAATAACTTTGGTATGGAGTGAAAGAGGTTCGTCCTTTTGTTGTTTGTGAGTACTATGTGAGGAAAATGACGCTTGAGAAGGTCCGTGCATGAGAGAGAAGAAATAAATGGGGGTAAAATAAATGGGTTCGAAGGCTGTATAGATTCCTTTTTACCTTTTTTCTACATGCCTTCTCTTTTGGAAAAGGGATTTTTGGTGCAAAGATTTAAATCGTTGGTTATGTCTCTCCAACCGCTGAGGGTGCCACCACCGCCACACATTGAATGATGAAAGCTCGGTTGGTAGTGCATGCATTCCTTGGAACTTTGGCTCCACTTAGCTTAGCATTGGTTTTCCCTAATTTTCAATCTTTTGTTTCTTGATTTTTTTTTTTTTTATTATTCTTGGTAATCATTTATGGATGGAACAGAAAGTTGGAGACCCTCCTTCTCACATCCAACAACACATCAATTGTCTTGTGATTTTCAGTCCATATCAGCCCTATGCGTCCACAAAGACAGATAAACACTTTTTTTTTTTTTTTTTTTTAACTTGCATTCTTTCTCTCCTTTCTTACCCTCTCTTGGGATATTGCTTTATAAAATGGGCCCAGTGGCTCTGGAGAAAAACTACACTCCTTTCTTACCATCTCTTAAAAATTTTAAACCAAGTAGATCATTATAGTTTATAGAGGACAGTTTGGGGATTGAATTTATCTATCAATGCTTGACCAAAGATGGCTTGAGCCCACATGTTGTTTATAAACATTGTGATGCTTTGCATTGATTTTTTTTTAAAAAAAAAAAAAACTGGCCAGTAAAATATTCATGGTTTTTTTTATAAATATATTAGGTTTTATTGCCAAACAATATAAGTATAGTAGGCTTGTTAGTATTAGCAAAAATACTAATAACATTTTGTTGTTATTAGCAAAAAAAAAAAAAAAAAAGGCGTGTTACTATTAGCTTTTTTTTTTTTTTTTCCCAAACTAAAAAATGACTCTCCGTGATTCTAAGAGCAGTGAACAGTACAATAAAACTTGCTTGTTTGGTCTAGAAGGACTACTTTCATTTAATGAAAATTTAATAATATATTCAAAAAATAAAATTATGCAAAAACAACATATATTTGAATTGTTAATTCTGAAAGATTATATGAATTGACGTAGGCACAAGGACCACCAGAAGGGAAAGCTTGACATCCTTCATTCCAGCATCTCAGTGCATGTTGTTGCCTGGTTCCCATAATACCATCACAGCATAATTCATGAAATCATAAAATGTCCACCACATTCAGCACTTCACTATAAATTCTTCTGATTATCGGCTAACCAGAATTTCAGTTCCTCCTGTTCTAAAGAGCATGCTTTATTTTTTTTTCTTTCTCTCCTTAAAATTTTGTGCTGCAATTAGCTAGGTGCTACATCTTGCTTGCAGCTTGAGTTAGGTTTTATAGAACTTGTTAAAATTCATAACTTAAATTCTTTGACATATTCACATCTTCAGCAATAGATACACGCCTGAGTTCACTTTTTCTATATAAAATTAATTGTTCAAATCTTGATTAGAGATGGTACTTTGACTAACATAACATGGTGTGATAGATATACTTGCGACCTAATCAGAAAGTGCTCAGCTAGTACATAACCCTAAAATCATGAGAATGGTGCCTTGAACTTCCATGCCCATACCTAAAATGAGGGTAGCTGGTAGGTGGTCAACATTATATGGTGCATGACTTGTTTTAACATTTACGTTTTCTTTTTTCTCAATATAGCATAGTAGGGATTAAACCAATATTTTATGTCGAGAAGGGGGTGTCCCAACCATTCCTGTGAAAAAAGCAAGTCCGTGCTTGAAATGAAGATGAGAGAGAGTAGGAAGAGAAGAAAAAAAAAAATGAAGGAAAAAAAAAAAAAGAGAGGAAAGAGACAAAAGGAAGAGAGTAGAAAAGAAAATAAAAGAAGGAAAGAAAGAGATAAAAAGAAAAAAGAAAGAAAAAGAAATAAGAAGAAAAAAAAGAAAAAAGAATTAAGGAAGAAAAATATAAGAGAAAGAAGAAGAGGAGAGAGATAGATGGTACCTTCTGGGATGCTTTGTTTAGATGGTCATCAGAAAAAATATATAGTAGGCTATTTTATTTCGTTGAAAAATAGGATATTTTTATCCTATAAATTTTAAAATCTTGGATTAAATCATGCACAATTTTTTGTTCTTCCATTCAACCTTAATTTTTATCTTTTTCATTGAATTATTAGCTGCTTAAATTTGAGTAACATAAAGTAGAAAAGAACAATGCAACTGGAAGGTAGCAAGAGATGCTTCATCGCCCAAAACCTATTTTCATTTGCCACAAAAGAGTTCTAAGTCTTTTGTTTAAAAAAAAAAAATACAACGAAAACTTGAAGTAGAAATAAGTATTGTCCCTATCTCCTAAAAAAGAAAAGGGCATTGCTTCTAAATTTTTAATTCAAGATCATCTATATATCCACAAGCTATTATTGAGGCAATATCTCATGGCAGCTGATCTTTCACTTGGATTGTAGTCATTGTCCCACATGCTCGTATCCAGGGACAGCAACAGTTCGCACCAGACACTTTAAAGAGTGTTTTACTTGTAGAAGGAAGACTCGAAGCTTTTAATGCCCTCGAAGTTGATGGTTGGTTCCTTGGTTTTGGAGCCTCTCCCATCATATATTTAGTCTACATGGGCCTTGTGCCATGGTGATGGAGTCCCTTGAAATAACCCACAGTCAAAATTAGACAGACAAGAAGAAATAAAATAACCCCAACCTCCATTGCCCAAAGCCTATCATACGTACACCATGCTTCCATTTCTTTTCACTGCTCTAGAGCATCACATCTTTTCTATTCTGTGGAGGAAATCCTCCCAAAGGAGTCTGGGTTCTAAATATGACACATCCATGAGGTTAGCATGGGGATCCCAATGGAGAAAAGACACGACATGTTGCTAAGAAAGTTATGGTTCTATTAAAATATCCACTTAGTCTCCCAGAGAATTAATGACAGCATTCGAAGTCTACACCCGGGTGTGCCTGTGCTGTTGCCTTGTTTAATGGTAATGGCTCTAGACAAAAAACAAGGCATCAACAAGTGATGTTTTGTCCTTGTTAACAATAAAAAATTGTTTCTAGATTCATGTCATGGCTGATGGATTATTATAATATATCAATCAACGTCAACTCTTCGTAGGAGGTGAGGATTAGTGTTTAAGATAATGCATGTTTAATAGGTTTAAGAAAGGCAGTGGCATTTGACCACCATGGATGAATTGGATCCCATTTAATGTGCTTTGTTTTCCTAGACCATGTCTTTGGTGAGACCCAAAAAGGAATCTTGATCTAAGGCTTTGGTAAGTTGAGCTTTCAGAAAATATGTAGAGAGTTTGGTTTTACTTTGATTTGTGGAAGGATCATATCACGTGATTGTGTTGATTATACTAGAAAGGCATGAAATCTTGATCCCTTATCAGTTGGTCACTGCAGATGGATTCTTCTACGAAATATTTTGTCCTCTAGAAGGGTAATACAAACCTAGTGTTAGATCTCAACCACCATGTTCAATTATCTTTGTAAATGGTAGATATTAAGACAGTTTTTTTTATAATAAACTTCATGCAAATCTAACATCTCTTCACACACACACACACACACACACACACACACAGAGAGAGAGAGAGAGAGAGAGAGAGAGAGAGAGAGAGAGAGAGATTATTGCAAATGCCTATTGATTTGGATCTGTCTTTCAAAAGAGTTCTCGTTTTGTCTCAAGGGTGATCATGCTTGTAGCGCAAGTTTAATATCATTAAAGAAACCATTAGCCTTTTAACCATGAGCATATTCTATAAGTTGAGTCTTACATCATTCAGAGGCCTAAATTGGATAGACTCAAGTTTTTGTTTGTAGAGTACTTAGTGTGGACCAATGTTTAATACCTAACTATATTAAAAGTCCTTGTCAACCTATTCAAAAGGTTCCTTCATAGGACTATCTCTTGAGAACAAGAAGCATTTGTTAGAATTAGGCATGAAGAATTGAGTCCAGATGAGTCCATAGTTGATGCACCCTATGGCAGACAAGAATAAGCACTAGAGGTCGGTTACTACCAAGATTTGCATTAAAAAATAAAATTACATTAGGGTGGAATCAGTTTTCCAATAAGTGGTCCATTGAGAACTTGGTTTCAATTAAAAATGTCTACAGTAGATGTAGCAACATCGCTTTCAGTAGCATATCCATTGATTTTGCTCAATTTATATGATTGACACAATTTTATTTCCACATTTATTTGGTTTAGATTTACCAAAAAAATAGTCATAATACTAATAATAACAATAAAAGTAAGGTAGTTGGTAGCATCACTAAAATGGTTATTCCTTGCTGCCCTTGCATTAAACACATTTTTTTCATTGGGCAGTGTTTGCTCATAATTCAATGCCTGCATATTTGTTGGATCGCTTGGAAACAAATTATCTCTATGTTTTTTCTTGCCTAGTGAAAGCATGTGTCTGTGAACTAATTATTCAAAACTTCCATCTTATATAAATTTAAAAAAATCATTTTTCTATAAAATCATTATTAACTATTTTTGAATTCTAATTGTTATTTGAAAAATTTTGACCAATGACCTTGGCAAGATAAATCTATTCTCTCAACATATGCCAAGCCACAGATTATAGCTTTCTCCTTTCATGATGGCTATCTACTCTAAAAAGGTGTTTATCATGCATTTGCTTTTATTTTAAGATGGATTAACATCCGAGATTGATAAGACTAAAAGAACCGTTAGGTTTTTTATTATGCTCCCTGGATTCAATTTGCATATACTTATTTAATTATGAGGGCTTTGTGGCATGGTGTGGAAAATATATTTCAATGCACACAATGCTTGTTAAGGACTCAATAAAAATTTAGTATCTCAAGTCTTCTGGAATTGGCTTTCCCTTCTTACCTTTTTCTTTTGCCCTTTATCTCTTTTTCTGAGATATGTGATAGGGATGCAACCACCAGAGTTCAAACTTCAAATCCTACATTTCTCTCATCTAAAGAGTGATGCCAATCAACTAAGCTAAGGAAGATTGCTGAGTTGAACTTTCCAACTGCAACCATATACAAGATACCACAATTAATTCAATATATAAGGTGATTTCAAGTGCTTTAACTTGTTAGAAATCAAGAAAATTACATAGTTATGGAATCTTCTTCTCCTCAAACCTCTTCTACACCTTCTCTATATCTATTATTATAAGATGAATTAATGCTTCAATCTATATTTTCCCCTGATGAATCGGATATCATATGCTGATAGGATGGACCTTCTACTAGTAGCCCCTATTCAATTGTGTAAAATAATTAGATAGGATAAGAGCCCCTTGTGACTGTTCACAATAAAAGAACATCATAAAACCCATTCAGAGTTTCATGGGCCCATCTTAGCTGGACTTCATCAGCTTGATTCCATTCCAAAGTTGTTTTGCTGGGACAAGAGCATTCAATTATGCCTTTTCTCATGGCCCCCCATCATTCTTTGATTGTCATTGTGCCCAAATCTTGAGCAATTACATTTGATATTCATGGATGATCCAAGCATATGTGACCTAATTGATGCCCTTGTGATGTTCAGGGACACCAAACATGAGCAGAGTGATGCCCACTCTTAAGAGGGGCATGTGTTGGTTGTGGGTTAGTGGAGTTTGCTGTTCCGTGGGCTGATGGGCCACCAATGTGTCAGCTTTGGGTAGAATGGGCCACAATGGGCCCAAACCCTTAAAGGAGAACTTTAGTGGGCCTCTTTATGGGCTTCATAAATTCTCTAAATTATGGTGACATCCTGACAGATTGCTCCTTTTTGTAAAAATATTTGTGATATCAGGCCTGCATCATGGTACTCTTTGACATCTCCCTTTTATAGTTTTGATATAATAATCAGATCATAATTAATTCGATTTTACTCTAATCTTTAGATTACTTATGGACAATCTTTATATTTTTTGCAAGATACTACTGTAAGAATAGTGATGATATCATCATATTATCATGATTTGGAAATAATATTATGATAATAATCTCACTGTAACAACACAGTACAATATATCTTCTCCATGTGTAAATTTCTAAAATTTTGTCTACCTCCTAGGTTTACTATCTATGTAAGTTGATGTGATTCATATGTAACTTTCTTTCCAGCTGAAACTATGGAACAAAAACTGACAGGATTTGGAGTTTTCTTTTGCCAATATAAGTCCAAAAGGCTGTTTGTTCTTATGTATCTGTCCTAACTCTGGTCAAATCGACAGACAGCATTTCACAGATTAGATCTTAGAATCATCAAATTCTTCCATGTCCACTTGAGAAAGAAAAAGATGCGTTTATGTATGCCTCATATGTTGCATGTAATCTCACATTCCAAGTACACACTAAAATTGGAAATTTGACCAGGCTATAATTGCTATGGAACAACAGAAGTCTAGGCTTGTGGCCTTGCACAATTTGCTTGCTTTGGGTTTTATTCCTCCTAGAAAACCTAATGGAAAGCAAAAAGCTCAGAACATATTGGATCTTCTTTATGCTTGTCTGAGGAGACATGACCAGCTATATCTGACAAATATTCTTCATATCTATAAAGAAAGATGAAAAGCAAAGCAACCTGTGGAACATTGGGAGAAGTCTCACTTTCCATGGGAACCTTTGATTGGGGTGGAAGAGAATAATAAACTTTAGGATAGCTTGCTCATGTTTCATGATATTCAAATCTAGGCTTTTATCCGCACCAAGTAGTTATTTAAGTCCAAGTTCATCCATAGAGGAGTAGGGATAACGATGAGGAAGGAGAAATCTAATCCTCGTGGAGAACCACTCTAGTAAGATAGATTTGGAGGGGCTAAATGGGGACAGAGAATAAAATTAAAAGAATTTTTAAAAATCTATTAGATTTGGATATGGAGAGGTAGGGATTGGGATAAAGAAATCTCTTCTCTGCGGAGAACCATCCTAATGAAGATGGATTTGGAGGTATTAAATAGGGATGAAGATGGAGAAACTTTCTGAAAATCCATTAGGTTTGGGTTTGGGGATCGAGACTGGGATCTCCATTTCCGAACTCGAACCTAAAATCAAATTATTTTCCCTCAAAAATAATATAAAGGTATTTGACTCCGTACTTCATGCTTCTATGCTTGAACTTTTAGTCTTGTATGATATCAAATAAAATTGAGGCCTATATTTGGTGAGTTTATTTTATAGATTTCCAACAAAAGATTTTGATGACTTATTTTGATATTGTTTCTTAAAAGGAAAGTTTCGAGATTAATATAATCTTTAAAATAATTTTACTATTCTTTTGTTTATAATAATAAAACCTTGCTAAAATGATTTATAGGATAATCATGAGCATAAATTAATGGTTTTATCGTTCTTGCATGATTTCTTTAATTTTAGAAGCTTTTTTCTCGTTAAAAAAAAGGGGATTGGGGATTTTATGTGGGAAATGAGGAACTGCAACAATAAAGATGGGTAGAAAAACAATCCCCATTTAGGATCAGGATAGAGATAGGGGGGAGATTGGGGAGCAAGGGCAGGGTTGAGGAATATACCATTTATTCCAAAACTATCCCATTGCTATTCCAACGAAAAGGGGATTGAGGTCTCTATTCACGAACCTATCTCCAAAGTCTAAACATTTTTTTCAAGACAAATGATATATTAGATTTATATATTTTACTTTAGATTGTATTATATTTAGTTATATGCTTGATAATATACTTTAGATATTGTGTTTATGTTCTTAAATTTAGATTTGTTAATGTATTTCAAATCTTCACTAGTTTATAATAAATTTTGGACTTAAAATGAGGGTTTTTTTGAAAAACTTTTATAATAGAATTGGACCCAAAGTTGGCAACTAATTCTGAAAAGGGGAGGGTAGGGAGAGGGGATTGAGGTTTTCCTACGCAGGGAATAGAGAACCGTAGAAGTTAAGATGGATAGAAAATCATTCTTCATTTGGAGAGGGTGGAGATGGAGAGCGAGTGCAGGGACAAAAAATATACTCTTCACCTCAAATCTATCTTCTTGTCATCCCTAAATAAAAGAGTTGTTTGCAAGCCATCTTGGTTCACCTCAAATCTATCTTCTTGTCATCCCTAAATAAAAGAGTTGTTTGCAAGCCATTTTGGTTCAGCTTAAAATTTAGTTCGGTAACAAATGACCCAAATAGAGCCATAATCTAGGCTTTTATTTGAGTCAAATAAGTGAATATAATTTCAATTCAAATTATTTTAAATTGTTGTCAAAATGACTAATCTATTATAAAGAGATTAGCTTGGCTTATCTGGGATCCATAGTGGTCATCCCCAGTTGCTAAGATGGGGTTTACTATTTCTTCAAAAGCTCAAAAAGGTTTGCTATTTGGAGCTTTTCCCATAAAGCTCAACTAGGAGATGTGTCGGAAAGTTGTTTCTCTTTAATAAAAATTCTTTATTAATAAAAATATACCCATATATTTTTATCTTATTCGCTTCTAAAAAAAGCTCTCACTTCTTCTTTTCATAGCTAGTTCGCATTAGATAATTCTCAAACTGATCAAGAAAGGGTTTCTCATGCAAACCAATATCTGGTAATGCGTTGCCTTCATCTTCACCCTTTTCTCTTTTCTAGTTCTCATAATTAATCTGAATGGGTATTTTAGATTTATCCTTCACATAGATCAATTCCAATTCTATTTGATGATTTTTCTATCATAGCAAATTTTGTTTCTTTATTGATTTTGTATAGAAATTTGATTTTTTTTTAAAAATAATGTACATTCTTGATTCCTCTTTTAAGATTATCTGATAAGAATTCTAGTCTAAGGACTCTATTTGAAGAACCATAAGGAAATATTCCATAAGAAAGGAACAATAAGAATTGAGAAAAGAAACTACAAAATTTCTCAAAATTCAGATTGAAATCTTTTATGTTTTGAAAAGATTAATCTCGGGGAAAGAATTATTTATGATTACAATTTTTTTCTTTCTTGTATAATTTCAATCACAAAATTGAAATCATGGGATTAGGGAAAGGAACCTCAGGATTTCTTAGAAACTAGGTAGAAATCTTTCACGTTCCAAATTTCTAGTGGCTCTTCTCCTTGATCAATAAAATAATTGATTATTTGTTTAGTAATTTAGATTAGGATATTCAAAATAATTTTTTAACTACACTTTACAATGGTAGTTTTTATATTATGATATAATAACAAATAATATAATAATATATGAAAATATATTACAACATAATATAATATAATATAATACTATATAATGTAATACAATAAAATACATTGAATATAATATAATATGATATTATATTATAATATATATAGTTGAAAATATTATATAGTATCCTTTATTGTCATTTACCAATTCTAAAAATACTTTTTTTAGTTTGATTACCAAATAGATATTAAAGTTCAACAGCACTTTAGAAATGAAGTTACCAATAACAAACAACATTCTGTAAAAGCTCTATTATCAAAAGCTTTATTATTAAAAACTCTACTAGCAAAAGCTTTACTACCTATAGCAATTCCCAACATGGCATTAATATGTTTTTATCATGATATTTAATTATGTAACATGGACAAGAGACCATTTAATTTTACTAGTTGAATTTTAGTTTTCATGTTTTTATCGTGCTTTAAATATTCCTTTTCATTTTCTGTTATATATTAAAAATGGATATTCTTGGGAATTTAGTATATAAAATATGGAGTATATCAATAGAAGGGACTTGATTTATGAGGCTTCATACCTATATTATATGAAAATGTCTAATTGGAATCCATTATAATTAGTAACTTCAGTCCAGTTGGGCTTTGAGTCAAGCCTAGGCCTAGGCCTAAATTTTGTAAAATTTTTGAGGTCGAAACCTGCTGAAGCCCGAAAAAATTTCAAGTCAGGCTTGGGTTGGGGTGTAGCTCGATCCGATCTGATCCATTTTCAGCTTTAGTAATGGCCTAGTCATTACCTCTTTAGATAATAGAGGCTTGGTGAGGAAGTCAAAGTCATCTAATAACAAATGTGCCCTTTGGCTCCAAACATACTGCATAACTACCTCAAATTTCTAATTCATCTCTTCAAACCACTAATCTATTTGCCTTTGGCTTGCTGTAGGCACATTTGGTTCGATGCATTCATTTTTACTAAATAGTTAATCCTGAGGCTCCTCTTCAGGTCAATTAGGATGAGTAGCTTCAGTTCTTCAGTTTTGCGGATAATTACCAAGCTCATTTTGAGGTCAAACAAGGCCAACAATTAGTTGAGCTCTTTGATCGGCTTCAAGTTAGTCTCTAGAACTAGATCCTTAGGAGACCAGGTTCTAAACCAAATTCATCAACACCTCCACGTGTTGGGATAATATATTAAATTGTTCCTAAGTAACAAACAATACTGAAGTTGAAGGTGACACAGAGATTGCAGGTGAAACTAGAGCTGGATTAGTCGGATCTTCTGTAGAATCCTCGGAGCCGATGGGGTATAGCTCATGCCTGCTTGATCATTATTCATTATATGATCTTATCATTTTGATGGTATATAGCTGGGTGCTTTTGCTCGAATTCTCACAAATCGCATCAATCTATCGATGTTCAAAATTAATCTTTGTATGTCAATTGAGGAATGAGCTTATGCTTAGACTAGCAAAACACTTCCTTCAGTTGACTAATCCGCCTTTCTGTAAGAGAAAAATGAATGTAAGGACGGCTTGGAGTTTTTCTTTGAAGAAAACCCTTTGACACTTAAGTCAATATGAGCAATGAAGAAAGAAAACCTAAAGCCCTCTGGACAAGTACCCTAAGTTTAGAGTTAAAGGCTTAGAACCATTTACCTATGGCGCATAGGGTTGCTTTTATAGATGTTCGGAGTAAGTATGAACTAAGCCGCACTCTCTTTTTAAGTGGCTCATATTAGAGTAATCTTTGAATGAGGCAGCAATTTGATGGACTTCTCAAATTGGATGGTAGAATCATACCTGAAGTAGTTTGCAACTCAGGTAAGAAGAAAATCCCCAATAGGTCAGTGCCTTTATCGAACACCTTTGGTTAGAATTTCTTTAATAGTTGTCCATGTTGGTTTGGTCAATCATGTCACACCTAATCACAACTGTTCATCTTGCATGGCAGTCCAATTAGCTTAACCGCTCAATCTTGGCCATGCTAGAATTCTAAGTTAGGCTGGCCATATCAAAAGCAGTACTCATGGGCAATACATTTGTTGAAGTAGACAAACACTCGATAGCATGATCAAACCAAGCAGAACTATCCTGTACTACCTAGTATCAATCCATACCATCCAATACCAATCCATTTCATCTAGTTTCAAATAGTATTAAAGCACAAAGTGAGAAAAAGTATTGATACACTATTTCGATACAGAATACACACATTATATTATACTAGTTGTATTGTACTAATAATATATTATTGATGTCAGTTTTATGGATCTTAATTAAAATCCTTTCGAGCACTCACCAATGGCTTCATGGAAGGCTCAAATACAAAATCTCCTCTGGACGGCAGGTGCATCACCAATGGTTTCATGGAAGGTTCAAATACAAAATCTCCTCCGGACAGACAAGGCTCAACCAATGGTCGGTCATCCAGTTTGCCAACTTGATCACCCAGGATGAACAACAAGCCGCATTTGATTAATCTTAACAGGAAGAGCCAGTCAGCATACATACCACTCAGTTTGAAGTATCTCAGAATGAACCACTAAAATCTCGCATATATTCTTTTAAAAACAAAATTTTCTTAGCTCTAGGACTGAAACACTTGCTCTTCCCGATAGCTACACCAGGGAGGCCAAAACCTCAACCTAATAATTAAAATGATCATAATGCAAACTCTCTGAGTCTTCTACCTGTATAAACTGGGAAGATTGGCAGACCATTTTTGCATAGGATTAAGAACAATATATTTGGGGAAAAAAGACACTAATAGATTGGCATCTTCCACATTCTCCACATACAGTTGATCACATGACCACCCTATCAAACATCATATCTATGATTTTCACAACAGAATGGTCCAAATAGCAACGCTAAGAAGTATGAACTCCCTCCTTTTTGGATATTCTTTCAGGGCTAATATGCAAATGAACTACAGCAATCTATTTGCATTCCACTCGAGTTCTAAAGCATAAGAAACATTTAAAATAAAATAAAATGGACATGCAGAATAAGCGGAAACAGTAAATCATTTTCTATTTTATTCAGTGCATTCAAGGTATAGGGACAATTGTGTAAAAGAATTGAACGAATCGAGAGGTGGAAGTGGAATGCCCACCTACAAGAATTAATTGATCAATGATATAAAACTGAACTACCAAAGCTCCACTATCTTCTTTGGATAGAGAACCCCAACAATTCAGTCAAGGCAGCGCCTTTATTAGAGACCTGAACAAAGAATCAATGACTCAAGTTCTTTAGTCGTAAACTTACTCTGTTGACTGATTTGCCACCCTAAGTCCATTTTCTTCTGATTTCTGCTTGACTCATCATGCTTCTAGGACTCTTCACATTCTGACAATCTGTCCTGCTCAGCACCACGATTAGCAAATAAGGGGCCTCCAAACTTGAGACCAACCTTGAGACCTTCCAGCCCAGAATCTGTAAATGATGATTCCCTGATGATGTTCCCCATGTTAGAATGGTGATGTCCTTTCCTGATTTGCACTTTAAATTTCAATTTCTTGGCATCATCATCCTTTGCCAGCTTTGCATCCCATGGAGGTTGCCCGTCCTTTAATGAAGGCAAACGCTTAGCTGTTTCATCTGAATGGAGCCTTCGCAATCGTTTAAACACCTGGCAATAGTAAGGTAGGCTTTAGTACTATAGTAAGAGAACAAAAACATTTGATAACCATCTCTTCAGTTTACTCATAAAAAATAAAAAGAGAATCAAGAGGTCAGTTAACACCACAAAACACATTGGTTGAAAAAACAAAGTAGATTGCACTATATATGACCACATGCATAAAACACATACATACACACTTCTACAAACACAAATCCCCTCATGTAAGCTACTCCTTCAGCCTGCAAACCGTCCTTTGCTGTCATTCCCACACCTGCAACTGCTCCACCCATACAACCCTCCCTAGAAACAACCTATATAACCATAACCATAGCCACTCAGTCTTATCCCAATTATTTGGGATCTTGTAACCCCCTACACCCCGAAGCAAACCTCACCCCATGATTGCAATCTGACCCATGGAATGATTGACACTCTTAATCCTGTGAACCTTTACTCCTATCCTTCTCCCCTCCTCACTCCTGCTGTTGACACTGCCTCTAGCTGAACTCTTAGAAATAGTGACAGGCTAGTCAGGAGTAGGGACAGGTGAAAGGGGGAGGTGATGGGCTGCAAAATGTCGTTATAGGCCTAAAGTTTGGCTGGGCTAAGGTAGTCAGACAAACACGTATTTGAGGGTGAAAGTGTGGGGCAGACAAGCAAGAGAGAACAGGGGAGACTTCAGGTGAGGTGAGGTGGATACTCCAACTTAAAACAGCAAACAATCTTTTTAAAGTCTAAGATTGGACTTTGATTTAAATGAACACAACCTAAAACTTATCTCCAATCTATAAAGAAATTCTATAACATAAACATTTAAACAATCTAGAAGATATACCCAAGAATAACTTGCAACTCTTGGAACTCACCATAAGCAGACTGATACAGAACACTGAAGGTGCAAGAGAAAACTGAAGCAGAAGATCTTCACAATGATCCCATTCTGTATCTTGTCAAGGACATATCTTAATTTCACAATCACACGGAAACCCCACTCAGAATGGAGCCATTGGCACAATTCATCCAACTACTTAGAATGTCTAAAGAAACTTCTGGTTAGATTAATGAAAGGGAGAGCTTGAGGATCAGCACAAGATAAAGAACTAGAATAATGCTAACAGACTACAACTAGGCAAACAGTTATCTGATGCAGCACTCAGACACAACAGCTACGCAACATGCTCTGTTTTCTAATAAAGAAAAATCTAAATCAAATTCAGTTGATAGAAACAAGCAGTGAGCTATTCCAGAACATGTTAGGTTAGTTGCACCTCGCCTAAGTAAAAATTAGGGAAAAAAAATAAGAGAAGATTTGAACCTAACATCATAATATGCACATATTATTTGCATTCCAGTAATGTCATGCATGTGTCACCAATGTGACAGAACCCATCATGCACATGCATAATTGGACTACTGGCATTATTGGAAGAATGACTGAGACAACATTCATATCCTTTTCTGTCACTTCAATGACTATCCACTGCATACAGAAGCCGCAATTGTCCCAATGTATCATGACAGTCTAAATTAGACAGAGCAAGGTATCGAACACATGATAGCATAAGTGTACAAATAAACTGTATTAATGTCCACAGAGTTCCGTCATCTTGCATGGTATTATAATTACAACTACGTGAACTTATCATTGTTGTTCATGCAAACATTGAGAATTATTGCCCTCATAAGTTGCAACACATTTTCCCAGCTTTTGTTTACTATGTAAAAGCAACCATCAGGTGTAACAAACTGCCCAGAAGAAGACAATGCTAGTGAATATGATAAGAATCAATTTGCACTAATCAGGAAAAGTACAAAGTCACTATAATATACCTGCTTTTCAGGAAGTTTTGGGCTCATCATGTCACCTTCGGTTTTCCTCACTAAGCTCACAGTTGACCTGCGTTTCACTCGGAATATTTCTGAATCAGAATCATCACTGTCTTGCAGGACTGAAGTAGCACTGGAAGCAGACTGGTATGCAGCTCTACATTTATCAGGTGGTGGAATTAGTTGGATGGGTCCAGAAGCACCACTGCCTGAGAAATTTCTGGAACACATAGTTGGGACTAAGTTATCTCTGTTAATATTGGTGCATCCCTGGATAAAAAGATGAAAAATTATATTTCAGAAAAATCCAGATTATGACAATATTAATCTATCATTTCTCCAGATGAATAAAAAGTCTAATATCTTGTACACAAAAACCAACTAGTCTCCTTTTACATTATTGTACAGGGAAGAGCCATCAAGGAGTTCTTGAGATGATGCGAAGGTTGATGCTGCAGAGGGTATAGAATCTACTGAATCAGAATTGATGCATTCCCTTTGTAAAGCGCAATCTAAACCTTGTGAATGGATCTCTAGTTGTTCTATGATTCCATGACTTGGTTTGGACTCTATGTGGCAATATGGTTCATATCCATCTCCTTCAGTAGAAAGGAAAAGGTTTGCTTGCAGACACAGGTCATCTTCAACCTGTTTCTGAACCTCTCCTAATATTCCATCTTCCTGCTCAAACTTCTGGGATACAGCCACCAATTCTGAAATATCCGTCCTCAAAAAGACAACACGATTGCCACCACAAGAGCAGCTTTTTATCTCTCTCTCTAATATTGAAACATATGATATAATCAAATTGGTCAGCAAATCATTTACATACAGAGGGAAATCCAAACAAAAAATAGGATTATTCTAATATATACCATGATGAATGCAGATAGGCTGCGCATTACAGTTGCATTTAACATAAGATATGTAGCAGTCACGTTGGCAAAGGCTGCAGGGTACTGTCCCAGGAACATTGGGACTATAGCATATGCAAGCTCCTAATTTCATCAGCAACAAGCAAGCAAGGTGTTGGGTTCGCATTAGTTGCACAAAAGTAACCTTGATGCAGTGCTGAGATGGTGAACCTTTAACTGATGGAGCAGGTTTTGTGGCATCAAGATCTGACAATCTCTTATGAAGAAGTATTGCTTCCTTGCATAGGAGCTCCTCATATGGAACCAATGGCCTCCTGTTAAGAAGTGCATATCGCTGGCTAGCCACAGACCCAAATGGATACCAATCACCAATGGCAAAGTTGACTGCTTCCCCACAATTGAAGCCTAAAGTTTAACCAAAAGAACAATAAGTTAGAACAATTTGTAAGCACTAATATGATCATTTGATGAATTTGCATAACTTTGATTTGTTGAATGAAACATAAATTGAGGCAACAAATAACTTCTCACCATGACTAAAACCAGCATGATAAGCTCGAGGAAAGGTTATAATAAACTCTCCAGGTCTCTGTACAGCTTTATAGACAGGAACATCATGCTCTAACAATATATTCGGTGGAAACATGGTTGTCTTTCCTGTAAGTATGTCAAATGCTGCATCATCTCCATCAGTAGATAAGATCTCATGAGAATATACATGCTTCTGAACCATCTTTTCAAAGTTTGAAGCTGCATGGCCTGGAACCCCATACCAAGTTTTAGATGCTCCACAATGTTGGTAGTTGATGCTGCCAAAGAATTGTTCTCACAACATAAAGCACAGATCAGAAAAGATGGCTAAGATTCTATAGATGGTAATAGATACATATGCATGGCTAAGAATATTCTTCATACCTATACAGGTAGTGATCTTCCACATGCCAAGCGAACATGCTAAAGAGCATACCAATGTACATCATGGGATCTGTTACACCCTGTAATGAATCATAAAAAATAAAGAAACTGAGAACATGGAGTAGAATTTTTCATTGTCCTTAAAATGTTCAAATGATCGTTAGCCTACCGGAATATTTGCATCCAGCAGTCGCAACACGGAGTTGGGAAGTCGAGAAAGTGTCTGAAAATAATAATAAAAATTAATAGTCACTAAGCAGCAAAACAACATCTTAGTCAAGAGACAACACAGATCTGCAAGAGTCAATTGGACATCCTGAAAGAATTTACTGAGAAATACACGCATACAGGCCACAGTTTGTTGGTAATTTGTTACATTTTATTTCAGCTGAAACATAAATGCCCATCTTAATCATCGATCATATCATATCAAGCCAAACTAGTGCTTGGCATGCACTGGCATAGCTGCATGCCAAGAACTAGCACACAACCAGTGACACACCAGGGTTGTGTGCCAGACAGGCATTGGCACAGAACATGCCATGAAATATTTTATGTACGGTCTGGTGCTACAAATCATAGTCTCAATGTTCAATAATATAGAAAATATTGGAAAATATCAGAACAGACCAAATTTGGGGGGAAAACATATTTTAAGGTATACAACATATGTATAGTCAACACTCTACAGGATGCATTCTAAACATTGTAAACTAGTGTTTAAATTAAATGTGCTATAATTGATCTAACTTAAAACAAACAAAAGACCAAGTACCTAATTACAATCAGTAAATAACTATAGTAAAGCATAATCTATTGCAAATTGGTTTTCAAAGTTTCATGGTCTATCTCAATGATTTTTAGATAATATACATGTCTCAGATTGGACTGGATTGATTTCCAGCACATCATGATAGAACACATGTAACATGAGTAAATAGCCATTTCAGCTTTCCCATTTTGACATATTAGGCCAGGGTTGACATATTTCGATTTCATCTTTCCATTAGTCGAACAAGAAAACAAATTAATTCCAGATGAAATATTAGAGTGCCTAGAAGAAAAGAAGATCAACACCTTCAAGTTCCACTGGCTTTTTCCAAGTTGATCACCAGCAGAAGATGAGAAGGCGCTACCATCTATGTCACATGCGTACTCCACTGACTCTGTCTTGCCATTGGAAATTTCATCCCAAAATTCCTCTTCCAAGTACCTAGCTGGTAGGCCTCCAGAACTAGAATAACGTTGAGCAAATGCTTTGTTTGCCATCTTCTCAAACTCCCGAAATGTATAATTTCTGAAAGGCAAAAATCATAACATATAGGAATTAGAATATCAATAATCAAACTTACACTGAGATAGTTACTCACCTTCCACTCATGAAAAAGATCATTTTGTCATTTGTGTCCCACTCAGCAAGGCGCAGAGGTTGCACTCTAGTAGTGAACTTAAATCCAGTTTTCTCCTTCGTCAGCACAACACCAGCAGGAATGGAAGCATTTAATGGGGAAATGATCTTGCATATGCCTGAAACATGAAAGCATGATATCAGCTCCTGGAGTTTTCAAAAAGATACAGAAAGGACTGCTGTGCTGCATTGGATGAAAGATAGGTCTTCCCTGACAAATAGACAATCGAAAAAAAAAAAAAATTGTATTCCATCAATAAAGTGTCTTTTTCTTATTTAAAAACAACAAACAAGAACAAAAATGACATGTACAAAAATTCCATGTCCTATTGAAAATTTAGGGCGAAATAGGGTATGGCTAGTCTGGTGTGGATAAAAAATGTTCATGGTTAATGTACATGGTTAATGCACATAACATACAGCCACATGATATATAGGTATTGGACTATCAATGCAAAGACACCGGTCTAAATAGTACAAGTATGTGTTATCAAAAGAAAAAAAGAAAAAGAGTACAAGCATAGAACAAAAAATACAACAATTCCTAATGTGTGCAATTAATATGTCTGACATTACTGATTGGCAAGGCAGTCCTTCAGCAGAATTATATGTAGGGCCACTGAACACCATTACATCAACTATAAGGAACAGAGAGAAGGGACAGGTGGCAATTTGCCAAACTACGCTCCACCCAGGCTCATAATAACTTGATAATGACTGGACTACTTAAGGTTGCATGAAATGGTTGAGTTACTATTAGATTAGAGTGAAAAATTGGAATTTTCAGTTAACTTTCCTGTGAATATTTCAGAATGTACGAAGGGTAATCTGGTAAACTTATGAGTTTTTTTGTTTTTAAATCAAGTCTTTGGTTTAAAATCCTCTAAAGATTGTGCTTTAAATTTCACAATGCATGTATATCTTTGTTGTTTATTAGTCATAAAATTATGCACATTTAATTTTGCAACTGAGACCAACGACCAGTCAAATAATCAATATCTTTCAGGCAAACACCAAAAGTATATCATTCTTTCAAGATACTATTATATCAAGAAAAGGACTATCTTTAATATCCAATGAATGAGCTTCCATTACGTGTAACTGGATATGCAGCATTTTGTGCACTAATACCACTGTGTATCATTCAATTCAATAATAGGTAAACAAATAAAAATAAACAGTATGACTTTGTCCTCTGCTGATACCATCAGTAATAAAGCAAAGATATATTGCATAAATGCACCCATCTCATCAAAGCAAGAAATGGTGTGTTAAAAAAATGATAAGCTTTTAAAATTGAGTGAGCTTTTTATTGAGGAAACATGACATAAGAAGTCAACCCATATGTCATCATTTGTGATTAGCAAGAAAGAACAACATATCTAATAAATAAACATAATGATGGTTTCTACTACTTATTTTCCAATCGTATAGAAGTTAACTTGAATGTGATTGTATACCACTAGTAAGCATAGTATCAGCTCAGCAAATAACTGCCAACAAGAGAAACAGAAAACGTGTGACATTACCACATTTGGATGCTACAGGAGCAATCTGCTGGAGATAAATTAAGGGATCCTCAAACTCATCCTTTGTAGGGCAGAACACAGGACATTCTGGAATCTTATCGATCCAGTCAAAATTTGACATGTCAAATTTTGACACCTTATGCTTCAGAAAAGGATCCTTTCCAGGATCACCTAAATGAGAAAATTCATCAGCATTTCTTTGCGTTCTTGGCCAACATGATGTGGAGATTCCTGAAGAATCCCCTCCACTTTTAGTCATCATAGTAGTGACATTTTCCCCTTCAGGGAATACTGACAACTTCAAACGTTGGAGCCGTTTACGTTTCAGAATTTCTAATCCATTTTAACCTCTCTCAACAAACAAGCTCATCCTTCAACCTGTCAAAAAGGAGGGACTAAATACAATCAAAATCAAATGAGTTGAAGAATTACCAATATCACCTTACATTTCTTCCATAAGAAGAGTTTGTGAAAAATAAATAATTAAATAAAAAACAATAGTTTGTGTAGTCGTATTTTGCAAATTATTTTGTCATAAAGTACCAAAACAAAGTGCAGCTTGTGATGTAGGGAAATCAAGCATATGTGGCCCAAAAACCTCAAGGAAAGGAAAGGAAGGGGGAAAGATCTTTGCAGTCTGATGGGGATTAGGTCATCTAGAATAGCAAAAGCTGAAATCTATAGTTGCTGGAAATTTAAAATCGGATTTAATTAAATGACAAATGAACTAGAAAAGGGGTTTTCGATGGAAACTAGGCTTGGAATGACATGGCTACATGACATAAGGAAAGATTCTAGAGCTTTTCAGGTTTTAATAGTTGCTTTATGGAAAAATATGCTAAACTTGATTTAGGGATGAGCAATAAAGGAGAACAAAAAGATAAAAGGGAAAGCATGGAAGAGCTTAGTGCAGGCTTTTATTTTTTATTTTTAAAAAAAAGAGATTGAATGCACAGAAATTGTCATTTAACAAAATATTCAAAATAATTTAGACATGCTCTTCTATATGAAAAAATAGGTGGACTTGTAGTCATGCTACATCTCATCACCTTTCACAGCTTGGCTTGTTAATTTTACCAAATTGGGTTTGAAGATTTGGTACTAAAACTAGCCCAACCCATAGGTTTGAAACACAAAAAGAGCCTCTACAAATGCAGGGTAAAGGCTGCATACATCTAACTCCTTCCAGACAATGGTGAAAGTCGTGTGCACCAGGCTACACTTTTTTTATAAAAGCTAGCTCAACACTTAGAGTTAGTTTGCATTACAGAACTAAAACAGTGCTTCTGTGGAAAAATAAGGGCCAGAACTACTATCATCAATGCAAAGGGCTGCCAAGTGCACATTAATAGACCTGTCACATGGAAGGACCACCTAAAAATGACTACAGTGACATCCACTACTAGAAATGACTACATAGACCAGAACAAGAGGGGACTTATTGAGCAAGTGGATCACCGAGCATCCTAATCTACTTTTGTACTAGAAAAGCCTTTTGCCTTTATCGAGCAGGTATTTTATGTGTGCTCATCTGAGCATTGATTCATCATGGTGCAAGTTTCTAGACATTGCCTTTTCAGCTGACAGAAGGTATGAAACCATGTATCATGTATGGTATTATCACTCTATATAGGATAGTCCTGCTATTTGAGAACTTATCTGAAGAGTAGAGCCAAGCAAATCCCAATCAATATTTCAGCCATGCAAGACCTGGAATATTGGTCAGTTCCTGGGAAATGCAAGATACAAAATAAAAATAAAAATAGACTTCAAGGCTCTATTGAACTTGATGATGGATTCCTGCCTAAAAAATAAAATATTTGTTCCCCTACCCAACATCGAGCAGAGAAGCACATAATATTCCACATTCTTAAAACTATATTTGTCCTTATGGTTGAAATTTTGGAAAATACACTTGAAGATTGCACTAACCTTCCTCAGAGAATCTACCATTGTGATCCGATTGATCCAACAGTTTCATGAATGTTTGGTTGTTCAATATCTCCATAAATATTCTATGATCGACACCAATTATTCTAGAATGTTAAATTTCAAAGAGTTGATTCTAGAATGCAGCATCTTTGGAGAGACAAAGAGACTGCTATGATTAGACTGCAAAATAAACACCTGTGCAGCATAAGTGTTGCACAGGTCTCATACTGGTATAAAATGAGAATAGTTCAATAGTGATTCTTTAATCTTTCAAAATTAAGACATGGCATCAAGTGCCAACAATCAGTTATGTGCTCTGCCTATAGATTGCTTGCTTTATAATTGATACTCTTTCACATGTTAAAAAAAAATAACTATCCTTTCCCATATATGGCCCTAGTGATCAGGCACAATAGCCAACAATGATGTGCAAAGCCAGCTTTAGTGCCAAATCTTGAAACAACATGTCATCACCAAAACTTTTAACCACAGAATGATAGTACAAGAGGTCCAGTCCATTTACATGCCCAAGTCTTGAGGAGAGTTGCAAATTGTGCAATATCCAGTCTTTGATAAATAATTTATATCAGAGTCAACATCAATAAATTTCTCAACACAGTAGCATTCCATGATTTGGTAAAGTATCCAACATAATGGACTTCTTGGGATAGTGTGTTACCCATAAAAAATAAAAAGAAAAGATATTTGCACTAGAACTCAACAAATAAAACACCTTGATCATATAAAAAAAGGTTTATGCTCTGCTTTTTTTTTAAGCCAAAAAAAAAAAATCCTAGATGAGAATGAGGGTGCTCTGCCTAAGATTAGCACAAAGTGGTGCAAGAAAGAGAAAGGACAAAAATATCATTCATAGGTCTATAAGAAGTTCTAGAGTACTATCAAACTAAAAAATTTGACCAAGAGTATACCATAAGATTGTAAGGCAATTTATGATCATCATCATCATCATTGACTTTGATATCATAATTGCATGGTTCAAACCCAAGATCCAGCTTCACAATAACTCATCAAATGTATCAAATAGAAAGTTGATCTTAATTGGAATCTTGTGGAGACCTATCACATGGCTCTCACTTGAGATCTCATTTTGCACATGGTGATTGTTAAAAATCACTAGGTGGAAAACCCTGGGTCTTTTTAGGTTGTACCACCGCCCCTATACAGCAAATTGCATAATTATCCCTCGACATTAGGCTCATAATGCAAGATTGGAATGCTGCAGCACCACATCTCTCACACCAAAAGGAACAAAGATAAGAGTCAGTCCTAAACTAGAGTTCTTGCATAGGAGATGGTAGCTTTCCCTATTGAATGACTACATTAATGCTCATCTCTCTTAGTGCTCTTCATTGAATCCCTTTAGTCGACACTTCTGGCCAAAATTTCCGATCTTTCAAGAACTAGCAAGGACAGAGCCTACTTGTCACATGATCAGCACTTCAAACAGTTCCAGATATATCCCATATATAAAGATCTTTATGGTAACAAATTTAAGAACTTCTCATCACTCGACCAACCACCATTCAGTAAAACAATAACCATTGCAATCATGGAATGATATCCTCTGATGAAGATTGCAACCACTGAAACTTTTTTGCCCAAGCCGTAACCAGAAAAAATAACTTGATGGAAATTGGTCGCGTAAGCTTTGATATGACAATGATGTGAGTTGGATGGACGAAGCCCACCTCTCCCGGCAGACGTCTGTTCGGCATACTCCGTGTACTCCTAATGTTCTCAACCACAAGGAGTTTGCGCAGCTCCTTATGCTTCCCTCTGATACTTCTAACAAGGCCTTACTCCAGATCAAGTGCAAACACGCTCTAGGGAGTCCTAAGAAAGCCATTAAAATCGCTGAACTGCTCCCTTTTAAAGGAATTGGAACGTATTTTGCAGCCAAAATTGGAGAGAAATTCACTCCTTGTTATACTCCGACTGGAACAAGGATACATCTTTTGTCCCCTAAAATACAAAAATCGAGCGTATACCTTCTCTTGCACAAATCTTTCCAAAAGCTCCAATTTTCCGCTTAATTCGCGCACCAAAAATATAAATTATACAATGCAACAAAGAGGGAATGAATCGGAAGAAACTAAATTTATCAAAATCCAATAATAATATAAAAGCAAGCGAGAAATTTTATCGCAATGATAGACAAACACTAACACTGGAAAACAGATTACTAAAGGAAGAGAAATCCAACAGCTAAACTAAGAAATAAACTCTCCACTAAAAAATAATAATAACCGAGCCGACAGCAAAATCATAACAAAAGAAACAAAAGAAATATACATTCGAAATCTCGAGCGCGTACCATCTCATACCGATCGCCGATCTCGTGCCGCTCCACCGTCCACTCTCGTCTCAAGAAACCTCAAACCTGAGCGGAAAAATAACCCTCGAAATCGATTCGCTCCTTCAGAGGCGAAGCAACGGCCACCCTCCTCGGCGAGGAAGGCCACATTCCCCTCTCGACAACGAATCAAACCATAATCCGGAGGTCCCCTTCGAATCCGGCCGAAACGCCCGAGAATCGCCTCTAAGAAACCAAGCCACGACGGCCGAGCCGCGGATGAGGGTGGTTACCGGTGAGGAACCGGCCGCATTCTAGCAAGAAGGGTTTTCCGGCGGCTGCGCGAGAGACGGAGAGGGAGGGAGAGAGAGCGAGAGTGAGAGGAGGAGGGAAAGCGGACCGGAGGACGAGCTCGCCATGCTCCTTTAAAATATATTATAATAATAATATTAGTAGTAGTAAGAATAATAATAATGAAAAATAAAAGCAACGATGATACAAATGGAAAATAATAAAAATAATAATTAATAAAAAGAAAGAACGGAGATAGACTGAAGCAGGAATAAATTTACAATAATATCCCTCACTTTACAGCACAATTACGCAACGACTCGGTTTGGGTTAGATTTGGATGCGGTAGTGGGGATGAGGGGATTTCGGTCAATATACAAAGACGAACGGCATTTTATCGAGAGAAGGGGGCTTGAGATATCGCGCGAAAAGCTAACCGACGAAAGGTTGGACGGTGGGACACGTGTGGAATCACGGGAGGGTTTTTACCGTCGGATTAAACAAAGCGTGTGCGTTGATTAGCTGGCGGTATGCAACTGGGGCCCCGATATGCCACCTTTTTTCGGCCCGACGGCACCACGGGTTTCAACTTGCTTGGCTTCCCCCGGTGCTTGTGGTGGCTTAACTTTAGCTAAAAAAATATAGGGAGAGGCCGAGGGTATAATACTCTTCTTCCTTCCTTCTTTCTTGCTCCCAATCCCTGCCTTCTAAGATGGTGAGAATTATATATCCTTTTTTTCCATCTCCACCCCACGGTTTCCGGTTCTCCATTAGAAATTTTCAACCATTTATTTTTTCAAGATTTCGCTGCCAAACTTTGGACCTAAACTCTATTATACAAAATATATATATATATATTATTTAAAATCTAAAAAAATATTATAATTTGATGAATATTTAAAATATGATCCAAATTTAAAAGTTTAAACTCAATATTTAAAATAAAAGATCCAAACCTACATAATTACACCTATTATCTCATTCATATATATATATATATATATATATATATATAGAGAGAGAGAGAGAGGACAGGAGGAGGAGAGCAGATTTAGTTACATTCAAATATAACTAAATTTATATTCGATCATCTCCTTCGTCTTTGAATCCATATAATTTATAGATTATAAAGATGAACAAAATAAAAAAAATGCAATGGCTCTAAAATTCGTATGGATTAAAAATGGAAAAGATAACCAAAGGTAAATTTTGCTATATTCAAATATAGCCAAATTCAAGATTCAATCACCTTTTCCATTCTTGAATCCACATGAATCTTAGAGATATCCTACCTTTTTCATTTTTTCATCTTAAAGATAAATGAACTGTGTTGATTTAAAGATAAGAAAGATGACCAGATATAAGCTTGAATATATATATATATATATATATATAAGAGAGAAAGGGGTAGACTTAGTTACATTCAAATGTAACCAAATATAGGATCCGGTCATCTTCTCCATCCTTGAAAAGTGATCATCCCATTTTTTTACTTTTTTATTTTTAGAAATCGTAAGCTATATGGATTCAAGAATAGAGAGGTGACCGGATTTATTCTTAGTTACATTCGAATATAGTAAAGTCTACCTCTCACACACACTCTCTCTATATATAAAGAACATAACCTAAAGCAAACACATATTTCATAAGAGTATAATAGTAAATTTTATAGATGGGTTTGGAGATGAAAACTCCAATCCTTGTCTTCGTCCCCATTCTCATCTATGAATCTGACTGATTTTCTAAAATTCTCTCTATCCCCACCCTGTCTTCATTTAATCTATCCAAACCTATCCCTATCGAACATAATTTTCTGCAAAGATTAAGTTTTTTCGTTCCATTATCATCTCTAACTATATATTAGGGCAGCTAATTAGTCTTGTTCCAGCAACACAACCATGGACTAGACACGTATTATTTTCATTCATTCGTGCATGATTTGGACTTTGACATTCAAGCATGCAGCATCTTGCAAGCTAATCATGGTGCTAGACTCGCCAAACAAGATGATGGATGGAGGTATGTGAATCGACTCATCTATATCACAACTAGGACCTCATGATTCTAGTGTTGTCATTAGTTGATGGTTGGATTTATTTATTGTTTACTTACCAACGAGAAACCACTGATATTGCTCAAGTTGTGCTCAAAATCATCTCATATTCACAAAATAAATTCCATTATTATGTCACTACAATAGAAAAGACACACCAAGTACCCAAACAAATTTCCTAAATCAGCTCATTTGGAAGGCTGAGACTGATCATATGCAATGAAATGTATGATACAAATCCTCACTCGTGGAGAGGGCATGAATCCAATATTTGAGCAATAACCATATTAATTCACTTTGACATGCTTGCTTGCTCTAAGTTACCTTGACCAAGATTTGTAGATATAAGGTTCAATCTTTCAATAACTAAAACTATTCAAATATCTAATTGGTATTTACAAATAATTTTGTTCCATCAAAATATGAATCACTAAGACTAGAAAAACAATGAGAGAGAAAGAGAGCAAGATCTTTAATCTCCATTTCTTAACTATTTTGGTGAGTGGTTGAGACATTTTTGGATGAAGTAAGTAGCAAGATCCATTTACCAAGATGAAGTGAGAACTTTGTTTATCTCAACTATTATGGTAAGTAAAAATTTTTGTTTAAGGCTTTCTGATATCTCAATAGATATTTTGGATTAAGATATCAAAATTTCGATCAACCTAAGGGATTCATTACATTTAAGTATTAATTTTAAAGTTTATTTCTGAAAAAATTCATCCAATAAAGGAAAATAGTGATTGAAAAAATTTGATGGATATTTTGGAGATAATAAAGTTGAGATAATAACGGAGATAATATCATATTAGCATGTACTTCAAAACGATATAATGAGAAAATCATATTCAATTACAAGACAAAGCTAGATGACAATTTCAACTCAGAGACCCACCCAACCCTACTCCTTTTATAAGGCTAGGGATCGGGACTATTTTTATACCCACTAGCAGAGACAGTATAAGTATATTTCTGTCCCAAACCGTTTCATTCTCATTTCGCTTGCCCTGTACAGTATTCTTATATATTTTTTTATTTATAAAATTATTATTATAATTTTTATTAAGAATCATATATGTTATTAGGGAAGGAGTAGGACGGGACGTGAATAAAGCAAGGATGAAGATTTATTTTTATCACGGGATGAAAATAGTATGAAAAAAATCCTCATTTATGAGGATAGAGATTATTTTCTTTAATAGAGATAAGAATAGAGACTAGAATCTCCTGTCGTACTCCGTCTCCCGATCTTTATTCTCATTTCACCCCATTCCATTGCTATCTTTAAGGTTGCATTTGATACACATAATAGAATAGGATAAAAAAAAAAAAAAGGATAGGATAATATAAATAACAGGATACGATAAAAATTATTCTATTTTATATTTAGTAGAGGATGAAATAATAAATCAGATAGAACAGTTATATCCTTAAAAAAATAATAATCATTGTTATGGGTAAGATAAAAAAAAAAGATAAAATAGTAGTATGATAGAATAAAAATAAAAATATCTTTTTTAATAGGATAAGTTATCCTTTTCTAATGCAATTAACTATTTTATGGAACCAAATTTATTATGTTTTTAAGATAAATAAAAATAATTAAAAAAAATTATTTCTTTTAATTCCACATGCCAAACAAACCCTAAGTGGATTTTTTTTTTTTTTTTTTTTTTTTTTTACATTTCTAAAATCCGTTTCACACCGTTGCTGGTGTTCACACCTGAAGGCCTATCTTCATGAGAAACTGACAAACAATCCCTTTTTGCTCCTTAAAACTACTGACTCGTACTTCCTGACTGTCAACTCCACGGTTCTCATCTTTGATGACTGGGTCCTCTTGCAGAGGGGATGGCTTCAACTCAAGTCACTTCCAAGGCCAAGCAGTTGGACATGACCCTACCCCTCGTACCCAACTGCTTTTTTGGCAAAGACCTCTGATTTATATTCATTAATTATTATGTAAATCATGTTTTGGATCAACCATAATGAGTTGGCTCAATAAATAGATAGGCATTACTATCATGAATATAGTGGTTCTCTTAGAAAAGAGGCATTCTCTCCATCCCATGGTCCACATGTTGCATGTGAGTGGCAACCAAGTGGACTTAACTGATGCCTAGGATGGATGCATACGTGTTAATATGCCTAAGAACTAACACATGTTATAGATTGATTTAGATTTGTAAATTGTCTAGTGTAGCAAGTTCTAGGCATTATTCATCCTTAGATCATAGGATTTTGGTCCCATCGTTTTTAACCATGATTCACTTTGGATTGAACTCGACATGGATTCAACAAAATTTGTATACATAGTATAGTTGATTAATTCTTTCGTTTTGCATCCAAATCTTACGCGGTAGTTCTATCCATCTAACTTGAGTCATCAATCTTCAACATTTTTTCAATAATTTAGGTTAGCTACTATAGATTTGCTTAACAATTCATAAAAACTCAATGTTACATTTTCGAAAAGTTAAAGTATTTAGTATGATAATAAGACGGAAAAAGTAGCAAAAATTTCTAAATAATCAAGATGCCCAACAAGTTTGTTACTTCATTACCATGGCTATAAGCCTATTAGAAAATAGTGAAAACATTCACATGATAGATCATATGATGCTCTAGGAAAGAGTTACGATAGAATGCTACTGAGCTAGGGCTTCGAACAATATTTAACTCTCAACCTTTTTGTGCTCCCAATGAAAGAGTCCAAGCAAAGAGGAAGAGACGAATATTTTGGATTTGCTCATCTCGCATGAGCTATTAACTTGAGATAGTAAGGTCTTCTTTCAAAAGGAATAAATAAATAAATAAAAAGTATGGTCTCAACCTCTAGGTGCATGCACAAGGATCTCATTATCTTTAAGATAAGCAAAAGGCCTGTGGATCAACTAATTGTTTATGCTCACAAAACCCATCCACTCAATGATGAGACAAAATTCATGCTGACTACAAAAGCAACACTTCTAGCCCCAGCAAGAGCAAGTGGCTAAAGGTGGAATCTGCTGATGGAAAAGCTCAACTTGACATTAAAAGGCAAAAGGAGGCCTCTCCATCAGCAAGAGGTGGGCCTTGTAATGTACTTGAAAGAATGAACAAGGCTCAGGCTTTTCAAAAGTATGAAGCTAAGGGTCATAAAATTATTCATTCCACATCTTCATTTATCTTGATAGCTTGATTGCCTAAAAGCAGCCTTTCGATTCATACAAACCATGAAGAGAAAGTGGTCCATGTTCCCTAGCTTCATGATGTTTGTCCAATAAAAATAAAGGTCACACATATCGAGGCTAGGCATGATTAATCAAGACAAAAGCAAATATGTTTGCACATTTATAGAGAATAATCTTAAACTTTAGTTGACAAAGAGTTGGTTTGGTTCTAGTCCTTTTTAAGTACACTTTTCATTTGATCTTTCTAGATCTTCTCCAGTTGGTTTAATTCAATCTTGTTTGAACTTATTTTTATAAACCTCTTTGGTGCATATGTTTTCATATGGGTATATAGGAAAATATAGCACTTGAAAAGAAAATTCATTGTGTTTTGAAGACTAAGTAGAAGTAACATATGGAGTTTTAAGCCACATCTAGGGGTGGGCATGGGTTGGGCTGGGTTAAGCCTGAACTCAGGTCAAGTATGATCAATTCGAGCCTAATCCAATAGGAATCTTTTAAGACTTAAGCCTGAACTCAGGTCAAGTATGATCAATTCGAGCCTAATCCAATAGGAATCTTTTAAGACTTAAGCTCGAACTGAGCCCAGCCTAGTGCAAAATATATGTACTACATATATAAAAAGAAATTATGCTTATTGTTGGGGTGGTTAAGCTATATGCTTCTATCCTCATGAACTTGGGTTCAAAAACTATTATATATATATAATGGATCATCATATATCTCAAATAGCCTTATCATAATTATCCAAATTCAATAACATCAAAGTCAAGGTGAAAATGGCGTCTCTCATTTATTTTCTTCTTCCTTCTCTATTTCCACTAGGAATTATAACCGTTCCTTTATGACTCAACCATGATGTAGCCTATAAAAGTAAAAACCAAACTTCTTCTTGGTAAAATGGAAATTTTATTAAGTGTTTCTTTAGGAGTCTTATTTTTATTAATATTGAATGAGTTTATGATTAGTAGTCTCTTATATTTGAAAATATTTTGATTCTAATCTGATTTCTTTTGGACCAGTTTTGTTTTATAAATAGGCTCCTAGAATGTCCCATTAAATTAATAATTTGAGCAATAAAGTTATGAGTTTTTTCTTTTCCTGATTTGAGTGATTCCATACTTGAGTGGGGACATATCATAAATTTTTCTAGAGTAATTAGAGATGCTGAATCGAAGACCTTCTAAGAGATAGTATGAAATTAGTAGTTATCTTTCATTGCAATATGCTTGCTTCAAATTAAAAATCAGAGTAGTTAGCTTACGTCAAACTTGATATCACAGCCAAACCTAATAATTATTCTCTTCTTCCTTTACTTTATTTTTCCTAATTTTTCTTTGATTGTAAAACCCTAGAATAAAAAAAATCTTTGTAAAAAAAAAAAAAAAAAAACTTTTCATTATGTGATTCTTGTAGCCGCCTCCTTCTAGTCCCATATATGTCTTCTACAAAAACAAAAGAGAGAGAGAGAGAGAGAGAGAGAGAGAAAGAGATGTGGGAAAAAAATAAAAATAAAAGTTGAGGGAAAAAGGAGAAAAAATGTGATAAAAAAGAAGAAAAAAAAAGAAGAAGGAAGAATGAGTTCATTCTTCTTCCCCAAGCTCAGCTGCTTGAACTCGAGCCTCCGATCCACCACGAACTTAGTCAGCAGACCATCGGTTTGTGAGCTCAAGTTGTCACTACTGCTGCCTTGTTGAATGATCCAAGCCAGCGCCATCCATCCAACGGCTCAAATCGTAGCCATAAGCTAGGAAGTCTAAAGGTCCCTAGAGCATTAGACGTTCACTTGCCTTATCGTTGTTTCCTTTCTCTTTAGCACTAGCGACTCTAATAGCTGGAGCTATGTATAACCATAAAGTTTAGCCAAAAATAAGGACATGGAACATTATGGCTGGTGCAATTCTCACATCGTGATTTCTCTTTTGATAACAAGGATGCAAATAGAGAGCCCTTTCATCATCGTTCCTCTTTGGTAAGCCTAAAAGCCTTGAAGAGAGGCTTGCTACCTAGGCCCTCTTCCACCTATGGCCAGGACATAAAGTAGGGGCTTCATGCCCCCTTTTCTCCATCCTTGGCAACCATGGCCCAATTCACCTCTATTGCCACCCTTGTTGGCCTCTATTAATATCCACGACAAACATTCAGATAAGCTACCTTCTGATGATCCAAAGGCATGAAATTTGATGAAGAAGGCTAAAATAACTCTAGAATAAACTTAGCATAACTCTAGAATAAGTAAAATAACTATTCCATCGTTATTTCAATTTGAAATAATTATTCATTAGAGAGGATTTCTAATATTCAAAAGGTAGGCTTGCTCTGCAATTGGTTACAGTCTTCATCAATATAAAATGTTGAAGCACCTAAAATCAGTTAACACCATCATATCTGGAGCTTTGTATGCAACTAACTGCACAATGGTCGTGTACTACCATCCATAGCACACATAAGCAACAATACTATTAGTGCCTTCAACTTGAAAGATCGTGTTGCATAATTAGAGCAATGGTTTGATAATTGTGTTGCCCAATTAGAACAATACTTTGTTCGATTGGAACAACAAATGAATGATATACTAGCCAATTGTCGGAGAAGAGACAATTTAAGTTGGAGCCAACCAATACGTATTACTCCTATTCCACTAAGATAATGCAATGAAATAATTGAGAAGGGGAGTGGTCATCGACTATGGCATCAAGAATTTGGTCAACTTCATTGGAGAGTTTTTTAACCCTCGCATCCAAGTCGGTGAGTCTACTCAGCCATGAAAGTGAGGGGAAGTCGTCTCCTACGTGGAAAGCACCAATCATTTTGAAGCACTTAATGGATCAGCACACCAATAACATTATACCAACTCTCTTCTCTCAAACATTTACCAAGGGGGCAATTCTACTAATATTATTTTTTGCAAGAGAGTTTAGAACCTCGCTCATGTTTATTACGGTAGTTGAAGAACAACATCGAGAGATCGCCTCGATCATGAAAGCTACTTCCTCTTCTCTAATGAATTTGAAGGACTGGATCATTTTCGGGCTCAAAAGATGGGAGTACAGAGATTTTTCTTGCTTGCCTCCAATACTCACCATAGGGTGCGAAGGTTAACATCTTGTCCTTCATAGAGGAGTGTTTTGGGTTACCTTCAAAGACACAAGCCTATTCGCAAAAATATGATCTTGAGTCCTCATGATCTCTTGTGCCATCATATGTCCACGGATGAGACCACGAGAGCCGAGACTTAACCCAGTTAGTTGGAGAAGCATGATGGGTCCAAACTTTTGAACCATCGCGTTTAGTTGGAGAGAGCGATGAGGAAGAGTGCCTACTTGATGATGAAGGTTGCCTATGATGGGAAGCTTGGATGGGGAAGGTGTGCAAGCCATGTTTTTTTAGAGCACAACCATCCTCCGTTAAATAACACTAGAAAGAGAATTATGGACAACAGAATTGCAAGGGCAAAGAATGGTTGCTGAAGACCAAGGAAGAACATATAATTTCTTGGTGATAGGCTGTAGCACCCATTCTCTTTGCACACAAGTTCTCATATGCTTAGTTGAGAACTTGGAAGCTTATGAATTTATGCAGATTTTTTGGGATGCCGTGTTACTTGTGGGTGGCATATTAGTGGTCCATTTTTTATTTTTTTTTTGTGTGTGGGTGTTTTGCTCAAAATGAGCTAACATAATATTTTCATAAACAACATCCTTTAACGTTAGAGAGGCCTCGACCTCACATTAAGGAGCAGGCTTTACGTTTGCTCGTACTTGTGGCATGACAACCACAAATTTTTTATGGCTTTTGGTAGTTGCATGTCATGATGCCATAAATTAAGAAAATTTTAAAGGCATGAAAATCTTGGGCAATGACTAAAGGGGGAAACAAACGAGATTGTAGTCCAATTTTTTTTTTTAAAAAAAAAACAGTAAAAAGATACAGTAGCAGCTGAACTCATTTATGTTATGATGCATCATATATATACAAATTATCTCATCTATGTAGTTAGCAAAATAATTATTGTTAGATAGCAAAAAATTTGTTAATCCAAATCTAATCCTTTGTTTATTAAATAAGTTATACACGTAGGGGTGTTTGATAAGCTCTAGGTAGGAAGAGGATTCAAACTTAATCGTTCAATATCCATTATCCCATCATCTACATTGTAGAGGAAGAGGATCGCATAGAGGGGTCGCAAGGTGGGAAAGGGAGGCAATGTCAACGAGAAAAGGAAAAAGAAGGGGGTAGGCAAGAAGGATGACATGGGTTATGATGTTTAGAATTGGAATCATAATCTTGAGTAAGGGGCTAGATTTTAAATCCTTCCTAATAGCTTATTTTGATTTCAAATAGAATTAGAATTGGATTCCAAACAAACATTTGGAATTGGAATCGATGATTTCAGTTTTTATTTCAGAGCCCTATTTTCATGAACCAAACAGGCTCAAAATAAACCAAAGTAGAAGACAAAATAGGCTGTATTAAAATAAATCTACCAGCTTGCGATAATTCTTTCTATTTCCATCCTTGAAGATTCACATGTACCTTATCTAGCAGAAAGTAAAAGTCTACAGCTCTCAGCCTCATCCTTGATATTAGAACTCCCAAGTATTTCTAAGCATCATGTTTGAGAGCAATATGTAACATCCGACAAAATTTTGATTACTTCCAGTGAGGAGTAGAGGGGCTGAACTAAATATGGGACTTACCCAATTTAGCATGCAGCCCTAAAATTCTGCAATAATGAAAAATAATATAAAGCAAACAAGCATAGTTTTGTTCTTTTTAGTGCAGCACTAATAAGTAGTTATTTACAAAAAAAAAAATTATGTGTAATTATAGGTCCTTGACCTTTGGGTTTTTGGACTTCAAGAAGGCCATGCTTGAAAGCAATTACCAGAACATGAGAAAGTATCTTTGAGCATAAAATAAACAAATAAGAGGATAAGGGACATCCTTTCCTTAATCTTATATTAGAACAAAACTAACAAGAAGGAGCTCCATTAACAAGCATTGCAAATCTAAGAAATGAGGCACACGCTCGAATCCAAGAGATGAATTTTAATGAAATCCAAAATGAGCTAAAACATCCCAAAGAAAAGGCCATCGAATTTTTTCATATGCCCGTTCCCTATCTACTTTGATCAACATAATATTTTTAGAATTACGTGGTACTTCAAGAGAATGAATAATCTCTTGTGTAAGAATGATATTATCAAAAATGTTCCTACCTTCAATAAAGGTACCTTGAACTTCTAAAACCAAAGAAGATAGGATTGGCTTAAGTTGAAGAACAAGAATTTTAGTCACAATTTTATAGATTGCATTACATAGGCTAATGGGACTGAAGTCATGAACCTTTAGGGGATTGGATTTTTTTTGGAATCAAATCAATATAAGTATCTTTTCAAGTAATCGGCATTGTTGTATTGAAAAAAAGCCTTCAACAATCATCGCTATATCTGATTTAATAATAGGCTAAAAGAGATAAAAGAGAAAAGGTCAGAAGCTATCTGGACTCAAGGACTTTTCTTTTGTCATACTGCGAATGACTTCTCCAATTTCATCATTACTGACTACTGATAATCAGTGAGTTATTCTATTAACTACTAATAATCATGCATGCAATATGGAAATAGACAAGAAAGAATAAACATGTGAGCCACCATCAAAGTAGAACCATTTTTCATCCTGATTGTAGACCAGAATCATCCAAAATGAAATATTTTACCAATATTTTATAAAGATTATAGACTACAATCTATTATGAACCACAATTTATAAGGGCCCTGTAGACCATAATACCGACAAGAAACAAAAATAATTTAGTTGTGGACCATAGTGCGAATACAAGCCCCAATAATAATATTAGGATAGTCCCAAAACCTCACAATCATTAGACATCAAAATTCATGGGAGTCAAGCGTGAAGAATAAATCGGCAATGAAAACTATTGTAGTCCCCAATTGCTTAGGAAAATCCAACACATTATACCCTCAGTTTGCAAAAAAATCGGCACAAAAAATTCCAACATTCATTAATCCCTAAAAAATTAAAAAAATTGATATACTATAGTCCCAACAATAAGAAGATTAGAAATTACCAATTTCTAGGGCTTAAAAAACTTAAAATCAAAATTTCAACCCTTACCTCAACTTGGCAAACAATTTGGAGAGTGCACGAATCAAAAACTGCCACTCCCAATGTAGAAATCCATTGGTTCTTCGACGAAAATCTGGCAGAAACTGAGTTTCTAATCTATTTCTCTGGACAGATGAAGCATGAAGGACTCCCAATCAAATTGCCTTTTCTTACCTCTGAACCAATATGAATTGATTATATCCTTAGGTGGGTTAGAGGTGGCTAACGGATCCTAACAGCCACAGACGGAAACAAAGATCAAGTGGGTTAAATGACACTTTTCACACAATAGGTAGGCAAAGTGAAATTGAACTAAACTATAAATGGGTAATGTGTAATTATCTATATATACTAACATATTAGACTTAGACCTTAATTGGTAGCACTTTTGGATGGCCCAAAAGCACTTGTGGAGGGATAAAAACTATTTTTCAGTATTTTTATAATGTTCGTTAAAAGTTCTAAAAGCACTTTAAAATATTATAAAATAAAATAATATAATATGATTATATTATAATTTTAACTAATTACATTATAACATAATATAATGTAATATAATAAATACTGTATGAAAATATTATAACTATCATATGATTATGTATTATAAAATAAGATACTATAATAATATTACAATATTATAACATAGTACACTAATATAAAATTATTATACTATATCATCTTATAATTTTATGATATTACTATAATAATATATCATAATATTTAATATTATATTATTAAATAATAATTATTATACTTTTAATAATATTATAATATAATTATTAAATAATAGTAAATATTATATTATAATATTTCTATAATAATTTATAGATTAAGAATAATTTATAATAATGATTTTTTGGTAATATAATTGATTAAACAGTTGAAAGAACTATATAATATATTTTATTATTTTTTATTTTAAAAGTATATTATTAGTTTAGTTACCAAATAGATGTTAAAGTCTTATAGTACTTTAAAAATATAATTATTAAATAATAAATAATTTTTTATTAAAGTTCTATATTCAAAAGCTATATAATTAAAAACTCTATTATAAAAAGCTCTATTGCTAACAACTCTATTAAATGAAATCATAGTATCCAACAAAATAACTCCCTCACATAGACAAATTATCATAAATATGATAACTTCTATATCTTTGTTAGATAAGGCAAGTTGTGAAAGATTCAAAAAAACAAAAAAAAAAAAAAAAATCCAACCCAAATATAAACAAGTCCATAATTGGACCCCTCCTATATGGATTAGGATTCTAACATGGATGTCTAAAGAAAGGAAGCAATTTGAGCTAGGCTCAAGCTTAGGTCAAGAATAGCCTGACTCAGGATTTTTTCAAAGGTTAACTAATTTCAAGCAAAGCCAGCAAGAATAATCCAGCTCTATCAGACTTGGCTCAACAAATTTATAATATATTTATTAATATATTCAAGTTTGTTTTCTACTGTCAAAAGCTCTATTACCAATAGCTTTACCAAACAGAGCCTAAGTATTTAAGAGAATAACTCCTTCATAAGGGTAAACTATTATAAATATATCAATTTCTATATTCTTGTTGGATAAGACAAATTGTGAAAGATCCAGAAAGAAAAAACAAATCCAATCCAAATATAAACAAGTCCAAGTTTGGACCTAAGGCAACCGGGTGAATTCGGATATAGAGTATATTCCCCATCCCACCTTGGCTCCCCATCCCCACCCCGATCCCCGAATGTGGATTCATATTTTTCTTCATCTTTGCCCCTATAGTTCTCTATTTCCCGTGAAGAATTTTCAATCCCTATTTTCTTTTTTTAATAGAAAAAGGCTTATAAATTCAAAAAATCATACAAATTGATGGATCATATCTATTAATATAACAAATTGATAAAGTAAATAACTAAATTATTAATTTTAATAGAATTATGAAAGACCAATTTATAGTTCAATATTTAATTATCCATATTTTAAAACTAAAACTATTTCATAATTAGGTACATTGGGAAACCCATTTCAAAAAAAAAAAATCTAAGAGAAAGTGGTAATATTAGCATCTATACATATTTAAAATTTACAACTAAACAAAATGGAAGGGTTTCAAGATATATTTAGAAAAAACTATAAATATAAAATTAATTTTATTTTATGAAAAAAATAATTGGGTTTTGGATTTGGCTTTGGGGATGAAGACCCAAATCTCTCTCCCCAAACCTAAACCCAATGAATTTTTAAAAATTTTTTTCATCTCTATCTCTATTCCTATCTCTATTTAATCCCTCCAAACCATCTTGTTTAGGCGATTCTCCATAAAGATCGGGTTTTTTCACCATCATTGCCATCCCTATTTGGACCCATTTGATATGGGCTAGATTCCAACTTGGATGCCTAATGAACAGAGCAGTTTGGGCTAAGCCCAAGCTTGGGTGAAGAAAGGCTTGACTCTAATTTGTTTCGAAGGTTAACAGACCAACCATGAACAGTAATACAAGCTTGAAACTAATTTCAACCCAAGCCAGGAAATTAACCTAGCTTGATTAGTCTTGTCTTAATAAAGTTTTAATATACTTATTAGTATCCATATCATATATTACATAGATAATGAAGACCAGGTCAAGATTTTAATTAGTTTATTTTTATTCTTTGAATTAACAGTATGTCAATTAGGCTTATACCAAGCTTGAAGAAAGATTGATTCAAGTTCTAATTGATTGTAGTTCAATTTAAGATCATAAGAACTAGTCAATTAGCATTTTGTCTTAGGAAGTAAACTCAAATTAAGATTGAAATAATGGTAAACACATCAAGCCTTATCTTAGAGTTCAAGCTCAAAATAAATTCAAAACAAACTTAATCAAGCTCAAAATAATTCGTATAATAAATCTCTGCGTTACCCCATTGGATTATCATAGAGACCAAAACCAATGGCCAGGAAATTAAACTTGGAATCATCTTGGGCTAAGACAAGCATCACTGTGGGCTCGAGCCCAACATGATTCTCAAATGAATAATAGTCTGTGGACCCCAACGCACTAACGTTTAAATCAGAATTAGTGACATTTAAACAAAAATGCCAGTAGTTTAATTAAAAAAAGCAGTCGGTTATCAAAACCCAACTTTGAATGCATGCAACCCGGTCAACGCGCTCCGATCCAACGGCTACCTCCTCCTTCAACCCCTCGACCTTCTCCCTTCTACATACCAAAATAAAGGAGACGAAGTGGATGGAAAAAAAGCTTCTTTGAAATCCTTCTCCCTTCTTTATCCCTTTGCCGGATAGAGAAGGGGAAGAAAGAAAGAGAGAGAGAGAGAGAGAGAGAGAGAGAAATCCCCATTTTTCTTCCTTTTCTTAAATATTTATTTATTTATTTATTTTATAGAAGAAAAAAAGAGAAAGAGAAAATTAAAAGAGAGATGGATTCACGAATCTTGATGCCGTTCCTCGTCGCTGTTTTTCTGGAGGCGGTTACGGCGACGGCCGGCTTCGACGTGCCGACTCTGGCGTTCGACGAGGGCTTCTCGCCGCTGTTCGGCGAAGGCAATCTCGTCCGCTCCGTCGACGGCCGTAACGTCCGTCTTATCCTCAACCGCAATTCCGGTAAGCACCATCATCATTCCCCCCCGTCGTCGTCGTCGTCGTCGTCGTCGTCGATCTCTCTCCATTTCCTTGAGTTTTAATTATTTTTTCAATTTTTTTTAATTTTTGGAGAAATAATAATAACAATAAATAATTAATGTATAGGGGCGGGATTTATATCGACGGAGATGTACAGCCACGGGCTCTTCAGCGCGTCCATCAAACTACCGTCGGATTACACGGCCGGCATCGTCGTCGCTTTCTACGTGAGTTGACGCCGTTTAACCTTTTTCCATCCTCTTAGTAATTTATATTTTCTTTTAGGTCCACTGGGAGCTATGTAATGTGGTGATTTTTTTTTATGTTTTTTATTTTCCTCCTAATATTTTAATTCTGGTGATCCATAGGAATTCTATCCTATAATCTATGATATAACATTCGTCCGCCAACGATCACTTGAATTCCTTTTACAATGCCTGGTGCCAATGTGTTAGGCTTACCTTCAACTTTGACTTATCTATAAAATAATAATTCATGATGATTATTGAATAATAAAATTTTATTTGTGAATCAAATCAATTTCTTCGATGAACAAATTTGATGGACTTGAAGAAGTTTAATAATGCATTATAAATTTTAATATTATTATTGAAATATATTTTCTATTTAAAATTACACTAATTAATTCTTAATGATTCCATTATAAAATAATTTTTTATCTGTAAGCACAACTAAAAGAGTTTGCAATTTATAGTAAATATTTATTTATTTATATTTCAAACTTAATTAAAAGGGGTTCAACCAAGTAAACCTAGCTCTAACCTTGTCTTGTTTATTAATTAATGAGCTACGCTCAAGTTAAATTCAGCAAAACATGAATCAAATGCTTGGAGGAATTTATCTTGGTGACTTATAGGGTGTCCCCTGGCATTACACTTCAAAATTCTCTAACCATACAAGAGAAAAAAAATACTTAATTAATGTTTAGCCTTTGAGTGAATTGAACTTTTAGCCTTTATTGACTAGCTACTTAACTCTCGATTTATAATATCAATATTTTTTAATTTTTAATACTTTTTAGTGTGCAATAGCTATATTCAATAAGAAAATAACTATGTTCACTAGAAAGTTAACTATGTTCAGAAGGCCTAAACGTTAGTTCACAAGGGAATGAAGGATTAGAGATCAACTTATTTATGTCCAAAAAAAATATGTTGGAAAAATTATTCAACTTATTTAAGTAAGATTAAGTAAGATTTTCAATTGGTATTACAACCCTTATAGTTTTACTGATAACAGGCAAATATTGGGAATAATCAACAATTAGATTATTGAATGATCCATTGCTTTATGGCGATGTTCAATGGATTTGACGTTACTTGTGAATGGATGGCGAATCCAGACATCAAACGGAGATGTGTTTGAGAAGAATCATGATGAGTTGGACTTTGAGTTTCTGGGCAACATCTGGGGCAAGCAGTGGAGGGTGCAGACCAACGTCTACGGCAACGGCAGTGTCAGTCGAGGCCGCGAGGAACGCTACAACCTTCCCTTCGATCCGACCAAGGAGTTCCACCGCTACTCCATCGTCTGGTCTGCCGAATATATCATGTAAGCAAGCCTTCATCACCCTATCCGTCAATCCTCCATTGTTTGGTAGATATCATGTTGTCATTCTTCCATCCCAAGCTTACATCCATTAAAATAACAAGCCTTTTCCCATCAATATAAATAACCCTTTTGATTCCACACTTCAGCCTCCATCTAAGAAATGCACTACATGGAAAAAAAAATAAAAAATAAAAAGCCACTAATTGCAACGTAGGACTGTGTATCTCCATGAAATCCTCCAAGGATTAACTAATGATACTATAAAAATTATAACACTATTTTTGGACGATGGATGCTCAACTAAAATGCCTTTATCCATGTAAAGCCCTTCATAGCCATCAACTTCAAGGATAATATATATATATATATATAAAGAGAGAGAGGATGTAAACTTGATTATATTCAAATATAATTAAGTTTAAAATTTGATCATCTTTCTCATTCTTAAATTCATACGGATTTAAGAGCCGCTCTATCTTTTTTTTACTTTTTTTTTATTTTTATAATACATAAATTATGTTAATCAAAGAATGATGATGATGATCGAATTTAGGTTTGGCTATATTTAAATGTAGCAAATTTATATATTCTTTTTCTTTAAATTCATTTAAATTCATTTTGAATCTATATTTTTTTATTTTTTTAAATATTTAATTATATATAAAATATTTTTAAAAAAAAATATTTATATATAAAAAAACAAGTTAGTATAATTAAGAAATGATGCAGGATTGGATATCTTTGCTTCTAATTCGAGAAAATATAGAGCTGGGCTAGGATGGGATGGGAAAATCTCGGGATGGCGATGAGATGGATAGAACCCAGCCACGCCCCTCCTACCGCAGACTCTCTTCCTTATTCCACTGAGTCTAGCATTACGTTTTTCTTTTCTTGTCTTCCTCCAGCTTCTACATCGACGACACCCCGATCCGAGAGGTCCACCGAACCGAGGCCATGGGAGGAGACTATCCATCGAAGCCCATGTCCCTCTATGCCACCATCTGGGATGCATCCAACTGGGCCACCTCTGGTGGCCGCTACAAGGTCGACTACAACTACGCTCCCTTCGTCTCCGAGTTCACCGACTTCGTCCTCCTCGGTTGTCGCCTTGACCCCCTCCAACAGGTCCCCTCCGCCACCAAAGACTGCAGTGCCGACGATGCCGAGCTCATGGCCACCGGCTTGGCCGTCATGACTCCTGAGAGACGGCAGGCCATGCGCGAGTTCCGCCGAAGCTACATGACCTACTCCTGCTGCTATGACACGAAGCGTTACCCGACGACATTCCCCGACTGCGATGTGGTGGAGTCGGAGAAGAGTAGGTTCCGGGATAACGGCCACCAGAGGCCTGGCGGCAGCAATCGTGCAATGGCTGCGAGACGACCGAAGCCTGCGAAGTCTCGCCGAAGTAGAGCTTCACGGGGACTTAACCCTAAGAATCAGGCAGATGTATGAGGATGAGAGTAGTGGTTGTAGGTAATGGATGTTGGTAGTGTGGTTGGCTGGCTGTTAAAAGTTCAAGCCTCGTATAGGGTGGTCGGTGACGGCGACTCCGGCGTCCGGTGCCTGGTGTCTTTCTAATTTTGCCCTTTTCTTTTCTCATGTAATATATGTAACACTAAAGCAAAGAGTTCAATAGGTAGAAAATTTGTACTACCATCCTTTTCATCATGTTGTTAAATTTTTTCATTTATTACGTCACTAAGATAGAGGTTGGGAGTGGCATACCATGCAGGCCTTCTCCTGATAATTACTTTACTCATGAATAAAATGTGAAAATCTTGCTAAAAGATCCTGAATAAATTAAATCAAGTCCAAAAGGAAGTTAAAGTTTAACGCTTTCCACCCCTTCCAAGTTGGAGGTCTATCAAGGGTATATTAACTTTGAAAGTTGAGGAGAGAACTGAGAGCTCTTATTGACTTTATTTATGGGCGCTTAGATATGGTTACACCTAACAGAAGTCTCTGAAGCCCTTGCAGACAAAAATTATATAGGAACCTTTATGTTGTTACACTCGAATTAGTAATTTAAGCCCTCATGCTTTAGCTAACAAATCATCATCCAATAATGTTATAATGTTATCTGTATGATTCAAAAGTTCTTGAATTTATTGAATTTTTCATTTAATAGTTGGCCCCCAAGAGACTTTTCTTAGCTGATGATGTACCAAGAACTACTCCCCACTTCCTAAAAATATGATCTTTTTCTATCTACTTAAGAAACACCCATGGATTTTGAAATATTAGTGCTATTTATTGTGGTTTGTTGTGATGAATTAGCCATTTTTAATTGTTTATGCCTCTCCCATATGTGTATCCTAACATGAATAAATATACAAATGCACATCAGTGACTTTATATTCTCCTTAAAATCTTTATTTTCTTTTACTTACTTGGAAAATATTGAATTCTTTCATCCAAACTTTAGGAGAATTCTTCTCTTTTAATTTTTAATCATATATTTTTTTCTAGGAGTTTGTGTTTATGTTGCAACCATTAGAATTAACAATCATTTTAATTAGTCTAATAATGAGATCTCCTCCCATGGTTTGCCTCCACATAGCAATGAGGAAGATAGTCTACATAAGTGGAGTAAGTGTAAATGAGGGGTATAAGAGTGGTTCTAGATATCCTTCCATTAAGTTTATGGGCTTTGTTCATAATTATGAAAATTCAAGGGACTTAAGTAAAACTATTCACTCTGGTTATTTCGATTCCTTGATTTACTAATTCAAAAGCTCTATATCCATCCTCAAGCTACCAACAACTTGTAAGAAAAAGTTATTAATGAACAAATATATATTTAAAGATGAACATAAACACACTCTTAGAAATGAAAGCTTACCATTCCAAAGAATCTATCTTATAGATATAGAGAAAGATTAAGAAGAACTCCAACTTCTTAGTGGATCAAAGACTCAATTATCTCATAATTCTTTTTTTTTTCTGAAGTAACCCCTTTTCAAGATACAATCAGTGTTTATAAACTAGATCTTAGAATAACCTTCCAAGAATGGGTAAAGTTCCTAAAAGACTTTCATTTTATGAGGCTGACATTCTAGTTTTTAAGAGATTGTAAGAAATACCAAGAGGACTTTGACTTTGACTATATTTTACAAGGCTAACATTCTAATTTGCAAGAGACTAAACAAAATACTAAAAAGACATTGAAGATAGTGCTGTTCTCAAAATTGATAGTCCACTTAGTAGCAAATTGATGATAACTCTCTCTAGAGAAGTTCAATTCATGGAATATTTATTGTTTTGGAAAGTAGACTCATAAAGCTTTCCAATAATATCAAATTTAACCAAATTTAGCTAGAGATAACCTTCCAACTCTCCTTACAAAATGACCTCAAAAAATCTCTCTACTTTTATGTGTAAACAATTATTTTTAAGCAAATTGAGTCTATTCACATTAGTTTTTAGGCTTAACCTTAATGAAGCCAAATGCTCCTGCATTAGTCTTCACTACTTGAAAAAGTTTTGTCCTTATCTTGGAGTCATTTTCATAATCAAAGTATGGAGAAAGCTCTATAATATTGAAAGTTGCTAAAACTTCATAATCCTCAGGCAATTTGATATTGTAAGCATTTTTTCTAATTCTTTTCAGAACTCTAAATGACCATCTATTCTTGGCTCAAGTTTATCAAATTTTTCAATAGGAAAATGCTTCTTTTGGATATGAATCCATACTAAATTATTTTCTTTAAAAGTGGTTGATTTTTAAAACTTATCAGCATGCTTCTTATACTTCTCATTGTACTTAATAATCCTTTCTTGAACTTGCTCATGCAGCTTCTTGATATTTTTCACTCTCTCTTTAGCATCCCTACTAAATGAATGAGTGATTGGAAGTGGAACCAAGTCCAAAGAATCGATAAGATTAGAGCCATAAAAAATTTCAAAAGGACTATGTCTCACAGCTTGGCTACAAGACTGATTATAAGCAAATTTAACTAGTGCTAATTGAAGGTACATCAAAAATGACTTATGAACTTAGTATCTCAATTTCAAGTAATAGTTTTTGAAATACCATGAATTTTAACAATCTTATAAAAGAAGAGATTAGTCACATGAGAAATATCCAAGGTTTTGTTACATGGAACAAAGTGAGTCATTTTTGAGTATCAATCAATAATGTCCATAATTAAATCTTTATTTCTTTGAGTTTTTGGCAAACCCAACATAAAGTCTATGCCCACATCTTCCCATGGTGAATTAGAATAAGGTAATGGAATGTATAAACTAGTATTTTGAGCGTGGGCTTTGGCTACATGGCAATTCTTATAACCTCTCACTTGTCTTGCAACATCATGAATCATTTTAGGCTAACAGAATTTTCTTGTACAATGGCAAATGTTTTATCCCTTCCCAAGTGTTCTTCTAGTTTACCATAATGTGTTTCTTTGATGATAGCCTCTCTAAGAAAGCAAGCTAGAATAAATAATTAATCTTCTTTAAAAAGATAGCCATCTTGTAATAAGAATTATTGGTAAGAGTGACAAGAGCTTTGAGAATATTTTTGCTAGATTCTGTCAAAATAAGGATCATCTTTGTACATCTCCTTCAAAATTTCAATTCCTAAAACCTGTACTTACACAGAAGTAAGCAAAGAATATTAGCAATTCAAAGTATCAGCCACTTGATTTTGAGTATTGAAGTAATAAAAGTGTAAGCTTGAAGAAAATCAAAATATTTTGTATGCCTATTATTGAGTTTATGCTAGCTATTGACATACTTTAAAGTTTCATGATTTGTAAAGAGAATAAATTCCTTAAATATGAGGTAATGCCTTCAATGGAATAAAGCTCGAATAATAGTATAAAATTCTTTCTTATAGATAGAGTATCTTTCTTAAACTATTTAACTTTGTATTAAAGCAGATTAGTGATTTATCTTCTTAATAAAGAACAATACCAACATCAATATTAGAAGCATTAAACTTTACTTAAAATCTCTTATTAATATCTGGCAAGTCAACAAGGGCTTTAATCATCTTTTTCATTGTTATGATAATAATAATTATTTTAATATTAATTTTTAAAATAGTTTTTGGATAAATAATATTTATTATAATTGCTAAAATGGTCAATAATAATTGCGGCATGCTCTTTGTAACATGGTAGTGCGTTATTTAAAACATTGGATGTTCTCTTTTTCGCAATCATATACTATCCCAGACGCTTTTCACGGCAGTCAGCGATTCGAAGGCGATCTCAAAAAGAGAGACCGCATTTAAATCAGAGAGCCCAAGGGAGGGCGAGCAAGAAGGGGGTTTAGGGTTCCGAAAGCCATGGCCCCTCCGGAGGACACAGCCGGCGAGGCAGCGGCAGCGGAGGAGGGGTCGTCTCTACCTGAGGTGGCAGCCGTCCTTGCGCCGGAGGAGTCCGCCGGCGGAGTCGGTGGCGACGGACGCCCTATATCGACCGTCCTCATCATCATAGGTACTTCACTCAGTTTTTGCCCTCTCTTTCGATCTTGGGAGTTGGTCTCCTGATTCGATCTTTCGGGGGTGCTTTGATTGGTAGCGATGCAGACGGAGGCGCTTCCCTTGGTCAACAAGTTCCAGCTCTCTGACGACACCGATGAATCCCTGTGAGTTTATATGCCTTCTATCTTGCTTCTAAAAGCGAGATGTTTGATTCGTGGATGTGATTGTTTTGTGTAGAGGTAGGAGGTAATTTCGCATAATTCGATCTGTAGCTGAATACTACCTATTTAGATTGAATTTTCAGTATATCGCTTGAAAGAGATTTATTTCTGAAAGGTCTGTTGTGGATGGATGAGGATGTTGATTATGGGTCCTTCTATTCTTGGATGCTTGTGATGATAAAAGTTACTTGTTTAGATGGTATCGATATCTTAGAATCTGCATATGATCTGTGGTAGAAAGTGTAACTTTATAATGATTTTTCTTCATTGAATCAGGACATCTAAGTCAGACGTAATATGTGATGAATAAAGACCTTGATTGTTGCGTAGTGCAATAGTGGCATAACAAACAAGCATTATTGGAAGCACATGAATCAATAACAACAAAACCATGGCAACGACAGCTTATCTTATCTATTCCAGCCAGTTTTATGGCTAGTGATATCCCTGTTCCTTTAATAGCTAAGTTCTTCATCACAAGGTTACAAAAGGTTTAAAGGCAGAAGGAAATAAGTTTGGCTGGTTTCTTGAAAGGAATTTACTTGAATCACATAGTTCCTTTTGAAAAATTTCATGTCTTCACATGTCTGCAGTCCCAATTGTCAACGGATATTATACATGTGAAGTATATTTCAAATACTTCTGATTCTGTGCCCTCCATTGTCTTTAGTAAGGACACCTTGTTGTAGTGTTGGGTCATGTAAATCAGCAAATGCAACATTAACTAGATGGAGAATAAGAACAAGAGAAAGAAAGCTCTGAGAAAAGAGCCAGAGGGTGAGTAAAAATATAAAAATAGTTCCATTTGTCTTAGAAAATGAGAGAAAAGGGAGACAGCTGAGTAACAAAGCTGTGGTGAAGCTGGAGATGGTGTTGTGATGGGTATGGGAAATATATTATCTAATGATGCTCTTGTTTACCATTTTCTTTTATCCTTGAGCGTGATCCTAATGCTTAGGGCTGTACATTATTAAGCTGCTTCTAATAGCATTCTTTCAATAGTAAAAATGCACAAAATGCTCTATGCACTTGTACATAAGTCATGTATAATATAACAACCTCAAGCCCTATATAACTACTCAAGATCGACTAGTACACAATTAATGTGGGACTAAATATATGCTAGCATGAGTTCTCACGTGCTCCTATTTAAATCGTGGCATTCTTGCCTAGCTACGATTTCAGATCCAGTCAAATCCAATCGCAAGCATGATGATCGGCTCATGATTAGCCCTAAAAGAGTTTGTTTGCATTGTTTCCTAGGCTGCATGAGTTATTGGCCAGGTTTGCTCTAATATTATTTGTAATAACCAAGAATTTCGCTCAAAAAAGCCTAGGTAAAAGGCATTATTTAGATTTTTAAGTTTTGTATAGTTACTCAAAATCTATCCAGTGTACATCCAAAGTGGGGCTAGACATGTTCTATCACAAGCTCTCACATATAATCTTAGTATATATGTCACCGTATAACATTACTAGTATAATATCCAATTTTTTAAACTCATTATATTTTATTATGATTTTTATTTAGTTTCTTCCTTGTCCCCGAATCCTATCATTTTGCTCTTATATTCACCTAGATATGTGTTCAAATCCAACCTTTCTATTATTATCCATAAAAATATAAAATGTTTCAGCTGATATACTATCCTTGGTATAATGTTTAGTTACCATGCCTCAAGTTTTAAGCTTCATGCCTCAAGGGTGAAACCAAGCTTTACCAACCTGTACCAACCATATCGTATCGGTACCTTAGCGGTGTTTACAAGGTTCGATTTAATATGAACCGGACCGATTTGAATAGAGTAGAACTGCCCATATTGATCTGTACACTCCAGTTCTGAGTTATACTATTGCTAAAAGTGAGGAAAGTATATGCACTTTTTTTTGGTATGGGGTGTGTATCGTATTACATCAATCCATACTGTATCGAGTTGGTAGTGCACCAGTATGATTCTTGGTACTGATTTTGTGGACTTTGAGCGAAATTAATGTTCTCATGCTCAATGTTTTGTCTGAAATTCTCTCTTGTAATTATCCTCCAAGTTGTTTTGATTCAAGCCCTTAACCATTGCGAGGTCTGTAGATGTTGCTAATGCACTTGATCGTACTGTCCCAATTGATATTTGATGTTTATGCTGACCAATTTTTCATAGATTTACGAAATGTTTGCACTGATTTTTTCCTCATTTATACTCCCATCCTAGGTTTTTCTGCGCCTTGATGTGATATATTGTTCAACATGCCAATCATGAAACATTTACCCTATTCCTTTTTTAAGGCACAAATAGAAGTATGCTTGTACTCATTCTCCATATTGAGATTCTATAGCATATGCCATTGCCTGTATTGCCGGTAGGTGTTTCATGATTTGTTCACTTATTTTTGTTTGGCAATGATTTGTTCTCTTCTTTACGTGGACCTTTTTCCTTACATGCTGTAAATTGTGATCAAACTCTTTATTGTTTTGTAATCATCCTTACATGTACTTCAGTTCTGACTGTTGAGTGACTTTTGTCAATTAAAGTGGCAAATTGTGTAACCTCATTAAGTTCCTTTTAAGGCAATGACACATCACAAACTTCTTCAAATTTCATATTATAGCAAACCACATATTAATAAATGCCTGAGATTTTGTTTTGAGTTTGAAGGCATGAGTGATATACCGTACTCATTAATTTAATGTTGTCTCTTTTAGATTTGTTCTTTATTAGTTCCATTGAAATTTATTTTCTACAATATTTGTTCTTATTGGTTTTCTGACTTGATTTTTTTTTCTTATTTTAATGTTTGCCTAATTATATGACAGGTTTCCTAAAGGTGTTCCATGGGTTAGATACCATGGCACATACAAAGAATTGGATATAAATTTAGTCTGGCCAGGGAAAGATCCGATACTGGGTAAGTTTTCCATTTTTTATCATAGATGCATGAACCGCACGACATTGACCTTATCATTGTTTTTGCTGTACCAGCATAACAGAGAAATCTCATATAAAAGAGTTAGATAGCTCATGTGTAACTCTTCTATTGCTCCCTTTTCAACTAGCAACATGCAAGCTACGTGATTGAGGAGCAATATAGCAGTTGTAGCTTGTTTTCTGAATTTTTTTTTTTACCAAACAATCTCTTTTGAATTCCTTACCAAGCTTCATATATGGATCAATTTTCAAAAATACTGAATTAAAATATACGTGCTACTCTAGTGTGGTTTTCTTCAAGGGTTCAGTAATGGTGACTGGTTACGTAACATTGCTTTTAAGTTCCAAACAAATGGTGTCGAATTAGGATGGTTCTTTTGACTCTCTGTTTTTTTTTTGATTTTGCATGATCACATTGCAAAGAAGTTCAGTTTTACATGCGCTTCCATAATCTGTTCTATATTGAGGCTAAAACTGAGAGGATGCAGTTAAAGCCTTATGAGGAAATGGGGATGTTGTGTCAGTGTTGAACAAGATTTTTCTAAAAGGTGACAGATTCTAGTGTGGAATTTTGGAAAGATCTAAACCTATAATTCTTCAACTTCAGCAATAATTTATATCGCTGCAATTGTGCAGTGGATAAATTACGTTTATAATATGCTAAATTCTGAAGTTATCTCTCTAGACAAACTGTAACTGTTCCAAGACTAGTTCTGTTTTTGTAGTCTGTGTAATTTGCTCTTGATGGCCTATGAGCATGGTATATGAAGATAAAGCATAAATAACTAAACTAAAGACATTCTTTCTAAAATATTTGTATAATTATCTAGTTAAAGATAACTGTAGGAGAGGGAACAATAATTCAAAAACTGCCACCACTGGTAATAAAATATGATATGATTAGTTTGTAAAACATCATGATTTCTTCAGCTAGTTATAAATAACTCATGAGTAAATTGTAAAATCAATTTATAATATGGGATAGTTGGATGGCTTTGGCATGATTTGTTTATGGAGGATAATCTAAGGACCACTTGACCAAGAGAAAAAATAAGACTAATTTGAAAATTTTTCAATAATTTGGAGCATTGTGACTATGGATAAGAGATTGATGGATGGACAAAGAGGGCGATGGAGCTTGGGAGGGCTTAGACTTGGTCAATTCTATACAGATCTGGTCAACTCCAAGTCCAGAAGAGGTCAGAGTCAAAGTAAAATGTTCGTCCCTTAATCTTTTTTCCTTCTTTTTGCCTTGCAAAATGGACGAAGATTACTAAATTCAAGAGAAATGCTGTTAAGTTTTCTCCTGTTTGACAAACTTTGGATATCTTGTAGTTGGGCATCTACCTACAGTGTCTTGAAATTTTTTTTATTGATGTATTTTCTGCAAAAAAAGGGGACCATTTTTGTACTAAAGATGTGCATATGCTAACCTTAATCCTAATAGCAACTGTAAAACAACACACAAAAATAAGCAAATAAAAGAAAAGGTCCCCATACTGGTACTGGCACATAAACTCAATTTACTGCATTTCTGGACTGGAAAAAAACCTAACCCTAATAATAACCCTAAAAGAACAGAGAAAAGAAGGAAAAAAGAAAATATTTTGGACTGGTAGCAGTAGTAAGACCATAAATCTTATCAAGTGTTGGTATGGTAGCATATCTGGACTATGATGACTTAGTCGCCAACCGATACTGTTATTGGTATTGGTACTTTAATCTTTGTTTCAGCCTTTATGTTTATCTTAAGGACTTTTGGCAAGGGAATGAAAGGTAAGTCTAGATCAATGACCTAGGAATGGCAATAAAAATAACTCAACAGCAGCAGTAATAGTTTATGGTCCCAATGTCGATAGAAATAACTCAAATCTTTTGAAAATATGATTAGTATTACATTAAGTAACATCATTTTTTTTATGGTGTCTTGTTTTATTTTATGCATACAGTCTCCTTTTTCTCTTCTACCTTTGTTTGAGTTCTCATATTATGTTTGTGTCCTTGCAGGAGTTGATAGCGTAGGCACAGTATCAGCATCTCTTGTCACATATGCTTCTATCCAAGCATTGAAGCCAGACCTTATAATCAATGCAGGCACTGCCGGTGGCTTTAAGGTATGTTTCTGCTTATTGACTGGGACTTTTGTTACTTAGAATCTAAGCAAAATATAATCGGCCTAGTTCAGTCAGTAGAGATGCCTCATGACAAGTAAATCATGATGTAACTTGTGAAGGAAGGAATCACTGCTCAAACTCCTGTTCATGCATGAAATTTTCATGTCCATTCATTTGAATCTCATCCTTAAGTTATTCTTTAGGTGAATGAAAGACACTACTCAACCTAAACACCCTTTTTTCTTTTCTTTTCTTTTCCTTTTCTTTTTTCCTTTTTCTTTTTTCTTTTTTTTTCTTTTTTCTTTTTTTTTTTTTTGGTTGTGTTGCGGGGGGGGGAGCTGTTGATGCCCAATCATGCCAATTTTCTGCCTGGATTAATGCTGATGTTGACTCCATGGTGGATCTTCCGCCAGGTTATAACACTAGTTGTAATATGGAAAATTCACTAGTTGTCTCAATGAAAATATTGGTCGATGACATGCCTTAAGTGAATAAAATGAAATGATGGTGGATAGCATGCCTTCAGGTCAAAGAACCAGATGCAAGTGTTATTTAAAGAATCCAAATTTCAGTCTACAATGTTATTTTTCATCAGGGAGATTCCAAATGCTATAATATGTAAGAAACTTGTAATTGTGAAAGTTTTCTTTTTAATTGATTAGTTGAATAAAATTCTCTTAAATGATGAGAGGGTTGCCATTTTAGTATGCTTGGAGTAATGGCAATCAATTAAGTGAACATTCATAATTGATTAAGTACGAGTTGTGAGGTTGAACTGATCATGTCTGTGTGTTATATTATATCAACTTTCATTACAAGATCCTTCTGAAATTGTACATGATAATGATTTGAGGAATAGACAAATCCTATGTTCCTTACATGCACCAAGACCTTTACAGTTCTTTTAGTGTCTTTAGGTCAGCTTTTGCATTTTTTTTTTTTTTAAAATTTGTCTCCATATGTTCTTTTCCTTGGTTGTTTTGCATTAAGCTTTTGGTAATATTACCTTTTGTTCCATAAGTGTGTCACCTGTCTATATTTCTATGATATTTACATTGTAGTTTCCACATTTTACTATGATATTGCTTTGTAGCTAACTATTTGATGAAGAAAAATTTGAGTCGCCTGCCATAATGCTTCTGCCATGTCTACCACCTTGTCTCATTTCCAAGTTACAACATAACATGACCCTCTTCATAGCATGACCCTCTTCATGGCATGACCCTTTTTTAGTGATCTTTGGCTACTTTGTTTGACCTTTTTCTCTCCTGAGCATGATAAAGATTTCTTGCAAAATGTATGTGATTCTTGGTAGTTGGTCTTAAACTAAAGGGTTTATTACACTTTTTGAGAATTGCTAGAAAAAATTGTTTTTGAAATAAATGTTCAAAGTCTCTTCAAACTTGTCAACTATGGAGTTTCTGTCTTATGTGGTAGTTTGTGTTTATTCTTTAATCCCTAATTGACTGTACTCTTTCTCCCTCAGGATGTGCAAACTAGCTTGTGCTTGTTTTTAGATTCTCCTGAACCAAGAATAGTTTATATTTGGTTATGCTTGCTTTATTGTTTCTTCTTTCTAATCAGATGGCATATATTAATTGCTCACAGTTTTCAATTCCTATCCTTTTTTTTTTGCTTTTGATCACAATAATTGGGTTATGAAAGTACTGAAAAATTCTTGGAAATTTCAGGCAAAAGGAGCATGTGTTGGGGATGTGTACCTTGCATCTGATGTTTCTTTTCATGACAGAAGGATACCAATCCCTGTGAGTTTTTCACCATACATTATGAACTTATTTAATAACTAGTTTCCTTTGAGTTTATTGAGACAATAACATCCCAGGCAAGGCTGAATTCTCTTGTTTTGTCTGAGGAAATTTCCTTATATGCAAAGTTACATATCTGACTCTCTTTAGGTAAACTACTTTCTTTGTCAACTACCAGTGAAATCCTGGAACATGGGGTATTATGAAGAGAGGTCTTTAGAAATCGGAAATGATTTTTGCCATTTTACTAGGTTGTTTCTTATATCTAATAGGTAAATCTTTGTATTTTAGGACACCTGCCCTGCACCATAATATAAATTTACATTAATTGAACATTAGAAAGATATTGCAATATAGCAAAGCATGCTATGGAAGGACAACAATGTCGCTTTCCATCATTGGCCACCTTTTTCTATTCAAAAGAGGTGGCTTCTGTCATGAATTAAAAATGATTCACTTATGCAAAGCTCATGAAGACACTCTTATTTATCATGACAATACCCTTGTGTTTCCTCTGCCTCCACTTTTGCTTGTATTTTCAGCTTCACTAGTTCCAGGAATGTTCAGATGATCAGCAAATAAGAATTGGAAATGACATGATGGGGGTTAAGAATATGTAAGAGTTCTACAACTTTAAAGAAAGAACAACTTCTAAGACTATGAACACTTTGGAATAAAATGAAGGAATTTTTTATATTTTCCTTGCACCTAGGCACTGCACGGGTGCCTCAAGGTCAAGGCAGCTTAAAGAAAAAGAGAGTAAAATCTAAAAGAATATAAAGAGAAATATGTAAAAACTGAATCCAAAAAATAAAACATAAGATATCAAATAAGATGCAGTAAATTGATGGGAAGTACCAACTGGCAATATTCATACTAATTCATATATGAACCTCATATTCAATATTGCAACATAGCATGAGACATTAAAGTGGGTACATAGGATCTCTGGAGAGGCGGCTGCTTTTTTAAAACATTGTTTCGAACAGGCGGTTATTGTTAACTGTGCAGAAAGCAAACACTCTGGGCTTTTCCCTAAACAAATTACTACAGGGACTGCATCCTAAATATCCTGAGCTTAGTACGATAACAATGATTAATTAAATGTAAAATAGGAATAAGTTCAGAGGAGGAAGAGGTGCCATGAATTTCATCATTCAAGTCAATTAAGCTAACATTTTAATAATAATTGAATTCTATAGTTATCACCCCTTAATTATGTATACATGTAACCCAGAAGGAACACTTTTTCTTCTTCTAATTCGATTGAACCTTCATAGGACTGTTTTATATTGAAAAAACAGTTTAGACTCTTAAACTCGACAAAATAATTAAAGGCAAAAAATAGCTACAGAAACTTGTGTCCCTTGTGGCTATTACATCTTAGAAGATGGTCGTGGTATCTGATATTAATTTTTGCTATCACCATTTATGCATCTGATGTTGAGGCAGAGGTTGGACATTTGATTCTCTTATGGAGAATAACTAGCAATATGAAAAAAGACCAAAGATTAAATCAGGAAGGAGATTAATAGATAAAAAATTTCCATGATATGGAGCTAAAATTCAGCATATATTGCTATTCAAGAATCATCTTCCAAGTCTTCTCTCTTTGAAATGGGGTTTCAACTAAGCTGCACAACATTAAGCCATGAAGTCTTCATGAAGGATGAATGTATCTTTACGATTGGTTGTTAATGCTGACAGTTCAAGCTTGTATGTATATGATTCTGTGTGCTTGGTGCTTACACGTGCATGATTTTATGTATTTGCAATTGCATGGCTTGAAAATATTTGTGTTGGCATTTTGTTGGCATAATAGGTCTGTTTACATCAATAAATCAGATATATTAGCTTCTGGTCTTTTAATCTTTTTTAATATAATTTACTTGATTTTATGCTCATGCAGGTTTTTGATATGTATGGCATTGGAACTCGGCAAACCTTCTCCACTCCTAATCTTATAAAAGAACTTAACTTGAAGGTGGTTACCTGTTACAACATTTTGATCTAGCATATCTCAATTTATATCCTTTTCCTAACAATACAAACCATAGAGGTATACAGAGACATGATTGTCACAGGAAATTCAGGTCGGCAATCTCATGTAGTTCATGAATATTAATTTTCTTTGGCTTACTTTTGAAACTTTTTGCTTCCCCACCTTGATGCTTGATAGACAAGTAGCTAAGAAGGTTTACATTAGCCTTCGGTCAAAAGTAATATGACCGATTCAGAATTTAATTCTTCATCTTCCTTATATTTTTGATATGTAGGCTATATTCCACCAAAATGGCAGTTTTATATTATTTTTTACTTGTCTAACTTTTGTTGCCATTAGACCATATTGTTAGACTCATCCTTGGGTACAAAATGGGGGATTCTTTTAAACTTTTTTCTTTTTTTATTGGTTGGAGATTCTCATAACTGATGAGTGATTGTACTATGTCACAGGTGGGAAAATTGTCTACTGGTGACTCCTTGGATATGTCGCCACAGGATGAAGCATCAATTCTGGCAAACAATGCTACAATTAAAGATATGGAGGTAACCTCTTCATCAAACCTCTACCCTCTATTAACTATTTTCATGAAACAAATTTCCAGAGGAAATACATGCAAGTAATCTTCAGATAACTTGCATCTTTCCCTCTACAAGAATGACTCTGTGAGGAAAGAGAATAAGGATCATGATATCAAGAATGAATTTAGTCATCCGTCTTACATAAAAGCCGGGTGCAGAAGTTGGTGGGTTGAACAGTTGCATTGATGCTGGTAGCCTGTGAGTGCAGACCTAGAAACTCTCTTCTGGTCATGAAGAGAAATTTGACTTTCTGATTAACAAGTTGTTTTGATATCTTTTTCTGACTGCTTGTGATGAAGTGCAAATAATCTGCATCTATGTTATCAATCACCTTTGATCTTGTTTCCTTGTTATCTCTACCATCCTCTTGTATATTTTTGCTGGTTACTTTCTGATGGTGGCTCTTTAATCCAAGATGTCTTCAAGTCTGAGAACTTGTTTGCTGTCTTGCCTTTTGAAGATAGATATTTGCATTGCTTCTGATTTGAGTATTGGTTTATCAAGTAAGGTGAATATTATCATCAATATTAGCTTTTTGGAGACGGTGGCTGATATAGTTCATCAAAACAGCTTTCTTGAATTGAACATAGGGTGTTTTTCCTCTAAGTACCAACATCCACCTCTTAAGCCAGAACTTTTTCAGTCCTCAAGCCATATTTTCTTTTGGACTATCAGTTTTGTTGAACTTACCAGTTGCAATATTTTAGAGCATTTGAAGACTTGCAGAACTTCGTATTCATTTCTTTTATTGTGATGAATTATCTTAGGCCCTGTTTGGACATTGGAAGATCCAATCTATTGAAATATGATTGGCATCACCTCTTTTACCGCATTATGATCATAAAGGGCAAGCATGTCCCTCGACTCTATCAAACTATGAATGATTTGTTTTATCAGGTTGATGATGTATGCAAGCTATCAGTGAAAGCTGATTAACACGCTGAAAACTTTGAAAGCCTACATTTCTTACAAAGATTTGCTCTGATCACTCTGATGGTTGTTTCATCATGATGATTATGAATTTTGTTACTTTGAAATAAGTTGGTCCAAAAATTAAGAAGTCAATGACATTTTTGCAACATCTAAATTTATGCACAATGTTTTGGAAAGATGTAGGCTAGCATGGGCAAAGTTATGCACCTCTTGTAAGTTTAAATCTAGTGCATATTTTCCCTCTAAAGCTGTATATATATAGTTGATAGCATATTAAAGGTAGTTGGTTTGCTTTGGTTTGATTCCTTCATTGCAAGAAGCTTCTTTCTTACCTTTACTTCAACTACATGGTAACTGTGTACCATATTTTTTTCCCTAGGGAGCAGCAGTGGCTTATGTGGCTGGCTTACTGTCAGTCCCAGCAATCTTTGTTAAAGCTGTGACAGACATTGTCGACGGAGAGAAGCCCACTGCAGAGGAGTTCTTACAAAACTTGATTGCAGTAACCGCAGCACTGGACCAGGCTGCTAGCCAGGTGATTGATTTTTTAAGTGGTAAATGCCTCTCTGAGCTTTGAAAGCTATGCCATGGTCATTTATAAATTGATCCCCACCCTCAGATGTTTTGAGGGTTGTTGGTCCCGATGCTGTTAGGCTAAAGTGCTATATTTCATTCATATGGGTTTATGATTAGCCCATTGAAGTTTCTGTGAGATATTGGCTTATGATGAGGGCTGCTAATTTTTCACAAAACCTCAAGCATTTTCATTGTATAAAATCCTTCATTGATAGCATGAGGCCAGTCTGCTGTCTGAGGATTGTTGTGGTATTTATATGCTTGTAACATGGAAACTTTTTTGTTAAAATACTGTTCCATTGTAGCATTTGGGAATAAATAGCCAGAAAAAGGCTAGATGACCATAATTATGACTGTTTCATTATAGCTATGCCTTGTATAATAAGAACCTTCAACAAAAGTTTTTATTTTTTGTCCTTGGATGGCAAATGCGGCTGGTGGCTCAGCTGATTTCTGGTCACATATAAGTTCATATTCTGTTATTGATGGGAGATACTCGTGTAACAGGATTGTCTTGCCTGTGAACACTGAACCATGTGATCGTGTTTAGTTCAACGGTCAAGCTATCTTGTCATCAATGCCATTTAATAACGCAGATTAAAATTGTTTCTTTTTTGTTTTTGATAGATGAGAATAAAGTAGTTTATTATAACATTTTTCTTTCTAATCTCAGCACTTACTTTACTTTTTTTAGATTGCCGACAATTCAGCAATCCATAAATCCCATGACCTGCATTTCCTCATTATTTTTGTTTTTTTTTAAATTTAGTCGACGTCAGATGTATAGATATATAAATTTATTAGCTGTCAGTAAAAAGGAGAGGATGCATTCGTTATCTTACGTAAAGGATTGAAGTCAGTCTCTTTCGTCATCTTGATTTATATAGATTGATAAATTGTTTATAATCTATAAAAGGTAGAGGATGCATCTGTTAGTTGATATAAAAGACTGAAGCCATCTTGAAAAATTGGTAGTTTCTTGTGTTGATACAAGATGCATCATGGCCTCAATCCTGATATTGGTTCGGTTGTTACCTGTTGGAGATCCCAAGATGCTGTCGTTTTTCTTGTACCATTTCAATCTGAACAATAACTAATTTACCAATTCTTTAAAGGTGCATCAGAATTCCTCTCTCTTGTATCTTAGAAAAGAGAAAAAGGAAGGGATGTTAATTGAACTTGAGAAAGACTTTGGCTAAACTGATTGTTAATCTCTGAGGCCGAGGATCAACCCCTTCTACTGGGCGTCAATCGGCTGCTATAGTGAACTGACTTCCCAAATTATGAGTGCTATATTTTAATCATATCTTACAAGTGATGTTACAATTAAGATTTATTTGAAATCCTACAAGCGAAATTATAAAAAAATTACATATAATTAATTAAATTATAGCTAGATTAATAGTGTTTGAAATGTTGCAGCTGTACTATCAGAGTTATTTGTATTAACCAAAGCCTACTATTATAAATTATTTTTAATTTATAAATTATTATAATAATATTTAAAAAAAAATCAATATTTTATTACTATATTACGTTTATTATATTATAATAATGATAGTATAATATTTTATTATTAATTAGTAATTATATTATAATATATTATTGGAAAGAATGATATCACTTTTTAATAATATAATATTATAATATTATCATATATTGTTGTAATAATATTATAAGATTATAACATAATATAATATAATAATATTATATTGGTATACTATATTTTATCATTGTGTAATATTATAATATTATTATACATTATCATATTTTACCCTATGTAACTATATTATAGTTCCCTTAAAAAACCTTCATAGTCTTGGATGCACCAGTACCATGTCACCCTCAAATTTCTTAGCTCGGTGATGTTGATTTGCTGTAATATCATTGGCTTCATTACTAGCTTTCAAGGCTGCCCCAACTTCTACATGAACAGGTCAAATATGATCAGGGAATGGCCCCCCCCCCATCATCATTGACTCAACCTTCCAACAGCCAAGGCACTGAATCAAGAACATATTGGGGTTTAAGTTCAGTTCCAAGTTTCCTCCATAATGTTCTCTAAACATGCCTCATAAACTTGATATCTCTATCACCAACTACAGAGTTTGGAACATCATGTAGCCTTACCGCTTCTTTGAAGAATAAATCATCAACATGCGCAGCATCATAAGTTTTGGAACATGAAACAAAGTGTACCATTTTAGAATATTGGTCCACCACAACAAAGACAGAGTCATGTCTCTCGGTAGTCTTTGAAAGTCCCGAGATGAAATCCATTCTCAATGAATCCATGGAGCTTCTAGTTGAGGCAATGACATGCACAAACTAGTATTTTGGGAACTCCCCTTACCAAGTTGGCATTCTTTGACAACTCTTCTCTATTCTTTCCACATCTCTATGCACTTTTGGCCAAAAGTAATGGTTAGCCACCATTGCCAATATTTTATCCTTGCCAAAATGTCCATCTAAACATTTCCATGAAGTAATAATCTCATTATTTGCTCTTGCAAAGACCCTTCTAGAATGCATAACTGATTTCCTTTGAATAAATACCCATCATGTAGTCTGTATGGCATGTTCTCTGACCTCGTGGACCCTAGCAAGCTATGATCTGGCTAAAATATGGAACAAATTCATACTAGTTTATTAGCTCCTCAAAACCTATAATTTGAGTCCTCAACATTGCTAAGAGCAAAGATAAATTGAATTCATTAAGAAAAGAATTCCACCTAGCATGTCGTTTATTCTGATTCTTCTGAGAATTTAAGTATCTTGGTGCTTGATGATCTGAATAGATAGAAAACTCTTTGTAAGCCAAATAATGTTGTCAATGATGTATAGCTCATGCCAAGGCATAAAATCAAAGTCTTATGTGGAATACTATTGCTTAGAGTCTGATAAATTTTCACTGAAAATGTATACTGGCCTTCCTTCTGAACTGAGAACAGCTCTGATTCCCACATGTGACAGACACATCACATTCCACCACAAATCTGGCAGTTCAAGAACTGGTGCTTTTGTCAACAAAATCATGGTCTATTCAAAAGCCCTTTATGCAGTTTTAGGCCGCTCCAAGTAGCCTTTCTTCAGATATTTTTTTCACTAGACTCATAGGAGAGCTGAAATTTCTAATAAACCTCAAGTGGAAAGAAATAGCTCATGAAAGCTATAAATATGTCCCATCGATTAAGGTACAAGCCACTCTCTAATAGCTTGCACTTTCTCTAGATCAGATTATAAACCATCAGTTGAAAGAACAAAGCCAAGAAAAACAACCCTCCCATATCGAAAACAATGCTTCTTCAAGTTCACATAAAGCTTCCCTCCATGAAGAACATCAAGTGCTCTTCTTTGGATTTGTTATAGGTCAATATGTCATCAAAATATACAACTACAGATAATCTCAAGAAAGGTTTGAGTACCTCAATCATGACTCAGCAAGAAGGGGCTCGATGCATTGGAAAATCCAAATGGCATCACTAACCACTCATAGAGCCCATCCAACCTTTTAAAAGCAGTCTTCCATTTACCCCCACTTCTCATTCTAGTATGGTGATACCCACTTCTCAAATCTATTTTGTGGAACACCACAGCTTTAGGCAATTCATCAAGCATATCTTCTAAGTGAGTTATTGGAAGCCAGTACTTAACTATAATCTTTTCAACGGCATGGCTATCTATACATAACCTCCAAGTCCCATTCTTTTAGGTGTAATTAAGGCTGGAATAGCACACGGGCTTTTGCTCTCCTGCACCCAGCCCTTGGCAAGCAAATCCCCCACTTGTTTTTGCATTTCTGTTAACTATACAGGTGACAATCTATAAGCTAACAGATTTAGTAATGATGCATCCGGAACAAAGTCAATAGCATGCTGTATGCTCCTCATTGGTGGCAAGCTCTATGGTAGATCATCACTAACTAGTTCTTCAAAATCACATAGTATTTATTGAATTTTAGGTGGATGGTCAATTGTTTTTATGGAATCTTTAGGTTGGTGTTTTTAAATTTTGCAAACCAGTGCATAAATCACTCCTGACTCTCTATTTTCATCCTCAAATTTCTCAGCATTTAAAATAGCATTAACTTGCTAGCCTATGAGGATTTTGTGGCCTCTTGCCTAAGCGGTTGCAAGGTGCGGTGCACTTCCTAGTACCTCTCTAAAAGGTTTAGGTATTGGGCTTAATGTGATAAACCATGTAATTATCATACAACTAAGGACTTACTTAGAAAAATATGGAAGGCTCTATAGGTACAATGTCACACATGGCCTCACTTTCAACATTCTTAGCAAAAGCAAATTTAATCAGGCAGCATGTAGTGGCTAGTACCTCATTGCCTTTCTGAAATCATGAAATATTGTATGGATGGTGATACTTCTTAACCTACAAATTGAGATTCTCAGTGGACTCCTGCAAGACAATGTTCTTACAGTTCCCTCCATCAAGAACAACACTGCATACTATCCTAGAACAAAAAGCATGATTTTTGAAAATGTTGTGCCTTTTCCAATCTTCTTCATCAATAGTTGGGCTGTCCTAACTCACCTTACCACCAATAATTCTCCTTTAGTAGGATAAATGTTGATATGATCACCTCTATTGTCATTGCTCGTCACACTACCAATGACTCACCATGCATCGAGTATATATTAGACTTCCTCGTTGTAATTGTCATAAACTAAGTTTGACATCTCTTTTACCTCATCTTCAAACTCTCTTAAGATCGCTCAATGTTAGAGGCATGCATAAGAATTGTGTCACCTCTTATCACAAGTAAAATAATGGCCTTGAGTGCTACTATTTGTCTTAAAAGAGGTTGAGCTAGAACTATTTTATATCTCATATCTCACCATATCCTTTTCATATCTATTCTTATCTATTCCCCTCTTCATAGCACCTCAGAATGCTCTCATGCCTTTTTTGGGTTGTGACGAGCATCGGGTCAGAGTGTAGCAATTAAAACAATTATTTTTGATGGATTTTGTAGCTTGTTGATGACTTCCTTTTAGATTTTATGAGATTTGAATTTTCAGTAGGCACAAGTACTTATCTTAGGAGCTAGAAAACTTCTGATTAGAATATCATAGTCTTTGTTAGCCTATTTAGTGTAGATGCATACTCATATAAGAAATTTTACTATCATTTATATAAGGTACATAATGACATTATTTTTTTTAGGTTTCAGGTTCATTTCCTCCTATCCATTTTTTTGAGATACAAGTTTAAGCCTTATCTAAGCATATTTTGAAGGCTTTTAATTTGAAGTATTCTCATTTTGATAGTACCTCGAGGTAATGATGCCTTATGGGGTCGTTAGAAGAGAGTAATACTCTCATAATTGAGGAGAAATTTTCTTTTGATTATGGAACAATGTTCCAAATTTCTCCACCATGCTCCAACCGTAATGGTTCTAATTGGTAGAATTAAATTTACATATTCAGCTATGAACGTCTCATAGGATTAGTACGTTAAATAAAATTTTAAAAATAAAAAATAATAAAATACTATGGAGTTGTTGAACCTACTACCAAATAAAATAGTTTTCAATTGCTAGCATGACCACTTTGTCAATCAAGAAATATCGGAAAAAAATTTCTAGCAGCACTCACTTTCCCATCATGCTCCATTTATAGTAGGTAACACTTATATTGTGATGCTTGATGTTTGAGAATGGATGTAGGACATAACAATCCTTGACACATATATAACAATAAAATTTTCAGCATGTAAAACATCTTATAAAAATATATAATCAATTAGATTTAATTAATATCTATAAATTAATTATTCATTGAATCAAGCTAATCAAATTCAAATATACCATCAATAGCTAAAAGATCATCATATGATTCTAAAAATAAAACACTAAATATTTCTTGAATCTAAACTGAAGTAATTCAATATTTAAGTAGCAACTAAACTAAATACTTTGGCCAACTTCTATCCGTATTCCATCCAATGTCTCGGTCTCTTAAAAAGAAAATGTTTTTATGAGCTAATGCTTCATAAGTAAACCAAACCATGATCATAATAAGAGAAATCAAATATAATGATGCAATTTTAAATATATATAAAATATAATAATGCTCTAAATAATATTTTCTAAATAATTTCCTTAGTAAAAAATGCGTAACATATAGAAGTACATTGCCAATTTCATATTGTGGTTCCAATGCTGAACCATCGTTTGGCTGACTCTAGCTGCCTTTCTTTGACCACCCAACGTCTCGAAGACTTCGGTGCTATATTGGTCATACAACTATAGACGAAGGCCCCCTAATACCATGGAGCCAAGTCATTAGAAATGGATGGATGTTGCCATCATATGCGAATAAAAAAATGCTGAGTTTTGTTTGCTTGGCAAATGCTGATGGGCAGAACTACGTTTACATATTCGGCTTAGCACATATGAATGGTCACATAGAATTGGTACATTAAATAAAATTTAAAAAAAGTAAAAAATTTTAGCACCACTCACTTTCCTATCATGCTCATAAGTGACACTGTATGTTGTAGGACATAACAATCCTTCACATACATATGAAAATAAATTTTATAGCATATAAAACATCTTATAAAATATATAATTAATTAAATTTAATTAATATCTATAAATTAATTATTCATTAAATCAAACTAATCAAATTCAAATATATCATCAGTAGTTAAAAGATCATCATATGTTTCTACAATCAAAACACTAAATAATTTTTGAATCTAAACTAAAGTAATTTAATGTTTAAGTAGCAACTCAACTAAATACTTAAATCAGCTTCTATCCATATTCCATCCTACGTCTCGATCTCTTAAAAAAAAATATTTTTATAAGCTAATGCTTTATAAATAAATCATGATCATAATCAGAAGAGTCAAGTAAGTATAATGATGCAATTTGAAATACATATGAAATATAATAATGCTCTAAATAATATTTTTTAAATAATTTTAATAGTAAAAAAAGCATAACATATATAAGAACATTGCCAATTTCTTCCGGTGCTAAACCATCGTTTGGCTGACTCTAGCTGTCTTTCTTTGACCACCCAATGTCTCGAAGACTTCGGTGCTATATTGGTCATGCAACTATAGACGAAGGCCCCCCAATAGCATGGAGCCAGGTAATTAAAGTCAGATGATCCTGCCATCATATGGAAATAGGAAAATGCGAGTTTTGTTTGCTTGGCAAATGCTGGTGGGCAGAGCTAAGATGGCTGTTGCCATATTCCTCTCAGCAGAAATGAGTGGTCTCACAGGATTGGTATGCTAAATAAAGTTTTTAAATAATAATAACAAAAAACTACGGTGTTGTTGACCCACTGCCCCACACACACACACACACACACACACACACACACACACACACACACACACACAAAAACCACACCGCTCGTTTTTCCCACCACGCTCCAAACGTAGCAGGTAACACTCACATCATCCTTTAATATTTGAACCAACCTCCAACACATGGATGTTGAATGGCGGGATTAAGTTGACAGAATTAAGTCGGCATATTCGGCTATGAATGGTCTCAGGATGTTGATCGGCTGGATTAAGTCCACATATTCGGCTATGAATGACCTCGAGATGTTGATTGGCAGGATTATGTCAATATATTCGGCTATGAAAAAGTTGACATGCTCAGCTATGAATGGAATGCTGATAGGCAGAATTAAGTTGACATATTTAGCATGTTAAATGAAATTTAAAAATTAATAAAATAATAAAATAATATATAGCGATGGTAATGATATAAAGCGGGTATAAGGAAGGTATCTTCGCATTTACATCGATTAAAAAAAATTATACCAATATTTGCACCTGTGCCTACAGAAATTATATAATATCCATATCCATCTTATTCCCTATACTTGCTCCATACCCACCATCTGTTTTAGACTTCGTTTTATTCATTTCATATTTTTTTTATTTTTTTCCACCCAAATCTAAAGCAATTGCGGGTTGCTTGATTTTTTTTCCCTTCAATTCCTAGCTAAACAAATAGATCAAACCTAGATAAATTATGATTTATGGTTGCTTATAAAGTTTTCTATGAAAAGTTTATAAATATGTTAATAAATAAGGATAACTAACTAAATTTACGGATAGATATAATAGGTGCAGGGCAGAATAGAGATATCTTTATATTTGTACCTAGCTATGGTTATTACCATGTGTCCCCATATTCGTAACCGTACCCATCTCTTGACCTCTGTATCCATACCCACTCAAAATAAAGCAGAGGTAGGTGGGTACCCATAGATTTGGAGGAAATTGCCATCCCTAATAATACTGAATTGTTGAACCTACTACCAAATAAAATAAGTCCCAATCATGAGCATGACGACTTTGTCAATCAAGGAATATTGGAAAAAAAATTTCCAACACCACTCATTTTTCCACCGCTCTCAAATTGTAGTAGGTGACACTTACATTGTGATGCCTCAAATTCGAGGATAATAACAATCCACTGCACATGCATGACAATAAATTCTACAGCATGTAAAAGGTCTTATAAGAACATATAATCAATTAGATTTAACTAATATTAATAAACTAATTATTCATTGAATCAAACTAATAAAATTCAGATATACTATCAATAACTAAAAGATCATCCTATGATTTTAAAATCAAAGCACTAAATGTTTCTTAAATCTAAAATGAAGTAATTCAATGTTTCTTAAATCTAACTGAAGTAATTCAATGTTTAAGTAGCAACTCAACAAATACTTGTGTTAGCTTCTACTCGAATCCCATCGTATATCTCATTCTCTTAAAAAAAAAAAAATCAAACAATATTTTTGTGAGCTAATGCTCCATAAGTAAACCATGATCATAATCAAAAGGATCAAGTATGATAATGCAATTTTAAATACATATGAAATATAATAATGCTTGAAATAACATTTATATAAATAATTTTAATATAAAAATGCATAACATATAGAACATTGTCAATTTCACAATTATAAAACTTGGATTTACATTTCAAAGTCTTTGAGAATAACTCTACGGTCAATAAATCATGATTTGGTTGTTTGCACCTTGAAGGCTGTCATCTATTTCGTATCTCATCTATTTCATAAGATACGAATTGGTGAAATTTTCTTTTTGAGAAAAGGTGATGGAGAGAGTCCCCACTAAATTTATTCATTTCAGTAAAAATATTTACAAAGAAAAAGAAGAGGCAAGGGCAAAAAGTAAATTAGAAGCCTTTGAGTGAGAATCCAATAATTTTGTTGGGCAGAGATTGCTTCACAAAGTAAAAGAAGCACCTTTGCATGCACCTTCTTTTGCCTCCAATCAGAACAAAGCTTGAAGAGGTTTGTAGGCAAGCTAATCGTGCCAAGGCCTCTAGCAAAGGTTTCAAAAATAGGTCTTATGAGTAGATATGTGATGAACAAATGGTTTGCTAACTCATAGCTAGCCTCACATAATACACATCCAAAGCTAATCGAAAATCCTTTTTTTGCAAGTGCCAAGTTTGTTGCTCAGTGCCAATCAAAGGAAAATCTTAACCTTTTCTTGAATGAAAACTTTCCAAATATAATTATAGAAAGGGTACCTCATATCACGGTCATTAATAAACTTATAGAAAGAGTCTACATTGTAAGTACCATCCCTATGAGGCTTTCAAACTAGGATATATATAAATAAAGATGGAGAAGTAGATGAGAGAAGACTTTGTAGCTGTTGAAGCTACAGAGACTCGTATGACGTAAGTGGTTAAAGAAAATGGACCTTCCACTGGTGCTTTCTATGGCTCCAAGCTAATGGAACTCGAACCTGCTTCTTCAGAGTTTAACCATAAAAATCTTCAAAAAGAAGAGCCAATGGGATAGGGGTGATCCAACTATCTTCCAAAAACCTTATACTCTCCCTATTCCATAATTTATATGTGACATGGTTCCAGAATGCCTCAAAGTTGCTGCAAATGTCTCTCTAAATTGGAGAAGCCTTTTGTGATTTGATCCTTCTTCTCATAGCAAATTTGCATTTCAAGTAGTAGGCTCTATGGATTAACCTAGTCCAATGAATGTTCCCCTTCTTGTGTCCATTTAAGAACTTCTACACCCACTTCAACAGCAGACCGGAGTTCATACTTTTCAGGCTATTGATCCCAAGCGCTCCTTCCTTATTATCGCTACAGTCCAAATCCTAGTTGACAAGACAGTGCAAACCATTGATCACCTCTTTTCCTTTCCATAAAAAGGCCCTTTTTAGCTTATCTATCTTACTAATCACCCATTCTTGCCGTTTAAGCATAGATATGAAGTAGATTGAGAGTGAAGAGAGGACTACATTAATGAGACATAACCTACCTTCAATTGAAGCAGTCTACCTTTCCATGAAGCCAACCTCCTTTTAATCCTCTCAATAAGTGGCATCCAACACTGTTTGGATAACTTTCTATCATATAATGGTAATGCCAAATATATTAGTGGGAGATTTTCTTTCTTGCAGTTGAGAAGGGTGGTAAAAGATGGTGCAACTTCTTCTTCAACATTCAAACAAGTCACCAAGATCTTATGAAAATTGATCTTAAAGCCAGATACATTCTCAAAAGCAAGGAGGACAATTGTGATTGCTGTAAGGATCCCTTTCTCTACTGTATAGAAGAAGAGAGAATCATCTACGACGTGTAAACTTTTGCTATAACAAAAGCAAGGAGTATTGCTAATACCTTTGATAGGTCTACTAATTCGGCCCATTTCAATTATTTGGTTAGTACACCAACCATAAGAATGAAAAGACTAGAGGATAGCGAATCATCTTGTCATAGCCTTGACTTATACTTTATCCATTTGCCTGGTCACCCGTTAACTACAACTCCCACCTCATCTGAAGAAAATAGGGTGAGAATACAATTTATTCATTGAGTTGGGAAACCCCGAGCTACCAACACTTCCACCAAGAATCTCCACTTTACTCGATCAAAGGCCTTCTCGAAGTCTAGCTGGTATAAAAACCCTTCGGAGCTAGTTCTCCTACAATAATTTAGAATTTCTTGGGTTGAGAGGAGGTTCTCCGCATTTGATCTCCCTTTGATGAAGGCTAATTGGGCTTCATCCACAATAAGAGGCAAAAATGATGCTAACTTGGATGCTAGTATCTTTGAGATTATTTTATACATATCATTTAAAAGACTGATGGGCCGAAAGTCTTTCATTGAAAGGGCTCCTTCCTTCCTGGGAATAAGGGTGATATAAGCAAAGTTCAATCTGTATATGTCCAGATCACTCCTATGAAGCTCTTATAGAAGCACTATGGTATCATCCTTGATCAACTCCCAATATCTTGATAAAAGCCAAAGGAGAACCCATTAGGGCTCGGAGCTTTATATGCTCCAAGCACAAACACTACCACTTTGGTTTCCTCTATTAAGAAAGGCTCTACTAATATTCTTAAATCAATTGTGGGCACTCCATAGAGAACATTCCAATCAATGATAGCAAAAGGGAGAAAGGATGCATCGAAAAGGCCTTTGAAGAATCCATGCAGCTTCAATGCAATTTCTTTTTGAGTTCATATAACCCTTCCATTATTATCAATAAGAGATGCAATCAAGTTATGCCTCCTCCTCCTATTTGCTATCTTGTGGGAAAAAGCCGTATTTTTATTGCCCTCTTTAAGCCAAGAGATTCTTGATCATTGTTTCCAATACAATTCTTCTTTCTTATAAATATCCGACAAGGACTTCTTCTGGTATCCAACTCAATGTGTGATTGATTGGTCAATTCTTCCTTATTGTCAAGCAAATCAATATCATAGAGCAATTTCTATTTAATCTCCTTTCTGGCCTTTTCTCCCTATCAGCGAACCACCATCTCAGAGCTGATCGAAGCCTTCTAAGATTCTCCGCCCATACTGTAACACAATTCTGGCCCCCTTGATTCTTTGTCAGGTTTTCTAGACAATATTATCCAAACCCTCCTCCTTAGTCTACCAAGTCTCAAATCTGAATAATTTAAAACTAGAAAATGCCATTCGGTATTTAAAACTAGAATTTAAAACTGAAAAGCTTGTCCAAGTTGTGGCCACCTATTTGAAACTATTATTTGGTATTTTAGTTGTTATATGTGCGATGGGTCAGCATCTCAACTACTACCTAAGTTTAGCAAAAAAAAAAGAAAATGCCAAAAGGATGTGATAGGCTTTAAGAACCAGATATTTAGATGTTGGCCTGTTAGCCATTGAGTAGCAATTCAGTGAATGAGATATCGATAGACCAAGGTCCGTGGTTGTGGGGATTGGTCATCTTGTTGTTTATATTTTCTCATGCTGTGCTGGATGCAATGCATGAATTATATCAGTGGTAACATTATATTTTACGATTAGACATTGTAAGCCTTGCCTGACCAAAGTGCACATCGTATTTAAGGAGCCTGAGCCGTAGGGGTATATTTTTTGTTGGGAGCTTTATTGTGGAGAATTCACATTCAGCTTAGATAGGGAGTAAAGAAAGTGTACAAGAATAATGGTAGATATGAGAGTTGGATTGAGTTAGAAATTTAGAATTGGATTCAGGCTGGATGCATCTTTCCAATGTGGTGCTTCTTGCTAAGCCCAATCATATACCATTGTGTGAGACCCATCCCTTTTGGCTAGCTTACTTTAAATTAAGATGCAATTTAATTAGATTGAGTTAAAAAAAAATTATAAAAAAAATATAATAAGAAATTTTGATTGAATCTATATTCATAATGTTTGGCATTGAGTTAGTTTTCTAACACATCTTGAATCACTCAAATCAGAGGTCTATTGAGAAAGTTAAAGCAATTTAATGAACATATATCATTACTGATGAATTTCAGAAAAATTACGAAATTACCATTGATTGAGATAAATACGATTTTGGTGTTTTTATCCAAATTTTTATATTTCAAAATTTTATTGGATGACTTAGAAGTTAGTTTTTAATTAAGAATCTATTTTTAAATATTTAATGAACATTTATCTCTTTTATTTTTTTAAAGAAATCAGTATCTTATAAGAATTGAAAAGTTTTCTGGTTACAAAAGATTAGAATTCTATGGGAACCTAAGAAATCTCTCTATAAATAGAGCTCAATTGAGGTCTTTTAATAATAAATCAATAGTTTAAAAGTATAAAGAATGCAAAGATTGAAGGATTAAAAAGGTTGATGGAACCCTTAAGCATCAAAAATTGAGGATTGATTTCTAATGATTTTATTTGAAGCAGGTAAGTAACCTTATTATAAGTTAGATACTTTGTAAATTATTTATGATTGTTCAAAGAATTTTGAACCTTGGTAAGTAACCTAATCATAAATTAGAATATTTTATAAATTATTTATGTTTATTAAAAGGGATTTCAAACTTTTGTAAGTAACTGAATCATAAGTTAGATATTTTATAAATTATTCATGATTGTTAAACGATTTTAAACCTTGGTAAGTAACATAATCATAAATTAGAATATTTTATAAATTGTTCATGCTTGTTAAAAGAGATTTCAAACTTCTGTAAGTAATCTAATCATAAATTAGAGTATTTTATAAATTATTCATAATTGCTAAAAGGATTTCAAACTTTGACAAATAATTTGACCATAAATTAGAATTTTTATAGTATTGCAAGATTACTAAAAATTATTTTATAGTTAATGAATGATTATTTGAATTAAAATAATTGCTAAACTTTATATAATTAGTTATTTTGAAATTATGAGATTTTGTAATTATTTTTGAAATGTTATTAAAGGTTTAAATTTTGCATAGCATGTTTATTACAAATCATTTGCATAGCTATTTATTGCAAATACTGGAGAATTTTTGTTATTACAAGAATTTTATAATATGAATAAGTAAATATTAATGAATATAGAATTATTAATAATAAAATATGTTTGAAAATATGTAGTTCTCGATCCACTATTTAATGACTCTGATACCATATTCTGACACTGGAACCCACCTTCATAGGAAAAATATGTGGAGGATACACCCCCATCCATAGGGTTAAATATGGTTTTATGGCCCCATCCATAGAGTTAAATGTGGTGCTATATGGTCCCCATCCACAGGGTTAAATGTAGTACTATATGGTCCCCATCCACTGCGTTAATTGTGGTGCTATGGCCCTATCACATGGATACATGTAACCATAGTCTGTGACCATGGATTATAAACTTCTGCTAACATGTCTTACTGATAACATAAATTGCTGATAACATGAATTACTGATGATATGAATAAGATGATATAAAAATTTTGAATATAATAACATAAAAAATATTACATAAAAAGTTTTGTGTACTAGATAAAGATATCTTAAAATTTATAAGTATTCGTATATCAATGATATGTAAAGTTATGAACTGAAGTTTTGATTTTTTTTAATTACTGATATGCTTCGTTTCATAAAAAATTTTATAAATCTTCACTTGCTTGATTCACTAATGTATGCTTTGTGTTGCTTACTGAACGAAGGCTCACAAAACTTTATTATTATTTTGTTTCAGAGACCATGATATAAGCAGTAGTTGGGTAGAAGCTGACCGCTTTATCTTAAGTAATTATGCGAAATTGCTCTGCAAATGACGCTTTGCATGCTGGAGATTTATTTTTCAGTATGCGACGGACGCTTTAGATCCATCCTGGGTTTGAGGCATTACAATAGATTATAGAACCATCTGATATGACTGGGTTTTGGGTTTTGGACATTGATTTGCAGTCCGGATAGGAGTAAGCTGTATGTTCCTTTGCCCATTAAGAATTAAGATGTCAGCTTATCCAAATTTTATAAGATATTTCCTCCTTAGCCTTTGTAAAATATTAGATCATCATCAGCATGCTGTAAGATCTTGGTGCCACCAACAGCACATGGATTTCTGAGGCCTTCAAAGAGTCCTTCCAAACTGGCTTAGTTCAGGAGTTTTTTTAGAGTCCACAGCAATGAAGAGGAAGGGGGATAATGGATCCTCTTTTCTCAAAACCCTATGGTAATAAATCCAGTTTCCAATGTTTCTATCGACATTGACAACAATCTTACTTGAAAGCAAGATATTTCCAGTTTAGTCAATCCAACTACCAGGATAACCACTACAAGATAAAAGTTCAAATAGGTACTTGATAATTATCTGGTAGAAGGCCTTTTTCATTTAGTTATCACAGTTGAATCCTGCACTTAGTGACATGTTTCACTAAGTAGCCATTTTATGGCTGAAGCAAAATTAAATCATTGCCTGACTGCTTGATGGAAATAAAATTGAAGTTTTTCCCTTTTTTTTTTTTGAAAGAAAAGAAGAAGAGTGAGAAACCACCCTTCCCAAGAGAAATATATTGGAAAGAAAACAATATAAAGGAAAGGCCCTGCAAGAAGGTAAATACAGGGATGCAAAAGAGAGGACAAAGAAACCATTTTCTCATGTTGCTTAAGCCTTCCATATTAATCATTAGAGAGATGTCTCAATTGCACAAATGTGATCAAGCCTGATCTCAGCACTGATGTAATGGGTGATTTGTGCCCTGAAAACACTTTGTTATTTCTCTCCTACTATTCTTTCCAGCACACTGTCCTTATCCATTTTCCATCTCCAAATAGTCCACAGGCTTAGAAGGGAAGGCTGGTGAGCTTTGAAATTATAGTAGGTTTTGATGGCAAATCAAAATGCTTTTGGTGGAACCACAGTGAAGAAAAATATGAGAACTGATCCTTGAGCACTACCACACAGCACGCAAGTTACAGATCCTCCAGCTCATCCCTTCTGTAAAATATCTAAGGTGCGAACCTCCTCTTGATCTTTAGCCACATAAAGATCTTTGGCAGGCATTTCTTCAATTGTGAACATGTAGTGTAGTCATGGAAACCAACAAATATAACTACAATATAGATTAAAAAAAAAATTGTATATTAAGCAATTCACAACCGCTCAATCATATACCTCTTCTCTTTGGCGTCTTTGTTGTTTAATGGCTAGGAAGGGTCTTCAAAAAGTTAAACTGAAAAACAAATCATGCCATTACACTAACTGTGCTGATTATCATGAAGGGTTTTGATGTAGTTTCATTGCTTGCATAAGGCAATCTCTCTCTCTCTCTCTCTCTCTTTCTCTAAGAAATGGGGAGGAGGGAAATAGCTCCCTTCCCATCCATTTCATTAAAAGACTAAATAACATATGCAAACAAGTACCAAGCAGAAACCATACAACTAGGAATTAGATAGAAATGAGGAACATACAAGCAGAGAACATAGACAAACTAATAGGTAGTCTCCAGCTCAGAAATAGTCTTATTACATCACCAAATAAGGTGTTTTAGAAATGAACTATTAGAAACTAGACCATAACCAAATGATAAGCTGCAAATGCCGATAATAATGAGAAATCCACTGTGCATCATCTCATAGAGGTTCTGCTTCATTCATATTCCTACAAAATCATACAATAAGAGCTCTGAGATAACTTAATGATAAACTCAACTACATCAAAGAAAAAGGAATCAACAAAATAACAGCCAGATTGAGGATCTACGTGACAAAGAACAATGCTTGATCTTCCACAACATGACAACAGGTAGCACTAATTAATGTAGTCTAAACTTTTAAATAGGATTAACAAAGCTTAGGTTAGAATAAACTAAGATCTATGGTGCCCAGGACTGGGACCCAAGATATTTAGCCCAACCGATTTATGTTATCGTAAATTTTGAAACATATGATATATGAAAGAACTGCTTCAAATAGGATGAATTCTGTAGACATACCGAACAATAGTTTCTCCTATTGTAATGCGAGGGATGTAAGAGATCTTGGGCCAATCATAGCCATTACTCATCTGGCACCGTGCCTCCAACTCCTCCTTGCATGGCCTAATATACAATTCCTTGAGAGATGTGGGTAGGCCCTTCTCTGGTAGTCTCTCGATGTTAGGACATTCTATTGCGTTCAGTATCTCGAGAGACGTAAGGCTTGTCATGTCGGCAGGAAATGATTGGAGATCACTACAACGGTAGAAGGTGAGCACTTTAAGGGAGGTGAGCTTTTGAAACCACTTCTCTTCATTCTTGATAGAGGATGTCATGTCATTGTGGCCATCAAAGTGTAGATATATGATAGAAGCAAGCACCGCTTCCGAAAGGCCCCAGATGGATTGCCGGCTCTTATAATCTATGTGTATTTTAAGCATAGATGGTGAAGGCACAACATTCTCCATCATTGGCCAATAGATTTTGCAATGCCAAAGAAGTTTGATTTCTTTAGATAGAGTTAGAAGCACAAGGGTCCTCAACGTTGGGCAACAATAAATAGCAAGCTGGCGAAGACGAGGAAATAATAACTGGCCCTTCTCTGATCCTGACCACTCTTCCCATCCATTCATATATTCAAAGCTAAGTTTCTCCAATAATGGGAATGCGGTATCATTATCATCACTACCATAGAATTCGGTGCCAACTTTTTTTACCGAGTGCATATGTTTAAAAGACAAAACCTTAAGAAAAGGTAGCTGTCCAAGAGGCGGAAGGACTGCCCACGCATGGCTAAATTCTAGTCGAATAGACTCTAGATTAGATAGCCATGTTTTGCTTAGCCAGTTTGGAGATGTGATGCCCTTGTAACTCTCGATTTGCAGCTCTATGAGATTGGTATGCGGCCGAAGTTCTTCAATTATCTCTTTACACACATCTGCCTTGTGATCTTGGACACCTTTGCTCCATCTTAAACTTAGGAATTTAAGGTGCTCTTTGTTGTGCAGCAGGGCTTCACTAGCCTCCTCCTTATTGCTAACATGGTCAAGAGCATAGATCCCTAGACTTCCTCGTAATTGCCTCAAATTCCTTAACTGTTCTATCCCGCATCCATATTTGTCCAGGACCTGATAGTGCTGTAATTCTTGAAGACATGTTAGTTTGCCAATTCCGACTATTTTTGAAAAGCCAAGCCAACCTTTATTTATATGTCGCAAATTGATGCAATTATTCACATCTTTTGGTAGCTTAAGATTCCTCTTTTGCGAAGGTAAGACATTCAATACTTGTAGATGGTAAAGCTTGCACAATGACTCCGGCAATTCTCGCATAGGACAACGCATGATTTCCATGTATCTTAAATGCACTAAACCACCAATAGCCTTTAATGGGAAGTGCAGTCGAATACTAGAGAATATCAACACACGAAGCTGTTTTGACTCTTCCAAAATGTTTTGAATAAAGCGAGTAAACCCCGAATTGGATGGCTCCAAATGGAATAATTTACTGGCAACGACAAGGCTACGTAGTTTTTTAATGTCACACATATTTTCACATATCTCCAACTGATGATTGGTAGCAGCAATATAAAGGTGTCGAGGTCTCTTTGGAATTTGCACCGGCGCATCAGTTTCAATTCTACAACATTCATCATCAATAACAGATTCGGCAAGGTCATGTAGTAAATCATGAATCTTATAGCCATCTTTGCCTCTGTCTGCCTTCTGAAAGAAACATCTTTGTAATAAATAATCAAAATACTGCACCCCTATGTCTTCTGCTCTCTTGCGCTCCTCATGGTGCGGTACAAAGCCTTGAGCCATCCAAAGTTGGACTAGTTTCTCCTTATCATAGATATAATCCTTGGGAAACAAAGAGCAATAGACGAAGCATTGCTTTACTTCTTTCCGCAGATGCTCGTAACTTAGTTTCAGAGCCGGCATGATTCCATCTTCTTGCTGCTCTATTTCCCATAATTTGCTTTCCAAGATTCCTCGCCAGTGCTCTTCCTCCAATTTAGAATTTAGTATGCTTCCGACAGTCTTTGCAGCCAAGGGCAAACCCCCCAACTTCTTTGCTATTTCCCTGCCAATCAGTTCCAATTTTGGATGATGTTCTAGGATCTGGTCACCAAATGCACATTGTTTGAAAATTTTCCAAAAGTCCTCTTCTGCTAAACTCTCTAAATCCACCGTTTCTTTTGTTCCCACGGCCGCTGCCACCTTATGACTCCGAGTGGTTACTATAATCCTGCTTCCTTCTTTGCCAACTTTAAATGGTTTACGCAAGGTTTCCCATTTGCTTCCCACTTCATTCCACATATCATCAAAGACGATTAAAAACCTCTTATCCTTTAGCTCCTCCTTAAGAATTCCTTGAATCTTATCCAAATTGCTGAACTGATGAAGATTCATGGGCATCGACTCCGAAGTAGACTCTATCATCTCTATTGTAAGCCTTCTCACATCAAATGTTTGAGACACGCATACCCATATCTTAACATCGAAGTGTTCCTTTATTTCATTATTGTTAAAGACATGCTGAGCAACCGTGGTTTTCCCCACTCCCCCGATGCCAACTATGGACAGAACAGAAAATATTTCATTACTAGATCTGGAATCATCAGTTCTTCTCACCAATGAATTTACCATATTATTTATCACAATTTCTCGGCCAACAATTTCAGGTTCAACAGGCATGGAGGTTGTTTGTGGCAACTCCAATGTTTCTTGCCGTCTATTGCCACTCACATCAATCTCCAACAATTTGAGAAAATCCCCTGTCCGGGCAAAAATACCATCAAAGCTCCTGACAATCTCACGTAACTTATTGAGGTCATCATCAGAGAAGAAGAGACGTTTGACCAAGGCTTTAGCATGTTTTAGAATGTTATGAGAAGAAGAAGACACAAAGTTGTCACGCACCTTGTTTTGTTCTTCCACCTTGGCTTCGAGCAATTGATAGTCGAACTTGTCCAGTAAATCCTCTGCATCAAATGCTGCGTCTTTGAGATCCCTCAGCCATGTCGCCAAACCCGGATTCTGAATTTGCCTTTGCTGCTCGGCTGCATGGATCACGGCTTGGATCCTCGTCAGATTTTGCTGAAGCTCTTTCAAAGCATTCTTCACACCCTCCGTTAATTAAAGAATACTGAAAAAAAAAAAAAAAAAAAATTCAGCACCGCACATTTCTGCACCACGCTCCAACCGTAATAGTTCTGATATCAGATGATTGGTACATTAAATAAAATTTAAAAAATAATAAAATAATAAAATACTATGGAGTTGTTGAACCTCCTACCAAATAAAATAACTTTCAATTAATATAAGGATGGATGTAGAATATAACAATTCTTCGTACGTATAGAAAAATAAATTTTACAGCATGTAAAACATCTTATAAAAATTTATAATCAATTAGACTTAATTAATATCTATAAATTAATTATTTATTGAATCAACTAATCAAATTCAAATATACCATCGATAGCTAAAAGATCATCATATGATTCTAAAATCAAAACATTAAATATTTCTTAAGTCTAAACTTAAGTAATTCAATGTTTAAGTAGCAACTCAACTAAATAATATTTGAGCAAACTTCTATTTGAATCTCATCCTATGTCTTGGTCTCTTAAAAAGAAAATATTTTTATGAGCTAATGCTCCATAAGTAAACTATAATTATAATCAGAGGAATCAAGTAAGTATCACGATGCAATTTTAAATATGTATGAAATATAATAGTGCTCTAAATAATATTTATTAAAAAATTTCAATAGTAAAAAATGCATAACATAGAGAAGAACAATGTCAATTTCATAATTATAAAACTTGGAATTATATTTCGAAGCCTATGATAATAACTTTGCAAGCAATAAATCACAACCACATAATTTTCATAAAAACATGTTATTACTAATAAAACTTATAAAAATATCACTCCATGATCAACTGAAATTAAAAACAAATTTTAATATTGTGAGCTAAATATCTCTATTTTTTCCTTCCAAGACACTTATAAATAGAGCTTTAAATAGGTCATATCAGATTGGGTCATACTTGATTTCAATCTGATCTAATTTTATATTCAAATCATAATTTTGTACCCAAATCCAACCCATATATAGATTGGATTGGATAATTTTAAATCCAACAGGTCATTCAAATTTATTGGAGGTCAAATATGATATAGGTTTAATCTAAAATGTTGAGGTTTAGGATGAGATTTGATCGGATTGTATTTGCACTTGAGTCAAGCATCTAATGATAATTTTATAGCTAAAATCTAATAATTGATAATCTAATATAAGTTTATTAAAAAATTTAAATAAGATTAACAAGAGCCAACTGAAACATAAATTTTTATTCAAAAACTTTTAATTCTATCTAAGTAAATAATTATTCTTAAGTTTATAAATTATAATATTTAAAATATTTTACTGATATACTTAAAGATGTTATGAATAAGAATCCACTAAAAGAAATGATAAAATAGAAATATTTTGATATAATTAAATAAAAAAAGATGAGAGGAGATTTAGTTATTATTATGAAAAAGAAAATTAGTTTAAATGAGAGTTTATTTAATGAATTGATAAATATAATTGGAATGAAAGAAAATAAGATTAATATAATTAATATATATGGATCGTCTTGAACCAGATTTGGATCAGATCAGATCGAAAAATATAAGACCTGGACCGAACTCAAAATTTAAATCAGGTTCAATTTTTAAATCCAACATAATCCATAATTTTTTAAATATAAATCGGGTTGAGGCTAGCTAGGTTGGGACTAGATCAGATCATGGGTTGATCCGATGCATTTACAACCTTACTTATAATTTAAGATAGAAATCCTATGGGCCTTATAAAACTATATTATTTTTTATTATTACCCTAACAATTTTTAGCCCATACTAATAAATTAATTAGGAACTAAAATTTCAGGGCTCCAGTTGGGCGATGATGCTCTAACTAACTTAGTCAACTTTTTATTGATTATAAATATGCATATATTATATATATTATATAATTATAATATATAACTATGGGCCTGGTTGGGCCTTATCCTTAAAGGTTTCCATTAAATCGGCCTCGAACTAGTCATACTTGACCCAAGTTCAGGCATAATTCAACCTAATGCCTCGACCTGCTCTTTTTACCCTTAGCCAAGTTTGACATGAGGTCCATAAGTCCATTATACACATGGCTTGGTATGGACATATTTTATATATAGAAAATATGAATTATAGTTCGTACAAAAATGTAAATCTTAATTTATATAAAACACTATATATCTCTTATCTATATAAGTATAGCTTTGGTTCTCAAAGTAATGCAGAGTGAGGGATTTAGAAAAAGGCTATGTTAGGTGCAAGAGAATCTAACGTTTCGTAAGAAAGTTTTGTAGATCTTCAAATATTTTCATAATAGAATTCTTTCCATCTTTGCTGAATGGATGTAAATCAATCAGATCAAATTATTATAAATCATTATATATTATTATTATTATTATTTTCTGTTGATTTCTTCTTCTATGTGCGTATTTCAACTACTGGTATCAGAGCCTATATTTTTTTACAACCTGGGGTTTCATCTTTGAAGCGATCCAGGTCTTGAGCCGTATTGCACGAATCCTAGTGCACTACGTTTCCGAAAGTGGTCGCACATCTTCAAGCAGAGAAGGATACAGTCTAGATCAGACCGTGCAACCGTGCTCGGTTGAAGTCCTGAAACAGCGACTTGGAGGTCTAATCGAAGGGGTCCAGCGCTGATCCGGAGGCTGTCTTCCTGAGGCCATCGCAGTGGAGAAGAGTCGGCAGCAGCGGCCCCATCTCTCTGACGGTGGAGCACCGCCCGTCATGGTAGGCGGTGGTAGAAGCGGCGGAGGCTGCTGTTGAGCCCGGACGGGGGCGGAGGTTGCCAACAGCCCAGTCAGTGCTTGACACTCAGCCCCTCCTGGAGACAGTGAAGAGGAGCGACGTCCGAGCAGCGGTGGTCGAGCAGCAGTCGACCTAGAACAGGCGGCGGATCCGGCCATCGGAGGGGCTCTCCAGAGGCGGTGGATTGGCGGTCGAAGGGTCTGTTGACAGTGGTGGAACTCTCAAAGACGGTGACGAGAGAAACGGCGGAAGAAAAGCCCTGTTTCTTCCTCCCAGTCGCCACTGGTTGCCGACCTGAGCTGCCATGCTCGTGGCCGAGAGAGGACAGTCGGTCGCCGGAGGAGAAGGCGCCGGCTAGGATCTTGAAGATGCATCCCCTGTTTTTCATAGCAGAGGCAGCGATGAGCGGCGACTGAGCAGGTGAAAGCCGGAGGCAGAGGAGCGGTCAAGCTCTAGCGAAGGCGACGGCGGTCATCGGCACTTGCAGCGAACAGAGAAAGGGCCGGACCCCCCTCTGCACATCGCCGGACAGAGGCCGATGACTGCCCAGCGGTCCAGAGCTCCCGGCCAAGTGTGACAACGAGCGGCAGAGGAGCACCGGCAGCGGCCGCACGCCAGAGAGGAGGAGCCGGCGGACGCCGATGGGAGGCGCAATGAACCACCGTCGGCTGAGGAAGATTAGCCGACGTGGAGATCGGCTAAGGAGGAGAAGAGGGGAAGAAGAAAAAGAAAAAGGAGACGGGAAGGGGCCTAATTTTCGGTCCACCTGATTTCTTTCTCTGAGTTATCGGTGCTGTTTTCCCAACTAAATTATGAAAATAACTATTTCATCCTTGCATACACTTAAGTGCATACAAAAAAAATATACACTCTAAACATATTTAAAATAATTATATATATATTTAAATTTTGATCCTATACATACTTAAAAAAATTTTATACATATTTATACTATCTTATACATACTTCTTCTCTGTACACACTTATATTTTAACTCTATACATACTTAAAAATAATTCTATATGCACTTATATTACGCTGTACATAATTGAAATAATATTGTACATACTTAACTTTTGATCCTATACATACTTATACTACCATTTACGTACTTAGCTTTTCACTATACATACTTATTTTGACTCTGTACACATTTGACCTACTTGTTACATGAACAACATACTTAGTCATTTAAAGTTGGAGCACTTTTTGAGGGACTCGGAGTCATAAGACCAATCAATAGGATCAAATGTTATAGCAATAAAGTTTAGAGGTAACAGGCAACGGTGCCAAAAAAAACTAAAAGGAAGAGTTATTTTAGCCCGGAATAAACTTAAAATAAACCTAAAATAGCTATTCTAGTTTTATTTCAAATAGATTATTTTAGTGCAATAGTAAAAGTGGAGCCCTGCTCCAGGAGTATATAGAATTTTTTCTATTTTTAAAGGGAGGAGCCTTACTCCAAGCAATTATCAAAGTTCTCCTCTATTTATTATGGCCTTGCTCCAAAAGGTTATGGGAGCCCTACTTCAAGTAAAATTAGAGACTTTCTCTATTTATTAGAGCCCTACTCTAGAAGGATATTAGAGCCCTGTTCCAGATGAGATCAGAGACTTCCTTTGTTTATTGAAGCCCCGCTCCTAGTAAGATCAAAGGCTTCCTTTATTTATTAAAGCCCTACTTCATGTTAGATCAGAGTAGGGGTGGCAAACAGGTTAGATTGAGTCATAAACGAGTCAGGTCTAATACAGATTGGCCATAAAAATCATCAACCTGAACCCGACCCATTTATTAAATAGGTTAGAATTTCAGACCTGAACCTGACCTATTTAATAAATAGGTAATCTAACCCGACCTGCTTAACTCGCTTAACCTGTTAACTAATAATAAAAAAATCAGATGTCAACCTTTTAACCCATTTAACCTGTTTAATCTATTAACTAGCAATATAAATGGGTTGGACAAATGGGTCAACCCAACCCAACCCAACCCAACCCATCTAGTTACTTAAACGGGTTTAGGACATTAAACCCGAACCTTATCCATTTAATATACATGTCTAGATGGGTCAACCCATTTACAACCTGTAACTATTTAACTCAAACCTAAACCCATTTATGACAGGTTGAATACTGGTCAGATCCATTTTTGCCACCCTTAGATCAGAGGCTTCCTCTATTTATTAGAGCCCTTCTCTAGGAGTTTATTGGATCCTGCTCTATATCAGATCAAAGGCTTTCTTTATTTATTGGAGTCTCACTCTACTATTCTTAGAGAATTTTTCCTCTAACAGGGGCTTCCTCTGACTTTGGAGTTCTACTCCATTATTATTAGAGGATTTCTTCTATTTTGGGCAGACATGTTCTGTGCTAAACTAATAGATTGGGCAAATAGTGCCAAGCATGTTAGAGGGTTAATTTCGAGAAGAGATTCACAATGTCGATGGTGAAGTAACAATTGACAAATTCAATGAAGCTAATGACTTCAGCATCTGATAGATCAAGATATAGGTCCTTTTACCAAAGACTATGGAAGGTGCTAGAAGGCTAAGATAGATTACCAACAACCATGTCCAATAGAGAGAAGGATGAGTTATTAGCAAAGTCACATAGTATAATTTTATTATGTTTAGCAGATGAGGTTATTAGAGAAGTCATTGAGGAGAAAATAGTGGCTAGAATCTTATTGAAATTAGAAAGTAGATACATGATGAAGTCTCTTACAAACTAGCTATATTTGAAGCATAAACTCTATCATCTATAGATAAAAGAAGGTATACCAGAGAAAGACTACATAGATGAGTTCAACAATTTAATTCTTAATTTAAGGAGTATTGGAATCAAGATTGAAGATGAAGATCAAATATTGATTCTCTTGTGCTGATTACCATCCTCATATGAGAATTTTGTAACACATTGTTGTATGAAGGAGAGAGTCTTTTGGTAAATTATGTGAAAGATGCTCTACAATTTAGGGAGCTAAGAAGAAGGGTATCTAGAGCCTATGGGAAGAACTAAGGAGAAGTCTGATTGCAAGAGGTAAAAGTAAAGAGAAGGGTTCAAGTAGTGGAGGAAAATCAAGATCGAAGTCAAGACACTAGAAACTTCATTGTTACTTTTGTCATGAGAAAAGGAACATTAAGAGGAACTATCCGAAGAGAAAAGGAAAAGATGTGAAGGAAAGTATCTTTGATGTTAGAGCAAGTATAGTTGAAGAGAGCACTTTGGAAAGCTCTGATGGTGTGGAAAGTGAGACACTCTTAGTCAGCATCAGTAACTTTAGAAAGGAGTAGATTCTGAATTCTGGTTGTTTCTTTCATATAACTCCAAATAGAAGTTAATTTTCTACCTATCGATTGAAGATAGGGAAAGTTCTATTAGGTAACAACAAGACTATAGATGTTGGAATTGAAACAAATTATATCAAGATATTTGATAGTGTTATGAGATCTCTCGAGGCTTAGCATTTCTAAGAGCTGATGAAGAACCTAATTTTCTTGGGTACACTTGTTCCTTAGGATTACAAAAATAAGCCTAAGAATAGCGTGCCTAAAGTTTCAAAGGATGCTCTTGTGGTGATTAAGAGAATGTTAGTGAATGACTTATATCACATGATGGGAAATATTGTTACTAGTGCTAATGTGATTTCTTAATCTATGGAGTTGTGAGACTCTGATACTACTTGAGTATGACATCTACTGTTACAACATATGAGCAAGAGGGATATACTAGAGTTGTCCAAGAGAGGTCTACTTAATGGTATAAAGACTGGTAAGCCAGACTTCTATGAGCATTATGTGGATGGAAAGCAGAGTAAGGTGAAGTTTAGCAAATGATACTCACTATTCTAAAGGGATGTTAAAGTACATCCATTCAAATCTCTAGAGACCTAGTCCTTATGCATCAATGATGAGTGAACATCAATATTTTCTAACATCTATTGATGACTACTCATAGAAGGTCTAGGTGTATTCCTTGAAATAGGAGGATGAGGTGATTGTCAAATTCAGGTAGTGGAAAGCCATGGTGAAGAAAAAGGCTAGGCAAATCCAAATATTACATATGAATAATGGTTTGTAATACTGTAAAGGCGAATTTGACGAATTCCGCAAGAATGAAGTTATAATGAGGCACCGCATTTTACTTATGACACAATAGCAAAATGGAGTTGCAAAACTGACAACAAGAATACTCTTGAAGAAAGCCCTCTATTGCTCTCTAATGCTAAACTCAGGAAATCATTCTGAGCTAAGGTAATGAATACAGCAAGCTTCTTGGTAAATTGATCACCATCGACTACCATTGACTTGAAGATTTCTTAGGAGGTATTGTCTAATCATCCAGTTGATTACTCTAGTTTAAGAATCTTTAGTTGTCCTACGTGTGTTTATGTTAATGATGGCAAGCCTGAATGAAAGGCAAGGAAGGCATATTCCTAAGTTATGGCACTAGGATGAAGGGTTACAGATTGTGTTATATAGAAGATCTTGAGTCATATAAATTTATTCATAGTAGCAATATCACCTTTAATGAGTCTGTTATGGTAAACCAGAAGAAAGGAACTGTTGAAAGTCAGATAAAAGATTACAGTGTCAGCAAGAAGGTGAAGCCTGAGGTAGAAGCTTTAGGAAATGAGTCATGAAACTCGTAAGCTCAGTCTACGATGGAGGCAATCTAAGGAAAGTACATATGATGTAGGATGGTTGATTTGGTAAATATCAAGCCAAAAGGTTGAGTTTTGTTAGAGTTTGACTTAAGATTTATAAGTTTATTATGGACATAGCTTGATATGGACTGTTTTATATATGGAGAATGTGAATTATAGTTCATATTAGATCCTGTGGATGTTTCCATAGTAAGGATAATACGAATCTTAGTCTATGTAAACCACTGTAAATTCCTTATTTATGTAAATATACCCTGATCTTTAGGGTAACCCAAAGCATTATTAAGGGATATAGAAGATTATTCTGTTGGGTGTAAGAGGATCTAGGGCATTGTGAGAGAGTTTTGAAAATATCCAAGTTATTTTTATAATGGAATATTTTTCATCTTTATCGGAATGGATGTAGGTCGATTTAACTAAACCACTATAAATCTCTACACGCTATCCTTCTTATTTTTTCTTGTTTTCTTTTTTGTTGATTTTTTTCTCTCGTGCTGTGTGCATGTTTCAATGGTTGGTAAGGGCTTTTTTTTTCCTTTTTTTTTTTTTTGTGGAGTTCGTTTTGTTGCTTCATGTGATGGTTTTTCACATACTCTATTGGATTATGGAGTGAGCTTTCGTAGAATCCAGAGAACGTCAACAATGCGTTGATGGATCATGGTGTGTCATGCCAACCAGAGAGCCTCTAATAAATTTCAAAAGTAAATAAGGACTTTTGATGGTGAGGTAAGCTATTAGTTATTTTTACATAGGTTTTGTTTGGCATTGCGATCGATGGTAGCATTTTTGCCTAGGAGGCTGTGGACCGTAAAACTTTTACCAATGAAGGTTTTAATAAAAATATTTTCTATGGGCTACATAATTTTAACAAGTATTTTTAACAAAAAGAAGTGGCAAAAAAGAATTTTACATAATGCATTCAATTATCTAGTTATTTACAACAAAAAATAATTATTTTAAAGTACCTTAATCTTAAATAATTTGCTTCAATATTTATTCTAAATAATATGCATTATTATAATAAAATATTATTATATTATATTATAATGTTATTTAATATTATTATATTTTATTATTATATTTTATTATTATAATATATTATATTATAAAATAGTAATAATAATATAAAAATAATATAATATTATAATATTATAATATTAACGATGATTATTTTTATCTTTTGAATTTTGTAATGATACAAGATCTCATGAAAACAAAGCTAGACGAAAGGTATAAATATACAAGATCTACTCAATGCATAGACGATATAAAATCAAACTTGCTAACATAAGCACCTATATACTTCTTTCATTTTTAGCCCTTATGTCTTCAGCAAGCTAAAAATCCAAAGTCAATTGCAATTACAAACATGACAATAAGCCTGGGGTCAGTTTTGATTACCAAATTAGAGCTTTTCCTTCATTGATATTTTTTTGGCTTTTGAAAGAGCCAAAAAAAAAAAAAAAAAAACATTATTATAAAATTTTTAGCAAATGCCTCAAAATCATTCAAAAATAAGCATATTTTGACCTTGCGAAAACATTGCCAGCATAAGTCTTCTGATTCTTTTTTTTATATAAATATCGTTTGGTCCTGTTTTGCTTACCTTCATGGCTCTTTTCCAATTAATTATTAACTTCTAATTCTCAACCAACTTAGAGTGGTCTTCTAGTTAACTTCCAATTCAGTCTAGTCAGAGTTATTTTCTTTCTACCTTCGTTGTGTCCATTTGAAATTTGTCTAGGCACCTCTCCTGCTATGTTAAAGGGCCTCTTAACTATGGTTAAGATTATTCATCACAAATTATAAATAATTTTTTTTTAGATAACCTCACATTCATTCATACATACATGTAGTCATATCTGTACGCATATATGCATTTATACGTATAAATAATAGTATGTTAATCAAGAGTTAAATTGCAGTAAACAATGTTAAAACAACCAATGATTTATGGAAAATTTTGTGTTTCTGATTGAAAATTTTCTGCAATGATGTAAAGGAAATCAAAGGTTTAAATCTTAGCATGCAAACACATTCTAGTAAATGGCATCGAGACTGTAATGAGACAGGTTGGAAAGACTGGAAAAACCTTAAAATTATAAACAAAGAAAAAATATAAATAAATAAAAATAAATTAGAAACAAAAAATTGGTGCACCCATCCCCAAGTTTCAGGATGCAATGATCTTGACCCGCCTTGAACTCTGAAGACCCAGTGCTTTGGATACACTCCAAAACCCAATCTCGTTATTGTATTAATGTATATTATTTTTTATATAAAATATAATATTATACATCATTCTTATTCATCTCAGTGTACATCTAAGATACCCACACCGAAGCATACTGAACAAAAAGGATCACAAGGGGATTGGTTAGGTAGCCTGCAGTTAGTAGCTGTACTTCAATTGCAACAGGCAGAGCTTAGAGATTCATGTTCACAGAATGACCGGCTTTTCCCCTGTGATCCCGAGAGATAAAGATAAATGGCATTCCACGCAAAACAATTGGCTGCTAGAGACAAAATGTAATCAGCAGTGCAAATAGAACCAGTTGAAACGGAAAAGGTTCCAGTTATTCACAGATTTTGTCAATAAATATCGCCAATTTTACTGGTGCTACTCAACTTATAAGAATGCCATGAAGGCATTAGCACAAGTGCATGTTGAGGATGGTGGATGCAACATTATATACTTTCATTAAGATCTCAAACAAAAGCTTTCTGCCTATACAGCAAGAGGTCGAAACCACCATGAGATTTGTACAAACCCAAAATGGGCACTCTTAAGAGCTTGCTTGACTCAGTTGCCTTGGAACAGAAACAGGGACAATAACTGAAATTGCTGGTGAGCCCGCCAAGGAGATCAGGACCAAATGATATATTTATAATTGTCTATTCAGTACTGTCTCCAAGGGCAAAGTTATACAGGCATGATATCATCTTTTCTTCTGTGATGCAAGTAGTCCCATCTGTTCTGTGAGATGATCCATATTCTTAGCACTGTCCCACCCATTTTCCTGTTCTGGCTGCATCTCCTTGGCTTCATGCATGCTAGAATCAATGTCTTCTGCATCACCTGAGAGTGGGCTAGTCATAAGAAATTGTTCCCAGAAAGCATCATTTATGCTAGGAAGCTTCGGATCCTCATCAGTGAAGATATCAATATCAGTATCAGAAGAAAACTTTTCCATCTCAATAGGAACCTGATCACCTATGACTGTTGAAATGATGTTCTCTGCCTCTGGTTGCATGTAGTTCTCACATGTAATACCACCAGCATTGTCATTTGGAAATACTCCTTCCATCTGAGAAAATTCAGAGGTACTTGTATTAGTCTGTTGTGGAGCCATGGCCTCTGGAACTCCAGATAGAGTGCTCATACCGGGGAGTTCAGCTGTTGCAACCATGTCAGCTACACAGGCAGATGATTGGATCTCAGATGGCACAGATGATGAGCATATAGCTGAAAATCCTGGGCTTGAAGGTAAAAATTGAGTCCCTGAAGTAGCCGGAACCTCAGATAAGGTGACTCCCGAGTTCCGACTTGAAGGACTTCTGCCATCAAATGCTTGCAGTGAGGAAGCAAAGTTCTCGATAAGAAAATTCTCGGAGCTGCCCAAAGATTCCAGTCTGGGAGAAGTGTCAAATTTTAGAATCTGCATTAGCATTGCTTTTGCTGCTTCATTCATTAAAGGCTGATATTTGACTATTTGACCATCAGGAGCTGTGCTCTCACCATCCAGCTTGTTACCTTGGGTGGGCAATCGTCGTTTTTTGTTCACTCCAGCTATGCGCCGGTTGTTTTCATTCTGCTGCATCAGCTGAGCTAAGAATCCAGGGCTCTGCATGGCTTTTGCCAAGAATGACATCATTTGCTGCTGTCGCTGTTCCATTACCTGAAGGCGCTGGCTTAAGGTCTGAAACTGATTATCTGTGGCCTGTTGCTGTTGCCGCAGCCTAACCAGTTCCTGCATGAGCACATTCTTGTCCCTCTTGAGCCTCTCAATTTCTTCCTCCACTCCAAATTTCCCCACCTCAACACATGCTGCAACTTTAGCATCCTGGGATTGAGACTGCTGCACATGGCTGTGTGCCTGGGCTGGTTTTCTCCTATTGATGGTCTTTAGCAAATGTTTTTGGCCTCTTAGAAATCCCTCATTTGCAAATTCCCATCGATCTGGATCAACCTTCCTAAAACCCTGACAGATAGCACAAAAGAAATCAGGAAAATAAGGAAGAAATAAACATGAATGCTTATGCAATATTTTAATACAAATGAATCAAGAAGCTTTATCAAAAGATAAGGCAACACTAAAAGCTTTTTTGTAAACTGTATGCACTACAAATATTATGGACAAATAATGAGAGTTCACATCACTTAGGAAGCATTACAACAGTGAAAGCAGGCATGAAACCTGGTCCACTGTCTTCTCTTGCTTAAGCATTCCTTTGATAGACAGAAATGGCAAAAAAAACAACAAGGTGATCCAAAATAGATGGGATAACACTCATCACAAGTATATTTTGGCATTCTTATCATCATAGATTTTATTTAAACTATTATAAGAAAATTCTGGCTGATCAAAAAGAACAACATATTAAAGCTGTGCCAGCAACTACCAGAAGATAGGTTTACACAACTTTAGGTCCTACATGGGTTGGTTATTAGCCTAAAATTAATACTTTTTCTGTGACTCTACCAGCTCTTTACTAAAAAACCTGATTTCTCCATTTAGAAATTTTCAGGTCCTCAGAAGCGAAAATGTTTCTAAGAGTAAAAATGTACATTTAACAATTCAGAGATAAAAGGAATCTGGTGAGCCTGCAAAAATCTTCTCTTCTGCCAACCTGATCCTCAAATAAATATAAAAAAGACCAAAAACAGAAAAAGCTCGTGTAATACTACAAGTGTCACAGCACCATGACTTCTTATAAAGAATCAATACCAGTCTATCTCCTGCTTCTTCTACCAAGTACCATAGCATAACAGAACTTATAAAACAATTAGGAATATTTCTACAAATCAACATGACAGGACATGAATTTCTAGCTCTAATGAATCAATTATACAGTTATTTTATTTGATTGATATACAAACTGAATTTTAGTTCTTGAGCATGATTTAGACAGAAGTAAATTATTCAGTCCAAGCACCTGATTCAAATGATGCAGTCCAGAAAGCTAGTCCATGTTCCTTTAGGGAAGGGTTTGAAGGTGGTGATTCTTGTCATGATTCCCCCATGCCACATTTTTTTTTCTCTTTGAAGCCCTAGGTATGTTGTGTTGGTTTTGGTGTGGGAGGTGCCTGGTGTTGTTATGCAGAAGGTAAGGAGGGTTGATGCCATCACACAAAAACAGTCAACCCTTGACAAACAGATTATTTTCAACTTACACAATGTAGACAACAGAGCACCACCACTAATTGATGCAATCTTTTCAATGTACAATAGCAAAGCATATTGTGAGCATGTGAAGGGTAAAAGAGCAATGAAATTATTGGGTAGATGAAGTGGGAAACACTAACTCAAATAAAACATGCAGCTGCATTATAAATTTGGGAAACGAAAAACTATCTGCCAATTAATAACCTTATTTAATATTTGGAATATCTGAAATCTATGAAAAGCAAACATTACGCCACCTCATATCTACAACATGTAAATTTTAAGACAACCTGAAACTAGACAGAAAGATAAACAAAATAATATGAAAATAACTAAAATCGCCCAAAAGTTCAAACCCTAGAAATACTGTCCGGGCCTCATTTCTGGCACAATTTGATTTTCAAGAGCGAAAAAAGATTATTCTCTTTTTAATTCAACCTTGAATTGCAAGCCATAAGCCAGTTCTCATCCATTATGCACTTTTACAGTTTGTACCTTATCTTCAACATATTCTTGGACTCAAGAACTCCATTTATTGACCCTCAGATGAAGAAAGTTAACAAGACCAAAGAAATCAACTTCTGGCGTAGTTACTCCACATGCAAAAGGTGTGACAGTATATCTTTCATTAATCTTGTCAAAATAGCAATTATGCTAATCAGTCCATGTAAAAAATTTCAAGAAGCATCCAGCATGGGGTCCCTCACATGCAATAATATATGATACCACCTTCATGAAGCATGATGCATAAATAGTTATCTTCCTTGCACTGCAAAGGGAAAAATATGCACATGTAGATATCCATACAAGGTAACAGCATTTATCGGCACTTAATGGCATGCAACTTAAGAGTGGTTCTCAAATACATATGTCCCTGACTAATCCTTGTGCATGCTATCTTCATGTCTTCATGACAGTCCTTGATTACGGCAATTCTTTACCTGAAGTCCATCATGATATTGAGAGCAATATTATCTGATGTAGAACCTCTACCGAAGAGAAGGAATACAGAAGGTTGGTAAAGAAAACAGTTGATGTCATCAAGTAAATCTTCGAGGTATCAACAAAAGAATGCTTGAGATGCAAGCAGCAGATCTATGCAGTATTCTGCATCAATTTTAACATTTGTTTATAATTATCATCTTTGAAATTGTTAAGCTTCATGTTCACAACAACTTAAGGAAAATTGTCATCCTTTTGACCCCTCTACACTGAATGGATCTTTAAAAACAGAAAAAAAAAATATACACATGGTACTCATAACATAAGTCTGCTAGAGTTTTAAAAATAGCTCAGTCTGACATAGGAATATTATGTAGGACTTTGGGCTGACCTAATAGAAGAACTATATAAAATAGTTTATTTCAGTACCAAACTGATGTAATTAGAAAACATTAGCAGAAACTTTACTATTAGACTATGATATGACTATATTTTTTTTGCTCTATTATTAGAATTCTACCACTTCCAACATTTTATCCATGACTTATATTTTGTACTTGTTTTAAAAATTATGCATTTTTAACTACTTGGAAATGGGGGAAAAACTGTGAGATAAGAAGTGAAAAATTGATAAGCTTAGAGTATGAAGATTCTTGGCCAGTCATGCAGAATAGGGAGGCATCCCTGCCTCTCTTGGAGCAAAAATGAAGTCCTGCATCACAGTGAAAAGAAGCGCTAGAATATAAGCAAAGGTGGCAGTGTATTCAAGTTCATCTTTAGATAAACCTATCTGGGGAGGATGTGATCTAAGGACTGGAAGGATTCAGGAGAGCCTTGGGAATTTTTAAAACTCAGGAGGAGGCAATGATTAGTCTTCTATCAGAGGAAATGTTGGCTCCCAACAACTTTATTTTAGAAAATTTAAAAGCCACAGTTGTAGATGTGAAAGTTACTAAGCTACGCAGACAAGATATCTGGCAAGCAACATGTTCCAGCAGAAGAAGAGTTACAGTCTTGAAACCAGGAGATCAATATACTCACTCAGAAATCATCAGTGTTCCTTACTGTTCTCACCATCTTAAGCTCCTGTATCAATGTATTTCCAAGAATCACAGTGTTGTATCAAGTAATTATTAAAGGAAGTTAATAATTACGAAGTAACTTTCAGTGACTTGATAATTATCAAGTAATAAAAAAGAATACAAAGTTAGGGTTTTTTCTTTTTCTTCACTTCGTGTAATAGTGTCACAGAAAGGGTGAGATAAAACCATTTTTTCTTTACGAATCATGCATAGCTTTTCTTGTAATTTGGGCAGACATACTTTGCAATTTGGCCCAAAATTCCACGTTGACCCACGAAATCCAGCAATCCTCAGCTCCATTCACTCATGCTCTTTGCGAAAACACATTTTTAATAACCATTACACATTTTTATCCACATTACTCCATTCCTCTATCTAATCTTAATTCAGAGCTCAGGAAACCCCCAATTGACACAAATAAAGAGGAAATTAAGAAGCGCCCATCACTCTGAGACATAATTCGAAGGGAAATCATCAGATAAGGGTGTGAGAGAGGGAGAGAGCTCACATAGGTGTTTAGCTGGCGGACGAAGCTGGAGAAGTTGTTGTGCTTGAAGTACTTGGGGAGGAGGTCCCGCGCGAACTCCGGCGTGTTCCAAACCACGAAGCTGTTGTTCGCCGGCCCCCACGACACGATCGCGTCCGTCGCTGGGTCGTCCACCATCTCATACGTCTTGCTCAGGAATGGCGGCGGCGCGTTCCCTCCCAGCCCCGCGTTCGGCCCCGGCACCGCCCCCTCCCCGCCGCCGTCCATCGAGGAGAATGGGGACGGAGATTAGGGTTTAGAGAAAGAAATCGACCTCGTAGAAGTCCGAGAGTCGACTTGGAGAGATCAAACCCTAACGGTAACAGAAAACCGCTGACGGCGGCGGGGGAGGGCGGGGAAGACGGTAGCCCGAAACCGAGATCAGCGCCGGGTTGAGGGAGGAAAAAAAGAAAAAAAAAAAAAAAAAAAAAAAGCTAAACATATAATAAAAATTTTAAAAAACAAGATTTTGGGGACGTTAGGGCGAGGCAGCGGAATTAAAAATAAACGCCCTCGTTTTATTGAAATATCGAAAGTAGCCCCGTCTTTTGGGAATTATACCGGAAAAAAATTTGCTTCGCGGCACCGCTCCGACCCGCCCTGGTCACCTCTGTGCGCCGTATATTGCACCAATCCCTGATTGCCACGGAGGATAGGTACTCTCCGGGGAAGATGGTGCTAGGGAGCACGAGAAAGAGGAAACTTTTGATGGACGGCTGTGAAGAAAATGTGAAGAATCGGATGGCTGCTGTTTTCCGAAGAAAACTGGTTGATTGACCAGTCGACGAGGTGAGGTTAGTTTCGTTATTTGAATAAAGAACGGCTACAAAATGTGGGGCGATTGTTACGTGGAGGACAGCTATCGGCTTTCCAATATTTACAAATTGACATAAATGCCACAACTTAAATATTTTTATTACGGAATTATGATCCGTTTTGCTCAGTAGGGGCGTAGGTATTTAATAATTAATTAATACATGTTCTTACATTAAAAATAATACATGCATGTTCCTAGGAAAATACCCAGCTTTCCACCCTATCGCTAGCACGCGGAATCATATGAACTGGACCAAGTATGGATGCTCTGCTGTACATATTTTGTACCATAAAATATTATGCTTCTCTACGCGGCAATCGTTGAAGCTTTAACATTAAATATTAAAAAATTAAAAAAATAAATTATACATACTGTGTCCCAAAAAAAAAATTTCCTATGATGGCTATCCAAGGATGTACAATACTATATGGTATAAAACTTTCGATTAGGATCGTTTACTGTATATATATTCTAGCCCTTCATTCATGAATAAGGGGTTGTCTTCCAACCTCCTCAAAAAATAAAATAAAATATTCAATCGCTCATGAATGCAGGGTTAAAATATATATCATGCTCTTTGATGTACCATAGAGGATTCCAACCCCAAAACTTGTATCATAGAGGTTACTATTTCGAATGGGCCTAAGTAAGAGAGTACAGTGTTAGGTGTGATAGCGAGTCTCATTTATCTTGCTCTATTTCTTTCCTAATCTATTTTTTTGTCACATTAGCTTTTGTTGCATAGTCCAATTAGCTGGCCTACATATTAGGTGTGCAAGGAGTGGTCCAATTAACTTAGAATTCAGCTTCCTATAAATTTGAACTGCTTCAAAATTAATCAAGACTTATCCAAGTCTCAAATATTCAAGAGCAGGGTGTGGACTACTTCTATAAGGAGGTCATTGGATTTGCAATCCACAAAATCACCATGCTAGAATTTCCTTCGTGATGTAGGCTGATTTAGCAAATAGATTCTGTGATGACACATGATGGAGTTAGACTCTAGCATAATGAGAGGAAATCCTAAGCAAGAATAAAGACTTTCCTTCATAATAGTCATTCTATTCAAGTCTAATTAGGACTCTACCTATACATGATAAGCCTAATACTATAAGGAGAAAAAGGCTAACTTATTCCTTTTAAAATATGGTCTCTTTCGAGATTAGGATTAAACGGAAACCACTTGATTAAAGACCCCAAGTTCTTCTATAATTCCTATAGATGTCTATAAAAGTAGCCTAGGACTCATAGGTAAAGTAAGCTCTCTCACTCTCTCTCTCTCTCTTTGCTTGAGCCTTGGGTACCTCAATTCAAGGTTCTAAGGTTTCCTCCTTGACCACTCATAGCTGACTTGAGTATCGAAGGATTTTCTCAATAAAAAACTCTAGAATCTCCTAACGTCCTTTTCTTTATGCACAAGAACAAGCCAGAAAGATGAAGCAAATAGTTGGAAATATACTCTACCATGACTGCAAAGAGAAATCTCATTCGTTGATGTAAAGATTAGGAAAAGGCATCAATAAATTGATGCCATTTGTAGGAATCCAAATAAAAGCACTGATACCCAATCATGCCACCCAAGAAGAAAGATTAAAGCCTAAGCACTACTTAAGTAGGGACAAGTCAAGCTTCGATCGACTCTCAAGATTCCACCAAAGTACTAACCAGCCCTACTTTGTCGTCAGTCTCCCCTAGGCCAATTATGCCTTCCATGCATGACAAGATTTGAAATCTAAACCAATATGTGGATGTGCTAACAAGCATTATGCGATCCCTGGTCTCTCAGCAAACTAAGTCTAGAGACCAAGCTGAAGTGGATCGGAGAGACCATCAAGAGTCTGGAACTAGCCAACTTCCAAATGCACCTAGGTATTGGCCCTAGAACCAAAGAATTGAGGTTTGAAGAAATCAATTAGAAAATTAGCAAGATAATGCATCAAGTTCGAAGACAAAGGGCAAACTCATTTAACATTCTAGGTCTCCCATCTAAGCTACCCTTAACTACAGAGGTGATGGCCAAGCCCCTAACTCCTAGATTCAAGATGCTGCAATTGGAGCACTACGATGGGATGTTCGACCTTGTCAACTACTTGAAAAGCTTCAAAACTCTTATACTACTACATGGAGCTCTAGATGCAATTATATACCGAGATTTTCTTATAGCCTTAAAGAAGGCTGCTCAGACATGATACTCCAACCTTCGATTGGCTTCAATTAGCTCTTTCTATTAATTCAACAAGTTATCTATCAGCCACTTTGTCAGTAGCAGAAAATACTGAAAGACTTTTGCATCACTAAGACCATCAAGTAAAAGAAAGAAAAGTTATGAAGAGATTATTTGTAGCATTTCAACTCTAAGGCATTAGAAGCTAGAGACCTAGACACCTCAGTGACCACTGGAACCCTCATGAGCTGCTTGAGGAATTTTAGATTCAATTTTTTTCTAGCCAAATGCCCCTTAAAGGACCTTAACAAACTCAGCTGGGGTTGAAAAATATATCAATGCTAAAGAGACTCTTGCTATTTATCAAGAAGATGAAGCCTAATGTTCGAAAAAGCAAGGGGAGAAGGATGACCAAAAGACCAGGGACTTTCAAAAGAAGCCTCAAGGAGGACAGGAGACTTCATGCTAGCCTATGACTCCTCCTTAGATATTCAAAAGGTATATGCCTCTTAAGACTTTTTGGGCCCAAATCCTAATGCAAATTAGTTAAGAGTGGTACCTCAAGTAGCCTCGAATAATATGAGGTCAAGATTGGAAAAGCAAAACCAAAGTAAATACTATCAACTTCATCAAGATTATGGCCATAATACCGAGAAGTGACAGCATTTGAAGAACGAGATCGAAGACCTCATCTAGAGGGTCCACCTCGCCGATATGTTTGGAATTGACCTCCTCCTCATCATGACCATAAGCAAAAGCTCTAACCAAAAGTAAAGATAGATAATCGCCAACCGTTGGAACTATTATGTGACCTATGGTGGGCCAGTAGCTAGTAGGGAAACCTCCTTAGAAAGGAAGGTTTACGCTTGATAAATCCAAGTTGATGAACCTCCTATGAAAAGATCAAAGATTGAGGAGCCGAGCATTACTTTCTTAAGTGAAGATCTGCAAGGCATGAGGCTCCCGCATGATGATGATTTGGTCATCTTAGCTACTAATTGTCAATTATCAGGTGAAAAGAATATTGCTCGGTAATAGGAGTTCAATCAATATTCTCTTTTACAAAGCGTTTGAGAAAATGGGAATAAGTGCAAATCAGTTACGACCAAGGAATGCACCTTTAGTCAGCTTCACTAGCATGTCTACTCGAGTAGAGGAAATTGTAGCCCTATTACTTACTATTGGAAAAGAAATAACCTCCAAGACTATGATGGTGGATTTTATAGTTGTGAAAGTACCAACAGCCTACATTGGCATCCTAGGTCGACTAAGTTTGAATGCCCTTAAATCCATCGTTTCCACTTATCATTTCTTCATGAAGTTCCCTATCAACCAAGGAGTAGGCAGACTAAGAAGAGATCATGTGGTGGCACGGCAATGCTAATCACTACCTAAAAGAGGAGCATGAAATCATCAGAACATTCCCTAGGAGAAAAGTCCATAGAAACAATGACCATTGACAACTTAGATTTTAGGGACAAGCAAAAGGAACAACACCCAAAACCAGTAGAAGAGCTAGATACTGTGCTGATTGGAGATGATGACTCTAAAGTGGTTAGGTTGGCTCACTCCTCCCTTCACAAGTTTTGGCCAAGCTCATCAAGTTCTTGCATGACAACTTGAGTGTATTTGCTTGGACAACCGCAACCATACAAGGGATCAACCTCGAGGCCATAGTTTATCAACTAAAAGTGAACTGATGCGGAACATGAAGGCATGTTGTTGACTATCATAAATAAACTAAATTTTAGATTAAAGATTTGAGATTTTTATGATAGTCAATAACATGCCTTCATGTTCCGCATCAATTTTGGTATCAGAGCTTAGGTTAGAACATGCTCATGCATCAAAACCCTGAATTTCTGCACTGCTGAAATCTGCATACAACTGAAAGTAGCTTGCATAAAATCCATCATAATGTAGTTGTTTTTACCTGCATTTATTTTTCCCTTAATCTGCAATAAGTCTGCAATTAGTCCTTCAAATTTAAGTTCTTAATTCGATCTAGATATTTTCTGATAATTTCTGCAATTCTGCATGTTTGTTTGCATGATTAGGGTTTGTGTGCTTTGATCTAAGTTTTCACGCCTCCTGAGCGGGTATACGAAAGTATATTTATGACCCATGGGAGTAATGAGCTATGGCCAAACATGAGAACATTAGATTAGAGTCTTGATTTGATCATTATTTGCATATGTGTGCATGCATAACTAAACTACTCTAAGGGCACTTTTACTCTATCAGATAAGGGAAGGATTGAGACCCTTTCCTTAGCCCAAAACAATCATCTTTGCATTTGAACCCAAGATTAACTAAAATCAATTGGCAACCTAATTGGATTAGGGACACCAACTGGTCAAGTTCGTGGTATTGTGAGAAAACTAGTGCACTCAAGTCATCACGTATTTCTTGAATTTGGTATCTAGGCAAGGGGTTTAGAGGCAAACGCCCTAAGTGGACTTGTGGTTTTTTAATTAGGACCCTATGAAAGCAGGGGGAGCCTCCCACAACTCCACCTCTTACCTAGCCAGTGGAAAGGATAATTGGTGCCTTGGTTGTAATTTGAGTTGACTCATTCTACTTGAGTTTCTAGGTCTAGCAAAACCCTAGAAAGATTTGTATGCTTGCTACATGACCACCAAGTTAGGGACCCATTATCATCGGACTCAAACTCAACCTGATTCAACCATGGAGTCCAATTTTGAAACCCTAATGAGGAACATGATTGAACAGTTTGCCCTAATCAACAACCGACTTAACCAAATGGACACAAGGTTAGACACCCTAGAGGGCACCCGTGAGACTCCTGTTGAGCCTGATCTAGACACCACGTCACACCCTCCTAACCCTAGAAGAGCTCCATGCCAAGATCCAAATCCCAAGTTTAATCAAAGGAGACCCAATCCAGACTTAGTGGACCAAGATGAGAGAGCCATTAGGAATATCAGACTAGAAGCACCCACATTCGATGGTTGTCTTGATCCTAAGGTGTACATAGACTGGGAGGGAGACATGAACCAATATTTTGAATGGTATGAGATGTCTGAAGAAAGGAAGTTTAAGTTCGCTAAGCTTAGATTAGTGCACCAGGCTAGATTATACTGGAGGAATGTTGAGAGATTAATCAGACAAAGAGGTGAAGTTCCCATAGCCACCTGGAGTGCTATGAAAATTAGGCTTAAAGAAAAGTACCTTTCCGCATCATATCACCAGAGACTTTTGGATCAGTGATAGAGGTTAGTTTAAGTAAATAAGACTGTGTCAGAATATATAGCCAAATTTGACGAATTTGTCATGAGATGCAGCATAGATGAGTCTGAGACTGTGACCCTATCTAGGTTTAGGGCTGGACTACGTGAGGACATTCAGAGGGAGCTATTCCTAAGAGAAGTCTATGATCTTGAACACGCCTATTAGATTGCCAGAGATTATGAGAGATTTCAAAGGGGACTTATTTACCGGAGATCTAAACCCGCTAAGGTCAACACCCCTAATCTTAAACCAGGACTTAGCCAGACACCACCAGGTCGACCAAACCCCAGCACCCCCATGACCCGTAAGGATGATAGGGGAAAGGAACCTGACATCCAAAGGCCACCTAACCCAAATGCTCCATGCTTTAGGTGCCATAAACTAGGTCATTATGCTAACCAATGCCCAACTAGAGCCTTACACATAGGTGAGCTAGAAGAAGAAGGAGAGACTGAATCCTCTGCTGAATTTGAGGATGAAGAAGTATATGAAGCTGGTTTAAACCTAATAGATAAATATGAGGGAGATGAGGAAACAATTGAGCCAACTGATTTACTGGGAGTTGTCAGGTGTATCTTAACCCAAACTAAGGAACAAGAAGATTGGCGTAGGACCAACATTCTACAAACATTTGTCAAGTTAGAGGATAAGGTATGCAAAATCATCATAGATAGTGGAAGCTGTGTGAATGCCATCTTGACCAGTGCTGTCAAAACCCTAGGCCTATCCACTGTTTCACATCCCAACCCGTATAAGGTATCCTGGATAAACTCAACTTTCATTCCCATCAAACTTAGATGCCAAGTCATGATCCAACTTCAATCTTACCAAGAAAAAGTTTAGTGTGATGTCCTTCCTATGGGAGTGAGTAGTATCATCTTAGGCAAACCTTGGCTTTATGACCATGATGCCACCCTTTATGGCCGATCCAATTCCTGTTCATTTCATCACCATGGGAAGAAAATTGTGATAAACCCAACCCCACCCAAGGATAACATCAAGAGGGGTTCTAGCAACCTAAAGGAAAAGAAATCTGGATTGAATCTAATTGATGCTAAGGAACTAGAAAAAGAGATTACTGAGGGTTCTATTGTTTGGATGTTAACTGTTAAGAAAGTTTAGGATAAGAATCAAAAAGAACACCCTCAGGAAGTTGTCAAATTTTTAAAAGAATTTCAAGATATTTTCCCTGAAGATCTTCCAGATAAATTACCACCTCTGAGGGACATACAACATGCAATAGATTTAGTCCCAGGATCCAGTTTACCCAACCTATCACATTATAGGATGAATCCTACTGAGCACCTGGAGTTGCAAAAGCAGGTTGGAGAACTTCTTAGAAAGGGTTTTATTAGGGAAAGCTTGAGCCCATGTGCAGTACCTGCTTTTCTAACCCCTAAGAAAGATGGCACTTGGAGAATATGTGTAAATAGTTTTCTACTTCCTATCACCCACAGACTGATGGTCAGACTGAGGTAGTTAACCGAAGCTTAGGAAACTTGTTGAGATGTCTAGTTGGAGAAAACTCTGCAAATTGGGACCTTTTTCTACTTAGAGCTGAGTTCGCTTATAATAGTTTAGTCAATAGGTCCACTGGTAAAAGTTCATTCGAGATAGTTCATGGTTATAGGCCTAATAAACCTTTAGACCTAATTCCTTTCCCCACACAAGCACGAGTCTCAAAGTCAGCCGAATCATTTGCACAGCATGTTAGGGATTTGCATAAAGAAATCAGTCAAAAGATTAAACTAAGTAATGATGTATATAAACAATTAGCTGATACCCGAAAACAAACCAAAGAATTTGCTGAAGGGGATTATGTAATGATTAAGCTTAGGCCTGAGCGGTTCCCTCCCAAAACCATGAAAAAGTTGCATGCCCGAGAAGCTGGACCCTTTAAAATAATTAAGAAAGTCGGACCCAATGCCTATGTGCTAGAGTTACCTCCTGAATTAGGCATTAGCTCAACTTTCAATATATCAGACCTAACTGAGTATAGGGAACCGATAGTGATACCTAGTGAGCCATTTGAACCTGACCCTATTCTTGAGAGCGAACCCATCCCAGAGTGTCCACCTACAAATTGGCCTGAGAGAAGAGAAATGATCGAGCGAATTCTGGATGACCAAGCTATCAGTACCCGGAACAAAGGTTACCAGCGCTACTTGGTTCGTTGGCAAGGTCGACCAGAATCTGAGGATTCTTGGGTTACCCGAGAGGATCTGCAATGCATAGACCCGGACCTACTAGAGAGTTACCAAAGCCAGATTGACCTTTACTCGACAAGGTCAAGTTCCTCCCACCCGAGGAGAATTGGTGCGTGCACCAGGATTAGACAAAGGTTACAGGGGTCCATTTGGATCTCTGATTGATCCTTCAAATTGTTTATGAGTCAATTGAGTCATTTAATTGAGTCCAATAAAGTGTAGTCCACTTATGAGTCAATTGAGTCCTGTAATTAAGTCAAGTCAAGTGTCTTGAGTCAAGAAGGTAAAGGCTACATCCAGTGGCACCACCTCAGCTATTACATGAGACTCCAGTCAACGCCTGTGCCACCTCCACAGCATACATGGCGCCCCTCCCTTATTTCATGCATGGACCACAAGCAAATATGGAAGGTAGATGGCACCTCCTTGATTCTTGTGCCACCCCATGATAAATATAGAAGTCCTTGTTACCGTCCCACACATATATGGAAACTCCTCGATTCTTGTTGCTGCCCCACACCATGAAAGGAAGAAAATTGGTGCCCCTTGATTCCTTACCATGACCGCCTAGTCCAAAGGAGGAATGCTTTGCCGCCCCATGCTTTCTTGCCATGACCACCCAGTCCAAAGGAGGAATGCTTTGCCGCCCTATGCTTTCTTGCCATGACCGCCCAGTCCAAAGGAGGAATGCTTTGCTACCCCATGCTTTCTTGCCATGACCGTCCAATCCAAAGGAGGAATGCTTTGCCGCCCCATGCTTTCTTGCCATAACCACCTAGTCCAAGTAAAGAAGGAGATGTGGAGATCATATTCTATTCCTATTTGTCATGCTTTGACTAATCCTAAGAAAATTCTTTTCTATGTATGATGAATTCTAGTCCTATTGTAACAAGGAGTAGATGAAGTTTATAAATACTCCCTCGCTTTCTCTTGTACTTGGAGAATAATTGGATGAATGAAATAAGAAGACCCTTTCTTCTATTCCGTGCCTTGAGCATTGCCACTCCGTGAGGGAGAGGGTGAGAGACCCAAAGCACCACAATACAAACCCTAATTCCATCCCTTGGCCGCCAACTCCTAGTTCCCATCCTTTGTCGTCCACCATAAGCTTCAAGCCCCTGGCGTCCAAGAGTTCTCCTGACAACTCAAGATCCTCAGGTACCGAGATCTGAGGAGGGGTTCTTCCTTGCCACAGAACCATCAGCCTGTAACCTAGGGTCCCAAGAAAAATCTAGCTTATCCTTCAGAGCACATCATTCAAGAAACGGTGTGAACCTATTGATTCAGAAGATGTTACATCACTACCAGGTAATCCAAACTACCCTCCTCTAAGATCTGATTTATTGAAGATAACAAGTGTGTTCTAATTAGGAGTTTCTCAATTCCTGTGATCCTATTTTTTAGTTTTCTTTAAAGGGTTTAGTTCTAAAGAATCACAACTTAATATCTTTGTCTGCATGTTTTTTGTCTGTCTTTAAGAATCAATCTATAAAAATCTCAAATCTTTAATCTAAAATTTATTTTCTTTATGATAATCAACAACATGCCTTCATATTCCGCATCATGAACCCAGGTTATAAATTAGTTCAATAGAAGAAGAGAAACTTCACTCCTTAGCAATACCGCACCGTCGAAGAAGAGGTTGGTAAACTACTAGAAGTCGAATTCATCAAGAAAACACATTACTCCAACTAGCTGGCCAACGTAGTCCTCATAAAAATATCCAATGGTAAGTGACGAATGTTCAACATGAATACCTTAAGAAAAAAATGCAAGTAAAAATTTACCATGGTGAAATGGAGACATAAGCCGTTGATGAGGTCATCATCTGACAATCCCAAAAAATAGGTGGAGTCCTTGGACAAGCACATGCCCTCAGCCACCTTTCGACCAATCAATCTAAACAAAATTGAATCCTGGGACCATACATCCCATTGAAAGATGTAGGTCTCTGGTAACATGGATAGCCTAGGTTTGGGGGTTGAGAACTATCCCAGCCTATGGCCCTTTAATTGTTGTTATTGATGGAGCAACCTCAACAGTCTATTCTTTAGGGTTGGCATTAGTGGTTGGTGGAGCTCCAGCTTATACTATTGTAAAAAAAGGCATCCCAAACTCATCCATAGGGACCTTCGAGGGCGCTTCGATACTTGTACCTTAGGGGATTTCAGTACTAATCTCTAAGGGGACCTCAATGATATCTTCATCCCCATGATTCTTCGATGCTCGATGGGGAGGAGGGACGGCTAGAGGCCATTGTTGTCATCTTTTTGAGGATCGTAGTGCATGTAAACTTGATCCCTTTGGTCACTTTCTCATGGCCTTCTTCGGATGATGCACTTCGATACTGGGTAGCCATGATTGAGGTGGAGATTACAAAAACTTTTGACAGCAAGCTTTGAAGCTGAAAAGGAAAGCACGGCCTTCCTCTTCTTCACTACCCTCTACAACTTGGTTACATTCAACATCTTTGCAAAGAGAAACCTCAAGGTCAGTGTAATGGTTAACTAAATATAATAAAGAAAAAAAAAATTCTACATGTAGGAGCTCGGGCTTGCCCAAAGAAACTAAGCTAAGCCTTACCAAATTAACACCTCCTCGAACAAGAGGTCATTCAATTTATACCAGGGTTCTTTTTTGAGCCACTCGATAGCCTCATCTTCATAAGGGGAAAGTAAAGGTGCCCAGTTCGAGTGTAAGTTCAGTTGCAGCCACCCAACCCTAAACGGCCAAGTCCTATGGGCTTAGAAAATAAAGAAAAATTTATTCTTCCATTAATAGATAGAAGAAGGGCTACCTATTAGGATCTTTTGACCTTATCAAGTAGAAAAGTACCACCATCTAATCATAGTAGGGTGCTTCTTTAAGGGTTAAAAAATTATCTAAAAAAAATACTAGATGTGGGGACTCCTACCAAGGGCATTCTAGATTAAAAAAAAAAATTGACCACAATTCTCCTTGAGTTAGGAAAAAGTTCAATCAGCGCAATATTATACATTCATAGAAGATGACAAATGAAAAGAGGAATATGTAATACCCTGAACTTGGAAGACTAGTAATTTTATTTTAAACATGTTTTTATTGTTATTTTAGTCTTATGGTATTAATTATTTGAGTGGAATCTTGAAAAGATGTGAAAACTGAAATTTGAAATTATTTTGAGTTTTCCTCATGATCCTTTCAAAAAGCTAATAAAGTCAGTTATTTGGGCTTGTAATTGAAGTTTTTGTAATGATTTCAATGTCTAGTAGTTGCTTTTGATCCTTGAGAGAGGTTGGAATGAAAATTTTGAAGGTTGGAATGCATTAAAAAGGATTTTGGAAAAGATTTTATGAGGTTAGTCAGCTAACCTGTGAGAAAATAAGTTTTTAAAAAGGGGATTTTGAAGTTAGCTGACACTAGAGTCAGCTAACTGGTGGAATTTGGCTGTCTGTGGGATTCTGGTGAGCTAACAGGGGAAGTTAGCTGACTCTAGAGTCAGCTAACTCCCTGAAGCTCACTGTTAAAGGCCTGGGAGAGTTTTTGTTGCCACAGTAGTCGACTGACTACTGTGGAAAAACGTTCTGTATATTGCCTGGGAAGGATTTTTTTTGGCAAGGATTTTTTTTGGCTAAAGTAGCCGACTACTTTAGAAAAACACTCTGTAAAAGTGGTTTGGAAGAGATTTTGGCCACGGTAGCCGACTATTTAGTCAACTACTGTGGGAATTTTGTCTGTGGAATTGGTTTGAGACCAATTTCACTCAGACCAATTTCACTCTTAATCAAAGAGTTCTCAGTGAGTCACCCAAACCAACTCCACTCTTAATCAAGGACTTCTCAGTGGGTCACCCATCGCTCTCACCCAAGCACGCTTAACTGTAGTTTTAGATGGATAAAAATCTTCTGTGGAATTGGTTTGAGGCCAATTTCATTCTCATTAGCTAGCATCCAAGCTAGCATCCATGCTGACTAATAGATGGATAACCCCTATTTTTCATTTGATAACGGAATTTGACCAAGGGATTAACAAAAGTTTGATCAAGGACAAAAGTGAAATTTGGTAAAAGGTCATTTGAGGATTTGATCAAGGGCAAGGTAGGAAAGAAAATTGAAGGGGCAAAAATACTTGATGGAGAAGAGAGCCATGTGGGCTTTGAAAAGTGTGACTCAAGAATAGAAAAGGGCAAAATAGAAATTTTCAAGAGCACCCATCCCTCTTTAGTCCTTAAGCAGCCGTGTGAAAGGAGAGAAAAAGAGAGAAAAGGGGGAGAAAAGAGAAAGAAAGAGGAGAGGGTTCCAGCCGTGGGGAAGAAGAAAAAGAAAAAAGAAAGAAGAAGAGAAGAAAAAGAGAAAAAGAGGAAGAGAAGGACGCTTGGTGGTTTAGCCCATCTTTTCTAAGATAAGCCCAAACTTCTCTAAGCTAGAGAATGATATTAAAATCTCATGATTTAGAGGCAAATGAGGTGATAGCATGTGTATATTGTGAATCCTTGAGCATGTTAGGGATTGAAGGATATTATGCTAAGATATGAAGGCATAGAGCATGTATGCATAGTTTCATGAAACCTTTGGTGCTTGTTACCCTAATAATGCATGTATGATGACTTAGGCCAAGAGATTGGTTCAAGGGAGTCAGAACAAGGGAAATAACAGTCATAGCAGTGTGCTAAGCAGCTAAGGTGAGTGGGTTTCTCATTTAGCTTTGAGAAATATTTTATGATAGTATAGTGATATTTTGCTATAAATCAGAGTATGTTATGCTAAGTATAGTATTTCAAGTAGTTAAATATGAGAAATGAGAACCCAGTTATGATGTATCTTATTCTCAAAGCATATTCTAAAGCAAAGCATGAGTTTAAGAGCAAAGCATGAGTTTAAAGCATATTCTAAAGCAAAGCATGAGTTTAAGAGCAAAGCATGAGTTTAAAGCATGTTCTAAAGCAAAGCATGAGTTTAAAGCATGTTCTAAAGCAAAGCATGGGTTTAAAGCATGTTTTAAAGCAAAGCATGGGTTTAAAGCATATTTTAAAGCAAAGCATGAGTTTAAGAGAAGAAAAGGAAACATGGGCTAGAACATGTTTCAAAGCAAAGTGAGTTTCAGCAAAGCATAAGTTTCAGAAAAAGCATGAGTTTCAGCAAAGCATGAATTTAAGAAAAGAAAAGGAAACATGGGTTAGAGCATGTTTCAAAGCAAAGTGAATTTCAGCAAAGCATAAGTTTCAGAAAAAGCATGAGTTTTAGCAAAGCATGAATTTAAGAAAAGAAAAGGAAAACATGAGCTAGAGCATGTTTCAAAGCAAAGTATAGAGCTTCATGAAAAGCATTATTTGGATAAAACATATGTTTCAGTAAAGCATGGAATTTACTTTTCAGATTATGTTTCAAAGTGATGCATGGGCATGCATGAATATCAATGTTTCAAAGAAAGTGTAGCTGATTGTATATGGGATTATAAACTTATATTTGAGAATTTCTACAGCATACAGCATAAAGAGCATGGGGCCATCTATGGGGCTGATCACCCTGTAGATTGTGCCATAGCATGAGCATTGCACACACTATTATAGCTGGCACCTCCTTACGACTCAATCGCACTATGATCCCAAGGCTAGGGGGAGTACAAGCTAGATCAGTCCAGTGGGTAGATTGTAAGCAGCCCAGTGGGGCAAGAATCATAACTCGGGAAAGAGCTAGGTTACTATATAGCTCGAGGGGGCTCAGAGATAAAGGCCCATGGAGAGAGCAAGCATGAGGCCTAGGGAAAAGGGGTGAACCGCATATGTGAGGGGTGCCATTTGGTGCGGGGATCCTCGGTGCTCAGTACACTCACCCATTGAGAGTACACCTGCAGGAGGGCGACTGTAGGGATGTACCTTAGTGGTAGCACACCCAGCCCATCATCATGAAGTTTTGTAAAAGTGGCATTATCTTATTTAAGTTGCATTATTGAAAGCATAAGCTAACTTATGAGTTTTCTTATCTCATTGGAAAGATTTATGTATCAATTGTGATATATTGTATCAGTATGCTTATTGGTTTTTAAAATGTGGTTCTCAGTTTTTCCCCATTGTTAGATGGCTATCCAGTCACTGGGACTTAGGTCTCACCCCTCTACTATTGAAATTTTTGGATTTCAGATCAGAGATAGCAGGTTGGCTCTTGGATGCCTGATTTTGATATGGGCTGCTAGATGTGTATAAATTGGTTGATGACATGGACTTATGTTACTTGAATTATATATGTATTTGAAATGGATATGGATGGATATGTATAATTGTAACCCTATGATGTATTTTGGACTTGGGTGGTTATGAGAAATGACTACCATTGTAGAATGGATTTGTGTATATGATTTTTTTTATAGCAGTATAGTGATGAAAGTTATATTGCCTAGAATCATGTGATGAGTAGATGTGAAAATCTTATGTTATTTAAGCAGGATAAAATAAATTGTGATGTAATCTGGTAAATAGTATGAATGAAATGAGCAGGTCAAAAGTTTTTAGCAGGTTCAGTATTTTGTGCATGTAACTTATAGCAATTGGATAGGGATCACTTGGGCTTTATGGTACTTAGCATAAAGACTAGTAGATCTCTACCAAATTTTCATAAGAAATCATACCATCAGGAAGGGGGCCCAATAGAATAGGAATCTAAGTTCAACCTTAAGAGCATCCTTGTACAAAATGAGTCACTCCTTTGAGGAGTTAGAAGTTCGATCTAACTCATTTAGGGTAGTAAGGAGGAACTCCTCGAATATGAAGTAGGTCCGTCTGATGTAGGCCATATCACTAGGGGTTAGGATAGAAAAATCTTTGGCCTAAAGAACACTAGGCTTGGGGCCAAAGAAGATGAGGCCAAGGACTCAACTAAAGAGGGGGACATGGTTAGGTCAGGCTACAATCTAATCTACCTAACTAATTTCCTAAGACTATTCCCGCCTATCGAGCTAAAAAAAGAGAGAAGAATTGCTTGAAGATTGACCTAAAAAAGTCAAGGACTTAGGCCAAGTAGGGTAGGAGAACACCAACTGACCAAAAACACTCATGAAGTGAAGAAAATGGACTTTTCCTCAACATTTTATAAGCAGCAGTAAGGTGTTTGGATGGAAAACTTTGTGCCCACGCTAGCCTGTTCCAAGTTGCCACATGGGCAACGTGGTTGTTAATAATGAACTACCTCATTAAATACTCTGCTCATCCTTCTAAATAACGAAGCTACCAGCATGAGTTCTAAGGTAATTTAATAATATATCTAATAATGATGTTTTATGGCTAACAATGATCATTAAATGTCCCAAAATATGGAATGACATATTAAAATATTCTAGATAAATTCTTAATATGTGTGCTAGTTATTGAATGTTACTTTTTGAAAATCAAGTTAAATTAATCAAATTGGGATTGGGTGAACCTTTGAGACCAACCAACTAGCCTAGCTCGATTTACCTTGTGAATGGTAATGAGCTCACTTTAGCTTGATATTGACCTGACAAGTATCGACCTAGTGAGTATTGATCTGATGGGTATTGACAGATCTCAATGACCTTGAGATGTAAACTTAAAGATGAGCTATTCATCAACTCAAACTTGTAAAAGGAAGTTTATAAGCCCAATTCAGATCAGCCCTATTTAGAGTAGAGCTATTTTCATGACTTGAGCATTGAATTAAACTTAATTCTTGAAAGTGGAGGGTAAATAATGAGGGTTGATCTGACGAATAGATCCTATGATGGCATGCGATAGTGTTAGACTCTAGTACGATGAGAAGAAACTCTAATTAGGGATAAGGGCTTCCCTTTATAATAATCACTTAATTCAAATCTAATCAAGATTCTACCTATACATGATAAGTTTAATGTTATAAGGAAAAGGATTAACTTATTCCTTTTAAGATATATGGGGGTTTAGAGTGAAATATTGAAAACTTTTAAATATTTATATTAAAAAAGAAACTCTGGGCCCAATGGCCATCCATGGTGTCGTGGTGTAGTTGGTTATCACGTCAGTCTAACACACTGAAGGTCTCCGGTTCGAGTCCGGGCGACGCCATTCTAATTTTTCTGAGCTCCATTATTTTTTAGCCGTGATTTTTGTTCCTTGATTATACTGCGGGCTCTTTGATTTATTAATCTCCATCCATGTGGAGGCCGCTTAGCCAATAGACATAATTAACTGGAAGATGAACCAAGTGTCTCCAAGCTTGGATGCTCATGCAATACTGAAAAGGATTTTTGTCTTTTTTTTTTTTTAAAAAAAAAAAATCTAGATTAGATGTCAGAAGGTTTTGAAGATTCAAAGAATCTCCAATGATGTTAGTCTGAAATTCTCTACCTTCAAATGCAAAATTTTCTTATACACTATTTTGTGGTCGCATTTTGAACTCAAGAAATCAAACACCCTCCTAAAGAATAAACTTTTTAAACATCCTTAGACAACTTTGCCAGGCTTTGTCATTAACATTTGCACCGAATCGCATAAATCAAACATCAAGTATGTAGTTGTTTGTGGGTTATCATCGATAGATCATCAGCATACTAACAGAATTATTGGACACCTAAATTCTTTTTTGATTTATATGTGCAATCAAAAAATAATACTAAAAAAATATAAGCACGAGATATTAAGATTTAACAGAAAAATCCTTCAAAAGTCGAACAAAAAAAATATTTTACTATTCAAATCAATGATGAGGCTACAAAAAAAATTTCTATGCATAATAGAAATCATCAAAAAATTTATTTGCTAATCCAACATAGGTGGATTTTAACAAAAAAATAAAATTAAAAAAATAAAATTAAAAAAAAATTATTTAGAAGAAATGAAATCAATATCAGATCGTTGAATATGAATAACACCTTATAAACAGTTATCTTTTAAAATTTCACCACGATCAAAGATTTTATAACCTTTCAATAAAAAAAATAGATTAATTATAAAAGACTTTTTTTCTTTTCTAAATTACCTTTTTTTTTCATTTCTATTTCTTCCATTCTAATTTTTTTAAAGAATTATTTAATTTTATTATTTTATTAAATTATGGATCCGCATGATAGCAGGACCCAACTCAATAATAATACATACAAAGAAGTCAATGTCAGAACGTGGATTGAAAATGATAACATAAATATTCAAACTTTAAAATGTTGGTAGATTACTCTTTTTACTCCCAATAAAAGGCAGGTTGATCCTGATAAAATATGTTACAAGTAAAAAATGTAAGGCATTTAATGTATAATGTCATATTTAAACATTTCCAAGAGAAATGATCCAACATCTGATCACTCGTCCCTAAAAATAAGCCCAAAACAATAAACTTTGGGCTTGTTTGGCATCTCAAATTTCTGATTTTTAGTTTTTATTTTTTCTATGAAAACCATTACCAGAAGCTCATTTGGCTATCTATTGTGCTTTTTGATTTTCTGAAAATATTATTGACAATTTATAAAAAATTAAAAGTCTTCATGTATATCTTTCAAATATTCAAAATAAAAACACACACACACACACACATATATATGCTTTAAAGCTTTATATGATTTTTGTTTAGTATTTGAAGTAATTAACAGTTTTGTTAGCTCATTCCTGCCATGTGCAAATCAAATCAACAATATGATCTCATCTAATAAGAAATGAAGACCATAGAAAATCACATTTCAAATGGAGGAAATACTAGAGTTGAATTACTTCTAATGACTTGAAAACAACAAATTCATTATTTGAACCTTAGGAAAGAATTATGACCAAAAAGTTAGCATAGATAGAGATTCAAAGATAATGTTGTCTTCTCATTCTCCACCAAGCCTACATGGTGAAAATATTTTCAACTATACAACAACAACCGATTCATTCAACCCATTTGTATCCTTTATATAAATGTTGTCTTTATAATTTTATCAAGGAAACTTGGAGCATACTCCCCCACAAATTTGTTCTAAATGGAAAATCTCTAAACCAAAATTGATCAAATATTGGATAAGAAATATCCTTACTCCTGTTCGGCAGAACATGATCACCTGCTTATACCTACAAGTTGCTACTTCCCTTCAAGTTATCAAATTTAATTGCAATAATTTGTGTAGAGAAACCAATCTCCTCTCATTAACAGAGATTCATCACCTTTGCCTCAAAAACCATTGCTCCGGTTAAACTTAACTTATTTATTAAATAGGTCATAAAATGAAATTTGAACATGCAACTTATTTAAGAATATGGATTAAATAAGGTCAAGTCTGCTGTGACCTGTTAATCTAATTGGACATGGGCAAATGAATCATAAACAAGTTGTAAATAGACTAGTTGACTTAATCCGATTGTTAATGGGTCTAAATGGTTTGACCGCTTCAAAGCCTCAATCGAATCTAACCCATTTCATCGATGGGTTGGCATTATTAAACCATGTCATTTTGGTTAGTCTTGGTTGACATCAGCAAAGACCAATTGAATTAGGGATTGAAAGGTGGGACCTGAACCTGACTTAGCGAACGTAGAAACACCTGAGGTGAATATTATAAACATGACAACAAACAAGGATATTACCATGTCTAATTATAAACTACTCCCTCTCTATTCCAATTCACGAAAAGATTGCGGTAACCGCTGCATTAAAAGTAGGAGGCTGTAATACCAAAAATAGCCTTACAGTCCATAGGAAAAAAAAAAAAAAAAAAAATCAAATTTACCTACTATCAATTTACTTTCACTTGAATTTTTAAGCCACATGATTTCGATTTATTAATAGATTAATTTAATCAGCAGATGAATTTAAAGCGTTACAAATGGTATTAGAATCGATGCGAATGTATAAAAATTGATGAATATGAAAAAAGAGCTACTCATAATACATAAAGAAAGTATTACCCATGAGATGATGATAGAGTCTTGTCATGACGTGAAGCCATTCTTCCAACCAATACATGATCTTAAAGTGTTACAAATGATCGAATAAAGTGTGAAAATTGATGGGTATGAAAAAAGGATTACTCATGGGATATGAGAAAAGAGCTATTTATGAAATCATGTTAGAATTTCGTCATGGCATGAAGCCATTTTTATAGTACCAATGATTTCATTCGAAATAAATTTTAACTAATTTATAGCGTTCGATAAAAATATTAAATTAAAAAATAAAAAATTATAATATTTTATTAATAATTATATATTAAATAATATATATATATAATTAAAAATTATTTATTTTTAATTTATTTTTATTTAAAATTTTTTAGTCGTATAATTTTGATTCGATCATCATGGTTTAGAGCGCTAGAGAACTCCTGCCGAAAGGCATGGTTATTTTATACTCTAAGGCTCAGTGGCCATACTTTTTGTGCCCACCGCGACTTTTTTCGTCCTCGTCCTTCCAAAGCTCGGATCCGAGTTGGTGGAGGGCCGTACCGAGCCCGAGGGAAGCATCAGACCCGGTCCAAAATTTCACCTATAAAACCCAGTCGGGTCTAAAGCGACAAATCCCTCTGCCGAGTGGACGCAGGAACCTTTGTTCTCCTGCAGCGCCCAACCCGGACGCACAATTTGGGGCGCCGTGCTTCTTCCTCAATCCCAATGGTGAGTTCTTCTTCTAATAAATCTTTCGCACCTTTTCTTTTTATTATCATATTCACGTTAATTTCTTGTCGTTGTTTCGTGTTCTCATGTGAATCGTTCGATCTTCTTGTTTATTTATTTCCAATATCACACGAGGGTTAGGGAAAGTTTTTATTTATTTATTTTTATTTATTTTTATTTTTATTTATTTTTTTTTATTTTTTTTTATTTTTTGGTGTGTGGGGTATAGATGATGTTGTGGTACAGTGGTTTTTTTTTTTTTTTTTTTTTTTTCATTATATGTTTTGTTAACCCCAATTTTTTTAGGCAATGGTTGGACCGACTTGAAACCTGGATATGAAAGATCTTGGATGTATTAACCTTAAATTAATATGCATGATTCCTTCTTACTTTTGTGCTAGATCTTAGATACGACAGTATGCAACTTATATCTCCCTTCCAATATATATTTGCTCAGTAATCCAAATATCATAAGTTGCTATCTAAGTTCTTTGCTATATGTACCACTTCTATGGTGTATCTAGCATCATACTCTTGTTTCTGATCTCTTAAACAACAATTATTTGAGGCATAAGGCCAATCAAAGCTGTGGACTTTCTGTCATCAATATCTGTATTAAGCTATCAACACGAGGACATGACTCATATGTCTCTGAATGTGTTCAAATTTTCTTTGTTTCTTGCTGAAATTGTCATCTGATGGTTTATTTAGTAGACCAAAGCTTGCTTAGAGCTCAACGGCATAACTTGGAGTTGAAATTCACATATTATAATTTTTAATTTCCAATGGTTTGAGAATATGGGATGATGTTTTTCTTACTTGTTTCTTTATTATTTGGTGGAGACATGGATTTAGTAAATTTTGTTCTTCAGCAATGGTAAATGAACTTGCTTTGAATTTTTTTTATTTAAAATATATTAAAATCATCTTCTTTTCTTTTATTTTTAACTTGACATAAAGTATTGCTTTTTCTTTAATTATCTTTATTAACAGAATAATTGAAGCTTGACCAATGCAGTTATGCTCTTCATTTCAATTCTTGAATTCAACCAACACTTTGTCACATGTTGTCGTCCTCATGTTATCTCTAGTCAAAAGTGTATCATCAGTATATTAGGAGAGAATGGAAAAGTTGTTCCCACTTCCCAATTCTTCAAATATATGTCCAACCATTCAACCATGGGAAACTCCTGAAGGAGTAAGACTTTAGATGAACCGACAAATGATAACAACATACAGTATATGAATTTCAGTTAAAGTCATTGTATTCTTCCTCCTTGAATATATGGCTTTTAATTTCACGCAAGCATTAACTTTCATACGTTTATGCTATGGCTAAAGAATGAGGTTATGTCTTGGAGCATGCCTTGACTTCCTGGCACAGTGACACCTCTGTTAGAAAACTGAATATAGACATGCAGTATTACTTAAAACTAAGAGCACTTTTAAATTTCTCAGTTTCTCATTTCTGTTAGAGAATCATCAATTTTATGATTTTATGGAACTTCTGCTTTGATTGCTTGGGGAGGGCATGTGAAAATCTTATATTCATGTAAATATGATACATTAACAGTAAGATGGATCACTTTATATGTTTAATCATGGTTAACATGCCAGAGTCTTTTTTACAATGCCTAACTCCAGATACAGAATTAATGGTTTCAAGTCTTGTTATAATAAACAGTATTAAACTGATCAATTGGTTCAAATGGGATGCTCTCTGGCTTTAGTAGGTTTCTTGCTATAAGACACTGTGATATTGTCATTGCATGTTTATGGACATTGTTTGTATGATATTGCTTGCCAGAAGTTAGGATTAGAAAAGTTATTTGATTCTCATGCAGAACTCTTCAGTGACTTATAATTAATGTGGAAAGAAAAACATGTTAATTGCTAGAGGTTATTCATCGAGTCAATCACTAAAACAAAATTTGTTATTTAATGTTTTGAATTTGAGTCAATCACTAAAACAAAATTTGTTATTTAATGTTTTGAATTTGAGGCAGATGCACAAACGTGCAAATGGTGATGAGATGTGGTCTTATTTTGATGTTCTGAATCAAAAATTTGGACTCATGATCAATTTATGATCCGAAAAGTATAGTCAATTTATGATTTTCTGTGCTGGCTGATAAATGTAGATTCAACTCAGTAAAATCACCTGAGCCAGTTTAGAATTGTTACAAACAAACTTAAGGTTAATTAATGCACTATCAAAGTTGTAGTAAGCCTGGACCTTCTTTGATCTGTCTTCTTTGTTTGACCATTGGGATAGGATGAATGTGAAGGGAAATGGGAGAGCTTTATTTCTTCTAATTGATTTTGGGTGGGAAGACAGGACACAAAGGTTTGTTGCGACTTCTAGTGCAATATTTTTGTTAGCTTTAAGATACCTTGATAGTTTTATGGGTATTCTACATATAAAATTAAATGCACAGGCTCATGTCTGAGATATAAAGGTGTGAAGAGGGATTTATGTGCACATTCATATGGAAGCATGCATTATGTATACAGGAATTAAGATTCTAAACCTGACTGCCAAGCCATCTCAAGGAAAAAGTTTTTATTAATATTAGAGATATTTATTTATCAAACCTTGGGGATTTTTTTATTTCTTAAAGAATCATCAAATGTTTTTATTATCTATTAGTTAATTTTGGATCTGCTAGTTGATTGAAGGTCTATCTTATATGGATTAATCATTTGACCTTTATCTTTTTGTTAATATGCATGATATTTGGGGACTAGCTCAGTCTGACTCTTTGGCATATATATTGTGCCTTTCCTCTCTTATCTGGACATTTCAAATATAGGAAATCTTATGGGGCTGGTCCCCTGTTGTAGGTGCTTGAATTGTGCAAATAGTAAGATTGGTTATCTATTAGCAAAATGGCCTTTAAATTTCATTGCGTCTCCTTTCCCTTCCCAGAGTTGTCTTCAAATACAAAGTTGGCACTGGGTTAGAGTTGATTTCAAGTTGAGAACTGGTTATAAGACAATCTCAAACTTCGATGAATCACACCTTGCTTCACAAAGTCCTTATGTAGATGGAATTACTTTATTTATTTATTATAGGGTGGGTAAGTGGAAGGTTAATGATAGCATATAAAGCTGCTATTGTTGGTCAAAAATAGCTGGTTGCGGTTCATGGTTTGACAGAAAATGTAATACAACTCATTGGTGCAATCATGCATGATTGTAATTTTCCTCACCTCTGCAGAGTTGTAGAAACCCCTCTGTTAGGTACTTCCTCTTTCCTACCCCTTTCACACTTTGATTTTTAATTTATATTGAAGGAAAATTAAAATATTGCTGTTTCTTATAGAAGCTCTTAGTAGCAATTTTGTAACGTGTACAAGTATCCAAATGGATAGGTTTTTACATTGTAACTCCAAACTCTTGAGGAAAGATCTTATGGTCGGATACAGAAAGGTACTCAGTCAGCAGATGTAATTTTTTCCTAAGAGAGACAATAGATTAAGACTTTGTTGTTGTTATTGTTGAGACAATAGATGAAGAACTGCATTTCTTAGGTGTTGGAAAAGTGTTAACATTCGCTGCTACATTCTTTGTTCAAAAATATTCAGCCACTTTACATTGTTGATGTTGATAATTCAAAATTTCTTTGTCAAATTTCTCTAAATGACCTTTACCTAGCAATGCCTCTTTTCTGTTTTGGTTGTTTGCTACCAAGTTGCAAAATATTTTCTTTTTTGCAGATTATTCTCCTTGAAATGCAATTAGAATTTGATAGATCATTTCCTATCTGGTTTGTTACATTGTTAAAGGTGATATGCATTTCTTAAGAGGCCTAAATCAAACCATTTCAGAAACTACATACGATACATTGCCTCACATATATTGTGCATTTTATGTACTACAAAAATGTAGGAACTCTGATGTATAGGCGTGGAGCCGACTTGTTGGAATCTTTGACTGAATATTGCAATTTGCATCCTATATATCAGAAAGTAAATCTGCCGTGGTATGTTGTCCAGTAAATCATAATCATGTGGGAAAAAAAAGTTGGCAGCAACAAGGGGCATTTGATTTTAGGTTCATCTTGTTATTTGTTGCCATCTTTATGTATTTACATATGATATTTTATGATTCGAACATTTTGATAAACAAAAGCATTTATTGCAACTAGTGCAAACATTTTGGCAAAAAAACACTGCTACAACTCCCCATCCAACAAAAGGGAAAAAAAAAAAACTCTAGCATGTTTTTCTTTCTTTTATAACAATGCTAGCACTCTTATACTGGATTCTGAGCTCCATCAGATGTTCCAATACACTCAGCAAGTCAGATTGAGGGAGAGTTAATTCAAAGAGAAAATGGGCAGTGTTTAGAATATATGGCGATGGTGTGCTTGTGTGTGTGCATGAGTGAGTGAGTGAGAGAGAGAGAGAGAGAGAGAGAGAGAGAGAACAGAATTTTGAGATCAGTACTTCTGATATTCTAATAGGACAAATTTTTAAAAAGTAGCACTCCTGTTTTAAATAAAAGAGACTTCGGCATATATATAAATTCATCCCCTTTAAAAGTTACACTTGAATATAAACATGGACATCATATTTGCCAATATGCTTTCTAATGCTTATTATTAGAAAAACTAAACATAATATTAGCTAGTATATGTTTGAGATTGTATTCGTGGTGCTAATTGTTTCTGCTGCAACATTTTCTGAATTGGGATCATTTGTTGTGATGGCATTGCATCTGGATCATTTTAAATTGTGATACATAATGTTTCTTGTAAACTAGTTTTGTTAGGCAATCGAGAGGTGTGATATATATTATGTTATTAACATATTCAGGAGCCAACTAATTTCCACCATCAAGTTTCTAATGCTCGACATTTCGTCCATTCTTTTCAGACGGATCATTCAGTATGCAGTTCCAATGCTCATCACAGACATTGCAGAACTCCTGCGGCAGCACGCAGCCTCTGCTCTCAAGAATCGACTAATCATGCTAGTAAATATCCCTATCTTCACTTGATATCTTGCAGCACTTTCTGATTTGTTAGTTGTGTCTCCAGTGAAACCAATGAAATTATTTTTCTTGAGAAGGAGACCTTTTACTAGAATGTAAATATATTTTAAAAATTTTGCATAAGCTTGTATATTTTTTTGCTTATTAATTTGGCTGTAACAGCTCAAGTAATCTCTGTTTTGAAGAATTTATTTTCCACATTTATTAACTGAAGAATGGCAATGCAGATCTATGCCCGGTATCCAGAAACAGCAAGAATGGAGATAAAAACGTTGGGCATTGTGCCCCCTGCTCAAATCCATCAGATCCTGCTACAGTTGCTGAAAATGATGAAATTGTCCCACTTTCAGGAAAGCCCTACTTTGCATGCGTCATGACAAAGTCTCAAGTCCAGGCCCCATTTCAGCTGGTAAATCACTTTTGATATTTTACAACTGTCATCAAAATTATTTAAAACTTTTGCCTTCCAACACTTAATGACTTGCTGCCAGTTTGCCAAAACAAGAGTGAATTTGATATATTTGACACTTGTTCGATGTCAATAAATTGAGCTCCGGCAACCTCCCCTCTCCCCCCTTTCATGATTTGAAAAATGGCTATAACTAATGACTTTGAACAAGCTATTAACATCCTCGGGTGCTTTTGTGATTTTTAATTATTAAAAAATATGGATCAAGCTGATAACTTAGTGCTTATTAATTGACGAGTTTTCTATGAAATCAAACCACAAAACAGCCTGAGGAAACTGGATCTGACTTGACAGAACCCATTTCTGGGAATGGTTCCCATTTATCTGGCACTGTTTTTGATTAGCTGTTTTTTTGAGTGCAAATAAGATTCAGAACATCTTATCATATTTCTTGATTTTGTTGCATAGTCGATTCCAAAGAATTTCTGGTCGCTACTTCCATCTGCCTGCCTTCCTGTGGTCCTCTGCTACCGAAACAAGACCTGGGAGATGAGATATTATGGCGATCGAAGATTTAAAAGATTTGATGGTGCATGGAAAAATTTTGCTGTCGATAATAATCTGAAGATTGGAGATGCTTGTGTTATGGAACTAATGGACGATAAGAACTTGAAGTTTCGAGTTCAAATTCTCCGAGGAGACATCCCAAGAGAAATTGCTGAAAGTGGCAGCAGATCTGACGCTCCTATCATGATTGAGTAGGATCATTAGCTTGAAATATGAAAGTCTTGAACAGCAAGTGATGCAGTTGTATGCTTGTAAATAAAATATATATGTTTTGGAGCTCCTTTCCTAGTAAAAAGCTCATATTTATGTGCTTGTTCTTGTTTCTCGTATTGACTGAAATGTGTGGTAATTTGTTCACCTTTGCTGCGTGATAGCTCAGCCAATGGAGTTGGTGATCAAGGAACTGTAATACACACAAAAGATGCAGCCATAGGTTTCATTACCCTGAAGGGACAAAATGAGTGGTAGCCATACCTCGATACAAAATTGCTTGAGAACGTCGACAACAAAAATTCTAGTCCTGTTGATGCCTGCGCAGCTGCAAGAATGATGCACCATAGATATCAGGATGAATTATTATTCTAAGCCTTAGAATAGGATTGTTTTATCATCATCCTACCATTTTAATTGGTGTGCGTTAAGATATTTTCTACCCCAATTATTGAGCCAAGGCGAGATAATGGTGTGCATCCTATTCTATAAAAAATTAAGTTGACTTTATCCTGTAAGATTTAAGATTATCAAATTTCTTAAATACAAGCTGAGCATCATTATTATTTACTTGTATTATGTTTTTAAGATAAGATGATTTGACTTTGGGTTGTCTTTATGCTAGATTTTGGCATACCTGCTTGGAATATGATGCAAGTAAGGCTTTAGGGTTCCTTGATCCCATCTTTTTTAAAAGAGAGAGAAGGAGAAGATATAAGTCTTTACAATAACAATATGAAAAACAACTACTAAGCTTTAATTCTAAATTAGTTAAGAGTGGTTATATGCTTTTTTTTTTTTCCTCCATCACTTGAGAATTATGCTTTTATAAGATGCAGAGATATTAAATTTTTCTTTATTACTTCTTTCCATATAATTTTCAGTCCATCTTTACCTCTTTTTTTTTTTGTATATATATCGAATTACTCATTTATACTGATATATTTTTAGCTCTACATTGTAAATGTGCAAATTATCTAATTCGTCCTTCTCTCAAATTATCTTCAATTGGTGCTACCTATATATTTTACGAATTACTTTATTTTTCATCAAATCTTTTTTTTTATTATCACACGTCTATCTCAACATCCTTATTTTAGTTATATTCATCTCGTGTATGTATAATTTTATTACCGCACTACTATCAGATATGCATTTATATTAGGGGGAGTTGCTATTGCTTAGAAATAAGCTAAGTAAACTTGCATCCTACAATTTCTATGGAAGCCAAAATGATAGCAAACATATTTGAGATTAAAAACATTAAGGTACTTTCTAAAATATGGTGCAACAACATTAGAGTATATAAGCTTTGCTAGGAATATAGTAGATACATTAATTAAAGAACTTGCAAGGGAGAAAGCTTTAAAATTAATGAAGAGAATGGAACTGAAGCCCATCAATTGATGATTTAACAATGACAATATGGCCTTTCTGATTGGAGATCCCAAGAAGAGTCAATAGATGCTAACAAGGTATTTTAGGATGATAAGAAAAGCACTTAATGATTTGGTGAAAGTTGCTTCATAGTCTTATTGGAGGAAAAGTGCCTTTAAATGTAATAATGAAAGGATAGGTAATAAATCTTAATAGGTTCATATATAATTATACAATATAAATTTTAATTACACAATACTCTTAAAGGACTCATCTATCTGAGTGCGGTTGTAAAGTTGCAACTTATGAGATTAGGTTATCTTTAGAGTACTTATAAAACCAAGATATTAGCATAAGGTCGAAAAGCACTAACCTGAATGAACTAGATAATAACTAATATTATGCATGTGATATATAAAATTGATATGAAAGAGCCTAGCTTAAAACTATGTTCATTACAAGCTTTGTAAATAGAATATGCCAACACCAAGTAGAGGTTCAAACTCTCAAGATACCTTTATTTAGTGTAATTATTTTTAATTTTAATCCAGTTAAAGTTTTATATTTATATGATTTTCTAAATTTTGAATCATGTGAAGGATTGTTGGGAATTTATTAAAGTAATTCAATTTTTTTTTTTTGCTCTTTAAGAATAGTTCCATATTTGATATTTAATGAAACATATACCAACTTAAATATGACTTGTAACTTTAAGTTGTATAAACTCCTTAGATTTTTAAATAGATAAAAGTTTAATTATTCTTGCTCTTTATTCTCGCTCCTCTATGCAATGCATTTAATTGGACTTAACCTAATGTAGAGATACGTATCAATGCATTTGATTAGATATATGATGTGGATTGGATGGACGATGTGGTAAATCCAATTAAACGAATATAACTTTGGTGATTGGATGGATGATGTGATGAAATGATGCATTTAATGAAAGATTGCCTAAACATTCATTCATGCTCATCTCTTCAAATCTATAAATAGGGAAAGCACATCAAGAGAATGAGCGAACTTGAGTGCATCCTTTGGGCATTCAAAAAAATAGGATTGAATCTACATAAAAAGAGATTTTTATTAAATAATTTCATTGATCTTTATCGTATTTGGATTTGGCTTGTTTAGATTTACTATGATTCTTCTTCATAAGAGTACACAAGTAGTTCACTGTACTTCATCTGTACGCAGCTGGGTAAGCTAAATTCTACTCTAAAAAAGAAAGTGTCATCTTACAGTAAAAGATAAATTTTTTCAGCTTGTGTGTGCACATAGAATTATTTAGGAGAGAATTTTTTTCCAACTGCATATGTGTGCAGCTGTGAGAATGCTGGGACTTCAGGCTTCTGGTGCTTTTATGCTTTATGCTTGGAATACGACGCAAGGAGGAGAGCTTGGGGGATGCTTCACCCATCTCTTTTTTCTTGAAAGAGAGGAGAAGCCATGTCTTTTCTTTTAAAGCACGAATCTTAGAATTAGAGAGATATCATCCTGTCCAATTGGAAGCTCTTTGTTTTTGTTTTAATGGAGTACGCTGACATTATTCTCTCAACCTAAAGCCTCGCTCGGCGAGGTCGTTAACTGCGACTTATTCCTAACCATCCATGCGGCCCAAACCGATCACCAAATTGATGCTCGCCACGTCACCAGTGCAGGATTTAACGGCGACGCGGATTCCGTGATCTCACGCTGACCCCGCGACCAGAACCAAAAGTCGCATAGAAACTTCTAAGCGGCATTTTCTCTCGCATCCAATCGAAGGAAGGAGTGAACGGCCAGATTGTTCTAACGCATAGAGATCTTATGCGGGGGTTAGGCCCTGAGTAGTCCCGGTGACGGGATCCAAAGCCGGCAGAAAAATTAGAAATATTATTGCAAAGAAAAGTCTCCGGCGAGAGGCGATCGAGTCCTCCCCACGCTTTTGCTTCGTCGCCTCCCCTGTAGATACCCCCAAATTGCGCCCAAAGGATCTTCTCTCTCCCTTGTTAGGTTTTTTCTTTTTCGTTCGGGTTTGGGAGAAAGAGAGAAGCTCCGATGCCTGTAAGTGCTGCTGCTTGTTGTATCTTCGTCGTCCCTTGTTTGGATTTTTGGAGGTGGTTAGGGTTTTGGATTCTATGGCAGTACGATCTGCTGCTAATGTTTCGTTTTTAGGAGATTTTTGTTCCATTTATGGTGTTCCTTTTAGCCAAGAAAATTGGGAGTCAGCTTGGATCTGGTAGCTGTTCTTGATTTGATCTCTTGAGAATGTAGTAGAATTCGTTCTGATTGCGAAGAATAGAGAAATTCAATTTAATTGATGATGAATGGTGATCGTTTTGTTTGTGGCTTATTGTTCTTAGAATCATGGGCAATATTTGAGTGTACATGCCTCAACTACTGTGGCTCGTATGATTAATTGGATTTGTATGCTTAGAATTTTGTTATTTCTTTTGTGCTGGCTGATCAAATTTTATCCTTATAGCGGATGAGGTTCCTGTTCTGAGCTGGTTGAATCTAAGACGAGTATTGTTCATCATGTTTTTGACTCTTTGTGACTGATTTTAATTTAGACATTCATATTGGAAGAAACGCTAGATTAACAATATTCTTGATTCTCTTCTTTGTTAATGAAGCCAATAATTTCAAAACAATTTATTTGGGGGAAAAAAAGCATGAATGCACCCTTGTTTTATTATTTCTTCCTTTCTCAGGACATAGAGATCTAGTTTTGATGTATTGGAAGGAGGGCTTAATGGTTGAACTGGTTGTTTTCTGATCTTTGGTGAATATTCTTAACTCCCTGAAATTTATCTGTTGTTAGTTATCTTGGTTGCGAAAATCCATGATTAAGGATATTCAATCTACTCAAGTTTCAGTAGTTGGAAGTCAATTTAGAACAAATATTCTCTGGAACCCATAAACGAAACGTTTTATGTCTCAGCATCTTATTCCAAAATTTGAACCCTAGGTTTTTGCTTCTCAAGATCATTGTGATTTAATGCAAGCTAATATAATTGTTTAATTCTATTGTTTAATTCTATGGCAAATTTTGCATATAATGCTTAATTTTTATTAGATTACCTGGATATTTTTCAAGTATGTTCTTTCATATGCATGATCAAGACTTCTAGCTTTTGTTCTGTAAACTACTGGTCAAGGTCTCTAAAATATATCAGAAGAGTGGTGTTGCAGCGTAAGAGAGAATGAACAATAGTACAAGCTTGAAGTAAAAAATGCTCTGTCTTAATCAAATGGATCCACTCCATCCAGCAGACTAGAATAGAATGAGTCTCTGAATCTACAGATGACTGTACTGATGGTGCCTTGTGTTTCCTTAAAGTCCTGTCTGGTTCCTGAAAAAACTTGAATTAAATCTTGGCTTACAACTATATGGCACTTGGATAAAGCTCCAGTAGTGGGGAGTACATTGGGATTTCAAAAAAAAGAAAGAAAAAAAAAAGAAAAGCATCTTTTTGGTACTTATTCAGTTTTAATGAGGTGCAAGCAGAATAAGATAGCAAACTTTCCAATCTTTTACTGTTTTTAGTGATTCTTTGTTGACTCTTTCCACCTTATATTTGATGAGAATTTATGGTTGCTATCCTTCATTACTACAAGAAAAAAATTTGTCAGCTTTGAATCATTTTAGGTTTCTTTACTTTTTCTGAAATAATGAATACGAATTTTCTTTTCAAACAATTTCATTGTCAGAAAAGAATACATATGATATAGTACTAATAGCAAAAATTGCCTGTCATACATCTTGATGATTGTTATTTTGTTTGACAACTAGATGCTTATCGCTGCTACATGGGTTTGGTTATGTGACTTGAGTATGTGGCTTTTCCATTGTAGTCCTCAAGCTCTAATTTCCCCTTATATGCAAGAGGTATTTCTGATTTATTGTGCATGACCAGGAAAACTCCAGTTCTCACTTCACAATGGGTCTAGTTTTGGGCTTTTTGCATGAATTCTTTGTTTGCTAACCTCTTTTATCCCTTCTTTGGTTATGTACTCCTATTAATTCTTAAGATTGTCCCAGATGGGATAACTGATTATTATCTTCTGAATACTAGCTTTCTGATCATCTGATATGTAGTATTGACATGGCATATCAAACACTTCTCACTTGCTCAACTGTATCTGTTTAATTGTTTGAGAAAAATAATGAAAAAACGAGAAACCAACTGCATTTCAGAGCATCCAGTTAGGTGTTAATTTATTTTGCAAATATTCAAAGAAATCAACTGCATCTATTTTTTAATTTTTTTAAATTTCTCTCTGAGCTAATTCATGCCATAGCATTTTTCCATCCTAATATTATATTTTATTGCAACTCTATATATTACCTTATCAAAAGCTGTGTATTAAAGTTATTTTTCCTCGTATATGTGTTAATCTACTGCCAGAGTGCTGGAGCTGCTTTTGTTAATTTGCGGTTTGATATTTTTGTCAGTTCTCATAGACAATTATAGATTATAAATCTCCATCGACAATAGTAGTTTATAACTTGAGTTTTCACTAATCCATCATTTAATTTATGAGCATTTGTTAGAGGCTTTTCTATATTTTGCTTCTAATCAACTTCAAGAGATGAAAAAAGAAATCTGATTGCTATAGTTAGCTTTGGAATTGCAGGTTAAGACTGTGAAAATCTCCAATGTCTCCCTCAGTGCGTCTGAGCAGGATATCAAGGAGTTCTTTTCCTTTTCTGGGGACATTGAATATGTCGAGATGCATAGGTTCATGTTTACAATTTATCATTATAGCTTATTTCTGATGCCATTCAGGTTGTGTGCACCTAAACTTAAATTTTTTCTCTTAGCAGTGGGGATGAATGGTCACAAATTGCATATGTCACTTTCAAAGATTCCCAGGGAGCAGAGACTGCACTACTTCTTTCAGTGAATTAACTTCTCAAGGCTCTATTGTTTTGATTTCCTTACCTGACACTCATATGAAGTTATTGCTATAAATAGATATTTGAGTTTTGATTTTTCTGTTTTTTTGCCCCCTCATCTGCCTTTTTTTTTTTTTTTTTTTTTTTGTCGACTTATCTCTTAGATTTGAATTCATTATGGAATAGCTGCTATATTGCTTTACATATTGGATGCTTCTCATACCTTAAGGGTAGTTTGAGATGTTTTTCCAATTTCTCGAAATTGTGGTGTGGGGAAAACAAAAAGTTTTTCTATATCTTTTCTTAGAAGAAAAATGGAAGAGATTAAGCAATACACAAGGACGAGGATGCTTGTTTTGAAGTCAGTCAATGTTGCTGTCTTAAAGAACAGAGATACTGTTCTTTTTGTGATAGTTGTGATCATTTGTTTCTGTTCTAAAATATCATTTTTAATGTTGGTACAGGGTGCAACAATAGTTGATCTGTCTGTTGTCATTACACCTGCCCCAGATTACCAGTTACCTCCTGCTGCTTCAGCTCCACCACTGGTAGACAGCACAATTTTTGTTCATAAAACCCATTTTCCCATAATCCCCTGCTTACAGCTTTGTAACGTAATTAACAAAATCTTTTTTCAAATTCTTAGTCTGAAGATGCTAAAGCCCCTGACGCTTCTGGATCTGCTGTTCAAAAGGCTGAAGATGTTGTCGCCGGCATGCTTGCTAAGGGTTTTATCCTAGGCAAAGATGCTGTCAGCAAAGCAAAAGCTTTTGATGAGAAACACCAACTCACATCCACAGCCAGTGCCAAGGTTGCGTCTTTTGACAAGAAAATTGGTCTTAGCGAGAAGATAAGCATGGGCACCTCGGCTGTTAATGAAAAGGTCAAGGAAATGGATCAGAAATTCCAGGTCTCTGAGAAGACTAAATCAGTCTTTGCTGCTGCCGAGCAGAAAGTTAGCAGTGCAGGTTCAGCAATCATGAAGAACAGGTATGTATTCACTGGGGCTTCATGGGTGACTGGTGCCTTTAATAAGGTCGCCAAGGCTGCGACCGATGTTGGGTCAAAGACAAAAGAGAAAGTTGCAGAGCAAGAGCAGAAGGGACTGGAGGGTGAATTTGCCCAGGTCCATCCCTCTGAGACCCCAAAAGCTGCTTCTAGTGAGCATTCTTCCAAGCCTGCACCTGCCCAAGGATTGATTCTTTGATGGTTTGAATTTCTGTAGAAAATATATATTGTCTTGTTTAGCCGGTTTCCTTGCTGTTGTGTTAAATGTAGAATAGAAACATACGATACCTTTATAGCTGTCTGCAAAGTATGGTTGATCACTTGTGTGGGAGTTTTGTATCTCTGTGCTTCCTGTACCAATCAAAACTCTGCTTTTTGGTTAAGGTGCAAGTTTAATGGTAGCCCATCATTGTTCAACTTTACAATAACAATGGTACAGCTTATTGAAGTTTATTACTCAACATGCAATAGAAATTAATGAATTACATCTATACACAAGTTTAGCTTTGAATCATAAAAGTTTTATATTGATGTCTTGAATTGTTAAATATTATCTACTATTTCTAAAATACTTACATATCAAAAATTACGTGATTGAAAGAATCTTTATCTATGCATCAAAATATTAAATATATATAATCTTTATTTTTTAATATATATATATATATTAAATATATATTTTATATGTATAAAAATATATAATATAGTATATATATTATTTCATATTATTTAAATTATCTTATTTTTTGGTCCACTTAATGCATAGATCAAATTTTTAATGTGTAAATATTTTAGAAGTAATAGATCATATCTAACGGTTTAAATCATTAATGTGAAACTTTTATTATTTAATTTAATCTCAATTATGTTTGAGCAAAGAATTCATTGAGTGTCACCAGGTTTTAGAGAAGTTAAGGGTATAATCAAAACTTTGTTGTAATAAGTACTATTCAAGAATTATTTGTAAAAAGATTTAACATATTAATCAAACCGACTTATTTTTATTTTTATCTTTTATCTTAGTTCAATTTAATTAACCCTAAAGGGGTATATGGTAACCTAAATAAGATCATCATGTTAATTTTGTATCATGATGATTTTGCATCACTAATAATTCTTATGCTATGGTGATTATCGATCATCAAATATCAAAATTATCCTTAATTAGTAAGCCTCTTTATCTTAAAATAACTATAATGTAATATAGTTTGCAAGTATAATGATAATTTATTATTATAACATATAAATTCAATTATAATATTATATTATATTGTCATTAAATTATAATATAATTATAAAATTATAAAATTATATTTTATTATAATATCGTATTATATTATTATAATATAATTTTATAATATTAAATTATATTATATTAATATGAAAATAATATCAAATATTTTTTAATGAACGAGAGGCATTTTGGCCCCTAAATCTAAAATCAAGTCATTGCATGGGGGTGATCTTGGATATTCAATCTTATGGAAGAGTATGGGATAATTGGATTAGATGATGATTTTAGAGGTGAGGTGATTTAGGATTACCGTCATGTAGGATCATCGAGATATGACCAAATAAGGTGATCCCATTATTTCCATTCGGGTCCTAAATAGATCATCGCATACTAAATACCACCTTCAACCCTTGATGGCAGAGGAGCGATTTCAGCTTCTCTAATTTTCTCACATGTTTGAGTAGGAAGAGAGGAGTAAGATAGGAGCCAACACTATTATACATGCAATGATGGTTCTACAACAAAAAATATTGTACATTGTCTTGTTTCATAAAGTTAATTGAATAAAATATATTTTATTTCAATCAAATGTCTGGGTGAGTTGACTTTTGATTGGGCTATGAGCTTAGTCTAAAAAGACTTAAGATTAGAAATGGCAATAAAGTAGAGTTGAAATTTGAAGATACCTTTGTATCCATATCCGTCAAAAAAAAATTTATATGGTATTAAATTTTATACTCGTACCGAGGGATTATGTAATTTCCTTGCCTACCCGATTGTCCATACCCATTCCATACCAGCTCCCTACCCACCACTCGTTGGTTTAAAATATTTTTTTTTGAATTAAACAAATTTGAGAATAATAAATATCCTAACAATATGAAGGAGAAATATATTTCTGAACAGAAACCTAACACCATGTAATCTTAGTCTTGTCCAGTATCATCAACTATCCTGACTCCTCAAGAATCTCCTGCAGTTGCTTTTATTCCATATAAATCATGAGTTTATTTGCTGCAGTTTCCACCTTGATGTGCTTAGGTTTTTTTTTTAAATAATTTTGAACCAGATACCAGGATTTACTGTATAATACCTAGTTTTCGTTTTATCATTCAACCAAATCATCAAGAGGGCTGGTTGCAAAACTGACAATTCCTTCAACTAAAACCAAACATACATTTTCTTTTCACTGATCACATCTTAAATATGCTTAGAGAAGTTCCCCCCTTTTTCCTGAAATAATAAGACGCTAGGCATTGGATACACAAAGGAAGTAGCCCATGAGAGCTCACAATCTTCTTAGGTTCCCAACTGTACGATTTCAACTTAGCAGACCTTCATACAATCAACATCAACTAAGATGAATAAAGAGAATGGCAATGGCCTGATGAAGCAGAATTTCAAAATCTGAATCTCATTTCCTCAAGTACTCCTTTTGTAACTAGTCAATGCAAGCTCTTGACAACTGTTTAGGCCAAAATGCAACCAAAACTTAAATTTCAAAAAAAAAAAAGAAAAAAGAAAAAAGAAAAAAGAGGACTCTAGGTATCATAAAAGTATCTTAGCATAACATGATCTTGATTCTATCATTAGTAGGAGTCCCTGTTTTCGACCAAACAATAGTACAAGTGCCTTGGAACACTTGCCAAATGATAGCCAGTATTCATCTCATGTTGCCTTGCACTCAAAATATCATTGTTAAAAGATGCTAACGAAGATAAATTGATTGTTTGAGAAAATTAAAACACCATTCAGACTTGTGAAAAAGACTATATCTACAGGTATATGCTCAAGATTGCTTAAAGAAAATGTGTGTCAGCCAAGGATGTTTATAGTTCAATATATAGCTGTTCTTATCACGATTTATCTCTACATCATGTACTGGTTTACGGGTGCGGGATTACTAGATTATTTTATCTTTTCATCTTAATTTTAGAAGATTCATGACGGTTTGTTCTTCATTGGTTGAAGTTATATTTTTTATTTGATCTCTTATTACGTTATGAAGCTGTAAGAATTGCATGCGGCATTATTCCCGGAGTTAATTTTTCAAATGCCCCAAATAAAGTTTTATAGTTATACCATCATGGTTTACTATATAGATCTAACTCCAAGCGAGAAAGCAAAATACGATATAAAATGATCGATAGCGAGGCATTGCAAGAAGATGAGAGAAGTTATGCATACGTACATACCTCTAGTGCGGTACGTCAACAGATTATGATGGTGCTCAGGATCAACCGCTCGTACCATCAGGGATGATGAAGGAGAGGTGGATAAATCGGATATGAGAGGGACAGTGTAACCCCAGTAAGGATGGTCTTCAGATGGCTCTAGACAATGGACCTATAAAGGGCATAGGAATAGGATGAGGGATGGTGGCCCTTTGATGCTCAAGTTAGTAAAGAAAAGAGAAGATAACCAAGGATAGACCTTGTAGCTGTGCTCTCGCTGGCATAGAGAATTGAGAATAAGAGCTAAGAATTGAGAGAAGGAAAGGGTTCAGAAAGGGTTCAAAGAGGGAAGCCCGCCATGAGAGAGTGCTTGACCTTATTTAAGCTTGATAAGTTGGTACGGTAAGACTTGATAGTTTGATACAACGGAAAAGAGGTCGCTCCTGAGCTTGGGAGGATCTCTTCATCCTTGGTTGGCTTCCACACCTGGTGAAAAGATAAGACAGCTAGTTTAGATCGCACATCCCATTCTTGGTCATGATGGGTCCATCTTTGATGCCATATACTCACTATCATGAGTTGCTTTCCCTTCAAAGAGTGGTTGATGCTTCCAGCCGATAATAGGGCATGCACATCTTTATTGATCAGCCACATGCCACCTACCAACCTATTGGGTACGGGCTTTTGCCTTGAGTAGTTAGTGGTTGTTAAGTGGGCAACACTGTGATACTTTGCTGGAGCTTTGCTAGAGGCAATCTGAAGGCCAACTAGTGTTAGTTGGAGGCTAATGAATTATGTCTCATAACGTGCCTCCCACTCTCAACGCCGAGAGGGCTGGTTTGAATAAGAAAGTAGACTTGATATCTTGAGCATCAATCTATAAGCTTTTCCTCTGAGGTGGGATCATAGCCCCTTAGCTCCTTGGGACTATAGAATAGTTGGCGAAATTTGTAATAGACTTTGTACTTTGTCGGCTAGCTTTGACATGTGGTGAGATGTAGACCTCCAGGCTGAGAGCCCTCTGGGTGGATCAACTTTACTAGAAACATCCCAACCTTAGTGTCAATCTATTGATGTCGGTGTCCAAATGTACAGGCTGTCAAGTCATCCTTTTTTAAGATTCACATTGGGTGGAGTCAGTAAATGGGCCCCTTAGGTGTTATGCACAAGGTCATAATGACGTGACTCTACCTCCTCAATTTTTAGACATGGCATCTGCTTAATGATTGCACTGCATTCAATGCTCTTGAGTTTGCACCACTTCTTGAAGTTCTTAATCAGTCTTGAGCTTCATGTGCCCATGCTTTGCCTTATGGGATGGTGATGCATGTTTGGAGGACTTACCTATCCATTCAACTTGTTGATTGGTGGCTATTTGGGCTCTATAATAGCCATCGAATCATTCCACTTTCCTTTCTTCATTCTTGGTTTCTCCCTTCTTAGCTCTCAAACTTTTGCCCTAAGCCTTCCTTTCCTCCTTCTTAGTGTTCACTTTGACTTTGGGTATGTCCTATTCCTTTTCGTCATAGAGTCTCCTCATTATCCTTTTGAGGCTTTGGATGAGTCATCCTTGAATATTAAGGATTGCCTTAGGAGGCTTAGGGATTAATACAAGATCCCATTGGAAGTAATCCTAAATAGAGCTTTTTTGGGGTAGATTTCAGCTTGTGAGTCACTTGTCCATCGCTTGAGCATCTATACAGATGCAATGGCTATTGGCCTTAGACTTTCAATTGATAGACTCCTTTTGTATGTTATCAAGAGTTTGAGATTCACTCATATTTTGACTCCTGTAACTTTTGGATCCAGTGGCACATTTTTCCACCAACTACTACTATCTTGAAGTTTAGCTTTTGGGACTTGGCTTAACCCAAACCCTTGTAGGAAGCTTCTTTCAAGGGAGGCTTTTGTTAGAGGGGGCTTGTTGTCTTTGGTGGGGCAAGCCCTTGTTTAGATACAAGGGACCCTTACAATATTGGTAGGGTTTGCTTGCCTCTTTCTCTATGAAAAATTCTCTTAAGTAGGATTCTGACAATCTGTTCTTTCTTTCTCCTAAATAGAGTTGTTCCAAGTAAGCTGGCTTTTTGGAAGAGCAGACCTTCTTCTCTTACTTGGTGAGCTTTGAATCAAGCTTATGAGGATTTGCTCTCTCTTTTTCCTAAATAGAATTCTTTCAGGCAAGTTAGCTCTATGATGGGATAGACCTTCTTTTCTTGTTTGATAAGAAGAGTTCTTTCAAGCAGACTTTTTAAGATTTATTCTCTCTTTCTTCTGAGTAGAGTTCTTACAAGGAGATCAGTTCTCTAGCGAAGTGGACTTCCTTTTCTTCTCGATAAGGATAGTTCTTTCAAGCAGTCTTCTAGGAATTTGCTTTCTCTTTCTCTTGAGTAGATTTCTTCTAAGTAGGTTGGCTCTTTGATAGAGTGGACCTCCTCTTACTCAGGGAGGTAAGTTTTTTTGAGTAGTCTTCTAGAGATCTACTATCTCTTTCTCCCAAGTAAAGTTTTTAGAGGCAAGTCGGTTCTTTGGTAGAGTAAACCTCCTTCTCTTACTCAGCAAGAAGAGTTCTTCCAAATAGGCTGGTGGCAAGGTTCCTTGGCTTAATGTGCCTCGACTGATATGGGGTGCTCAACACATCTTCAAGGCTAAATTAGCTTCAAGATAGGGCATTCAAGGCATATCTTTTTGAGGATGGCTGCATGCCATGATGGCCTAACCTCGTGGTGCATCACTGCTGCTCCAGTGAGTAGTTGCCATATCATGGCTTTTCGATTTCCTCACAGTACTTCAAAACTTATCATGAACTATTTTCGCAGGCCTCGAAAATCTACTACATTTTTGGCCTTCAGGAGCTATGGAACATCTTATCTCCTATAGCCTTAAGGCTCTATTTAAGGAAGGGAGGCCTCAATGCCTCATCCTCGAGCTCTTCTCCTTCTTATGGATCTTTAAGAATGATAGACTAGCCAAAGTGGTCACCTGAGAACTACGAGGTTTGGAGGCTGTAGACCACTATAGAACAATAGTAGTAGGAGTTGCAGATTAAGGATGCATCGGGAGCTAAAGACTCTGACGAGGGAGTTATCTATGGCACTGGCTCATGCAATGAAGAAATTCAGTCATCCCCCAAGTACTTGGATGACATAATTGTCTTTAGGGTGGAATCTTACTTCTATGGCTCCTTGGTAGGTTGGGGCGATGCTAGGCCCTAAGCCCAAGATCATGATCATGGTGAGAGCTAGTAAATTAGGTCCTTGAGGCCTTCGTTATGCCTATGCAACTTCTTTAGAAAATCATATCTCCTTTTCTCTCCCTCTTTTTTTTTTGCTTGTAGGGCATGGAGGAAGGGGTTTGGGCCCCCGATCTTGCCCAAGCAACTCTATCATTGCGAGCAAAGTACTTCTTGTTAGAGTTAAGTAGCAAGGTTTTCTTCATTTTCCCATAAATGGTGCCACTCTAATGGCATGCAGGATATCATGCAATCCATTGCACCTTTAGGGATGATGAAGGTAAGGTGGACAAATTGAGAATGAGAGGGATGATGCAATCCTAGCAAGAAGGGTCATTGAATGGTTCTGAGTGGTGGACCCACAGAGGACACAGGAAGAGCATGAGGGGTATTGAGGGTGCCCAAGGAAAAGTCTTTGGATGCTCAAGACAATGAGGGAACGAGAAGATGGCTAAAGCTTGACCTTATAGCCATACTCTCACTGGCATATAGAATTCAGAATGAGAGCTAGAAATTGAGAGAAGGAGAAGGTTTGAAGAAAAAGAGCAAGGAACCCTCCATGAGAGAGTGCCCGACCTTACTTAAGCCTAATAAATTGGTTTGATGAGACTTTATGGTTTGGTATAATGAGGGAGAAGCCATTCTTGAGCTCAAGAGGAGCTCTTCATTGTTGGTTGGCTTCTATACCTGCTGATAAGACCAAGCGGCTAGTTTGGATTGTGTATCCTATACTTGGTCATGTTGGGACAATCTCTAGTGCCATATGTTCAATACATTGCTTTTCTTTCAAAGAGTAGTTGGTGCTGCCAGCCGATGGTACGACATGCACATTCTTGCTGGTTGACCATATGCTAGCTTCCGACCTATTAGGTATGGGCTCCTACTTTGAGTGGTCAATGGCTACTAAGTGGGTGGCCCTGCTATTCTTTCCTAAAGCTTCGCTAGAGGCCATCTGGTGGTTAGTTAGAGGCTAACAAAATTTACCTCATTAGATTAAATTTTACCATATGATTTTATCCAAATCCCATCTGCTTAGTGGGCCTGGTAATGTATCTAGACTTGATAATTCAGTTGTGATCCAAATTAGTTAATGTGGTTTATTTCCCTTGCAAGTGGAGCAAGTTTCAACGATGGAGCTGCTTCTCATATGCATAGGACTTTGATATTTGAAGCAGACTCCTTAGGGCATTGTTTAACACATAAAACCATTTCTTAATCTCAAAGTGAGGTGCCTTGCAAGTAAGGCGGTGGGCCTAAATTGGAGATGAAAGTGTCCACTTTGCGGTGGACATAAAATGCATCCCCAAATCAAATATTCATGAAGAAGCGACCACACCGAGATCTCATTATTATGTTATTATGAACTTGCCAATCGATACTATGTCATGACACAATTTCAATCAAATTATGTGGAATAATAAAAAAAATGATATCATTATACCTTACCTACCAATGCGGTGCCCATGATATAATCTCAATTACATTAGATGGACTCTCCTGCCCCAACTCATGGCTCGGGTTATTTATGTGATACGGTGCATAATCCACAAAGTATAACCTTAGAAAGTATGCAAGGCCTTCAATTTTGATCCAAAACTAACATGAACAGCACAATGATAAACCAAAATATTTTATTAATAATTTGACAATCCAAAATATAGGGTTTACATTTGGTATTAGATATAAAATATTAACCATTCTCTTTTCAAAATTCTCAAATATGAACCCTACAACTAGGGGACTTGTAGCTTTGAAAAAATGCAACCGTAATAATATGAGCTAATAACTCCATAAGTAATCTCCTCTCAGATATATTAGTATGAATTAGAATGCAAATATATCATTTTGCAATCATTAAAAAGTAAAGTCAACAATATTATCTTAATATCAATTAATTCATATGCCAAGGTTAAATAATATAAATTTGTAAATTCAATTAAATGATATAGTATTCGCAATCATATATCATAACTCATAACATAGCTCATAATAGTATAATAATGTCACATACATCAAATTTTATAGTTCTAATAGTAACATCATACTATAATAATTTTAGATTCATGATTTATATATAAGTCAAATTTCACATCCTTAATCCATAATAGTTTTAGATTTATTATCTATCATTACATATTAGATTTAATACTTTGACATCTTGACTAGTCATGGCCACATTGGGCAATAACCAATACTACACTAGGCAATACTTTCACATGACGAGTCTGGATATCCTTTTCTCTATTATATCTTATATGTTTGATTAACTCATTATGTTTCGACAATGGACTAGCCATGATCATGCTACAGTCCATGGCACGCAATCTTTCGCACCATTCATGCCAGACTAGAGAATGCCACACTAGGTAATAATTAATACCATACCAAGCAATACTCATACAGCTAGTCCAATTGCATTTACCTCATTGTATATTTTCTCATCATTGTCATCATTCTAAATGAGACATCAAGTTTTTTATAATTTTATAATTTATGATAATAACACCTCTTGAATATTCATATTAATATGGATAATTATATAATAATATAGGGTACAAAACTACAAGTATATAATATTAAAATTATACAAGTAATTATGTTTAGGATTTCTTATCTCTAATAGGAGTACCATGCTGCAAAACTATTGGCTTAGACTACAGGCATGCCTAATACATCCAAGTTAATCCTAAACTAAGAATACTTAATAATTGACTCACTTGCAAATTCTAAATAAATAAATCCTAAGTTTTAATTTTTTAGATCTTAAAATTAACCTTTTTATCCTTGATGCTAGTCCTAATTCATTTATAGCCTATTAATTTAATCATAATAATAATAATAAGAGTTAGAATATTTTCTCTATTAGATGGCTAGGAGAAGTGGCTTAGGCTAGGCTTCTTAGGGATCTGGCTATAGATCAACTACATCGATAATTAATCATGATAAAATAATATTATTAAAAAAAAAAAAGTAGAGACCGCATGGAGAAGAAGAGAAACAGGGGAGGTAGAGAGAAAATGGGTGGGGAGAGAATGGAATAGAGAGAGAAATTGAGGTAGGGAGAGAAAATAGGATAGAGAGAAAAGGAAGAAAAGAAAAGGAAAATGAGAAAGAATGGAATAAGGGGCGATGTGAAACAGGACGAAACCCATCTCCCGTTTCGTAGGCTAGGCATCGAAAGAGAGAGAAAGATGGGGAGAGAGAGAGAGAGGAGGAGAGAGAAGGAGAGGGAGAAGAGGGAGGGAGGGAGAAAGGAAGGGAGAGAGAGGAAGGAAAGATGGGGAGGGGTGTGGCCATGCATCTTGGGCAGGGCTGCAATCTTTTGCTCGGCGGTGCCTGGCAGGCTGCGTTCCAGACGGTGGTGTGAGCGGGCAGCAAGATAGGGGAAATATCTTTTGGTTGGGAGCTGTTTTTATAAATGGGGTAAAAAAATATTTTTTTAATAAAATCGATGTGGAAACAAAACTTTTTGTAAGAATGGTATTAAAGTGAAAAACACCATTTCAAATGGTGTTTTTCAAGCCAAAAATCATTCCCATCGATGCCACAATGGAGTCAAAGCGACATTTTTGAACTAAAAATGCTCCACATGAACGGAAGGCTCGGGAAGGGGGGGGGGGGGCAAAACCTCTGGTAGAACCATGCCACCCCGGCCTCAGAGATAATAGCAGCGAGTATGAAAACCACGCGGAGCAACCAAACGAAACCATGGTGGCTCTCGGTGCCACCCGAGGTCTTGGGCAGAGCTTGGTCAAGTCCTTGCACAAGCCTGGATTGCCCAAGAAGCTGCTTTTATAGGTGTTGCTGGTGAACAGGGTGGGGGGGGGTGTTGGGGACCGGGGGCTCGGGAGGGGACGGGGGGCTCGGGAGGGGGCGCAGCGCCAAATGCCACTCAAAGTGGCATTTTTTAAAACGCCACTTGAAGTGGCATTTTTTAAAATGCCACTCGAAGTGCGTGTACGCCACTCATCCTCCACGATGGCGCCGATGGGGATTAGTTTTTCTTGAAAAATACTATTTGAAATAGCGTTTTTCACTTTAACACCATTCTTACAAAAACTTTCGTTCATACCCCGAATTTATTAAAGAAATACTTTTTTACTCCATTGAGAAAAACAGCTCTTTTGGTTGGTCTATAAAATTTATGTTGGATGGCCGGACAACACATATCGAGTGCGGCGGTTTTGGCACACGAAGGTGACATTACTAAGGATCATAATTTTTTTCATTATCTCCGATCTCCATGAACCCACCTCAAATGGGCCTAAGATGGTGAAATTTTTTTCCCATGAAGATGAAAATGGAGAAAATTTTATCCTCATAAATAGGAATGGGATGAAACTAAAGAGGGTACTCCCCACCTCATAAGATTCCCAATCTCCATCCTATGAGATTTCTATATATTTTATATTACTTAAATATTATTATATTATTTTAATATTCTAAATATAACCCATATATAATCCAAAAATATTTTAAGACTATATGCATTCATCTCTTCTATATTTGTTAATACTTATGGTTGGATATATTTGTTTCTCATAAAGTAGCTCATGATCATAAACTTATGTTATTATGCCCTTTGAGGTTATTATTTAATATATTTCTTATGAATTAGTTCATAAAATTTATAATTATAATAAATTTATTTGAATATCATTTGTTATATAAAATTTAATACTTTATTTTTATTTTTAAAATATAATAAGTAAGAATTAAAATGAAAAAATAAATATTTTAATATAAAAAATGAGGTTGGTGGGGATATGGTTTCTAATGGGATGAGAATTTTTATAAGAATGAAAATAAGATTCTTATTAAAAATAAGATAGATGGGGATAAAGATCCTTACCGGATCCTTGTTGGTGGGAATGGAGATGAAGGGAATGAAGACGTGGGATTAAATAGTGGTGGAAATAAAGATGAGAGCAGCTTTCTAAGACATTGCGAGTGTACGCCCCCAATTGTGGAGCGCGCTTTGCAAGAGAGAGTGTGCTTTGTCTAAAGCTCTAATTTCAGACAAGAAAGGACTCTTTTGCATGGTAAAGAGCACACTAGACTTGGAGTAGGATTTAATAGACCTCATCATGGACCATTCTTTTGGAGCATCTTATTTAGTAGCGGAAAAACCTACTTCACATGGAAGAGGGATCGAGCGAGAGAAATGGTTTTTACGAACGAAACTACCATATAGTGCTAGTTTCTAGGAGACTTAATGCCTGTTTTTTTCTCAATGCTACTTTGTTTTGTAGTTGGCATATAACTTGTTAGTGAGTGAAAAATAAAAAAATTATAATATTTCAAAATAGTCCCACATCAAATGGGAACAAAAATTTGAAAACCTTATAACTCAAATTCATACGTAACTAATTAACTTGCATTTGATTTTTTAAGACCATATGGACTTGACTTGTTAACAAGTTAATTTGACTAGCAAGTAGGCTATGTGGAAGTTAGTGGGCAAGGCAAGGAGGAAAGTGTTACTCATGGAATAGTGATGGTACGAAGTTAGTACGCAAGGAGGAAAGAGTTACTCATAAGATGATGGTAGAGAGTCTTGCCATAGCATAGAGCCACCCTTGCAACACCAACGATCCTGCTTGAATAGATTTTAGCTAGCTTGTAATGTGCAATGCTCCGCTTGGATAAATTTTGACTAGTTTATAGCGTGCAGTAAGGACGTTGTATAATAAGATCGTATAATAAGAAGGAAGAATATAAGAGTCATCCTTGCAGCACCAACGACACCGCTTGAGTAGATTTTATCTAGCTTGTAATGTGTGATATTCCGTTTAGATAGATTCTAGCTAGCTTGTAGTGTGCGATAAAAATGCCGCATAATAAGGGAGGAGACTATAATAATCCAAAATAGTCGCATATCGGATGTGGAAAAAATATTTAAAGAGATTATAATTCAAGTTCACTAGCAACCAATTAACTTGTACTTGAATTTTTAAGATCATCTGGATTTAGCCCGTTAACAAGTTAATTGGACTAGTAGGTAGACTTGGCTTATTAAAAAGAAATACAATTCGTATACAGGGTAGATAATCTTTGGGTCTTCTCTTCTCTCCTCTCACCATCTCACAGAAATAGCATCCATACAACGAATTTAGATTTATACGTTCTTTGTTTCCAAGAGTCAAGACTTCACAACTAGCTTCTACCTTCTTTGCCTTTAATTAGCAAAAAAGGGAAAAAAAAAATAGAGAAAAATTTACACTCTCATGTTTGGCACTGTTTTGACTTGTTATCATGACAAAAATAGTAAAACTGATTTCCTCTTAGTAAATACAAGGGTTAATGCAAATATTCGAATCAAGGCCAATTAACATGTTGATTCTTCTTTTTTTGAGAAAATTTCATATGGATACTTGATGAACAAAATTCACGTAATGATTCACCATGGAATTTCCTTACTCTCGATTCAGCAATCATTAATCTACATTAATCTCTTACAGAGGATCCCTGCGCCAGCCTTTCCTCCCAGTGGTTTTAGTTTCTAACCTGATTACCCTCATATATATATCCTCATGGTGGTTTTCGTCTTCACGAAACAATATTGATCCGAAAAATCCACAAGATTGAATGTTTCATCAAAAAAATATCCCCAAATGGACTCCAAAGTTTTGGATCACACATCAATGTTATGCTACTACTCTCAGTGAAGAGGCACACTGTAGCCCAAGCCAAGACTACGGTGTAGTTGTTCCATGATGAAACAGTCCTTAGAATTTTAACTGTTATTGTCAAATTAAATGGCAGGGATTTGAGGAAAATTTTTGAAGTCAATATTTTGAAGATAAAAAAACTAGTTTAGAACTTGCAGAAGCAACATCAACAATTTTTCCAGTATGGAGAAATTATTTTCAGAAATGCAACTTTTCTTTGACATTGAGCAATCAACTGAGTATTTAAAATTGATCAAGAACAATTCATACACAATAGCTATTCTGGTTAAACTCCAGATATGTGTCTGAAAAATAATATTGTCAAAATGAGTGTACTCAAATGTTTGCTAAGTGAAGAACAATACAGAAAAGAACAGAACAATACAGAAAAGAACAGACTAAATAAACAACTGCCCTCTTGCTAGTATAAAAATTATTGCCTTTATTTCAAAGAAATATTTTGCAATATCATGCAAATTGGGGAATGCAAGGAGATTGCACATGAGTGGAAAAGAATTAAATTTTTTTTACATAAGTTATCTAATTAACCAACCATTTACTGACACTGATATTGGAACCCAAGCAAGGCATGATTTACCTTGCTTACAAAAATATTTTCCTCATCTTATGTGGCATCTTTTCAGTGAGAAGAGACTGTCACAATCCTCATTACCCATCCTTGAGAAGGCTGATGTAGGTGGTCCAAACACCTTCCAGAAACAAATTGATTCGTCTGCTGCAGCTGACACCACCGTTGACCCATCTGGGCTCTGCTTAAAAAAAAAAAAAAAAAAAAAAAAAAAAAAAAAAGGAGGAGGAGGAGGAAACAACAAGAACATTAGCATGACCATAGGCCAAATGGAAACATTTATAAAACATAAATTATGGACAATTCTCTGTTTTTGTGGCTTCTGAACCTGAGTAAGGTGCAGGACTCTGGCTGTATGGCCTCTTAAATCCACAATCTTTGACATAGAAGGGTAAGCCCATAAACTTAGCTGGTACTGATTGTAACCGTGGGCACTTAAAATCTCCTTGTGATGCCTGTTCCACTCCAACGCACAGACCTGTTCCATAATATAAAATATTTTGGAGCATGAGACGGCTATTTACAAGTTATTCTTTCTTTGAAGGCAGAGGCTAAAAAATGCAACAGAGAAAACATCATAATAAATAAGATGCATAGAAGAGATGGACTTTACCTGTGCACCAGTGTCAGTACTTCTGGTGCACTTCCCTGACTGGACATTCCAAATCTTAATGCATCGATCAGCAGTGCCACCACCAGAGGCCAGTATGTTCGACTGAAATGGGCACCAAGCGAGGGCCCTCACAGCTGCATGGTGGTCAGTAAACTTGTGCAGGTACCTGGAGGATCCCATGCTTGAAGATTGCCACACATGAACAGTATTGTCGCCGCCACCACTTGCCAGCAGACCCCCAGTTCCCGACCATCTCAGACTGCACACTTCGTTGGAGTGCCCTTGAAAACGGGGTGCTGCTCTGCCAGCCGATCTCACTGCAAAATAGCTTATTCTAAAACTGCTGTATCTTCCTATTTTACTTCTTTATGTAATTTTTGAAAACGAGCAAGAGTGAATGTACGCACCATCATGGTTGATGATAGAGGTGTCGCGGCTCCCTGATGTCAAAATGTTCTGATTCCAAGAAAGGCTTCCAACTCTGGCCGTGTGTCCTCCTAAGTTTCTCACCTGAGGTAAACCTAAGCTTCAGAGCTATTTTCATCTATTTCGGTAGTTCATGTAACGGCTTGCAACTAAAACCACCATTAAAATTTAAGACACGGATGGATCTTTCTTTGAAAAAGGAAATTCCACCTTAAGAATAGTTGCACATTGATGAAAAAAAAAAAAAATGTTATATGCTTATAATTTAAGTTTGTTTGCTACCAATTAATTTTCACTCAAATTTTTGAACCATATGATTTCGGTCCTCTAACGAGTTAATTGGACCAGCAGGTGGGCTTGAAGCGTTACAAATGGTATCTATGTGGAAATTGGTGGCATGAGAAAAGAGCATGAGAAAAGGGCTACCATGAAACGGTTATAATAGAGTTCCACTATGAGACGGTGGTAGTAGAGTTGCACTATGGAGTCACCTTTGTAGTACCAATGACCCCGCTCGAGAAAGATTCTAGCCAGCTAGATTGTGGTGTGTGATGAGAATGTTACATTATAAGGAGGGTGGAAAAGAAAAAAGTTATGTGCTTATAACTCAAGTTTATCTGCTACTAATTAATTTTTATCCGAATTTTTAGGGCCATATAGTTTTAACCTGTTAATGAGTTAATTGAGTAAGTAAGTAGGCTTGAGACATTACAAGATTAGCTTTTGCTTCTGGTTTACCTGCAGCAAGTCCTAATACAGGAACCATGAATATGCGCTTATTTGTTCATCGTTTGACATCAAAAACCATCTCATTTCTTGTTAGAATAAATCAAATAGTTGGCAGCATACGAAAAAAAAGGACATAAATTTACATTAATTTTGTTCCATACCTGACGCATGGACGCAGTATCCCATAGCTCAATTCTGGAGCTTGCAAATCCGACAGCCAATGTTTTCCCATCTTCAGACCATGCAACACTCGTGGGGTGATCCTCCTCATCATCCACTCTCCGGAGCAACTTCACCTTAGCATTCTCGGCATTCCACAGGTACAATGAGGGCCCCAATGCGACAGCTAGGATGTTGCTTTTCCCCCAGTCCATGAGGTTTAAATAATAATCATCCATCAGTTTTGGCCCATCCAATATTCGATCTGGAGTCTGCTCCACCATCAGAAAGAAGAGAGACAAAAAAAAAAAAAAAATTACAGTAAGAATCACTTAAAAATTCTTCTTCCTAAATGAACATAATATACCATTAATTTGCTTAAATAAACTTAGAAAGCCTAAAGATTTTCAAATAACCACCAGCACCTTAAGAAAAGTTTTAGTATCTCTAAATAAATAGAATCTACTCACACAGAAGATAATCCCATCCCATACCATTGTTCTAATACTTCATGCTTTTCATCACATTTAGATGCCCCAAGGCTTTCAAAGAAGCGATGGATGAATAAAAAACCTGGATCGATAGCCTTTATCTGGAACTCATGCCAGATAATACAAAGATGAGATTTTTCCCTGTTCTTTTACCGAATTAAGGTATCAGAGTGAGAGAATCCTGGCATTACCGTGGGAATACGACGGAAGAGCCTGACAGGTCTGGAGCGGTCCAGCTCCTCTTGGATCATCTCATCAACAAGAAGCACGTTCTTGCTTTTTCTTGGATTTCCCTTGAAGACCAACATCTTGAACGGCTTCCCTTCTGAATCCAGCGTCACATTCTCTCTCAGCTTCCTCCTATACTCATCCTGCGAACAAAGAATGGGCAAAGCAATTCGAAAACTAAGCATATATTAAGAAAAAGATAGAAGAGATGAAATAAAGAAATAGACCATGAAAGGGAGAAGAAGAGATAGAAGACCCGAGGAGTCCAGATTGCCGGGTGACCGTCGGTGGATTTCTCCTGCCACTTTTCCGACAGCAAGCATTGGGCGCGGTCAAGATTCATCAGGCTCCTCGTGGGTATGAATCGGTCCCCCTTGAGAAGAAAACAAAGAAGTCAGGAAAAGAAGAAAAAAAAAAAAAAAGAAAAGAAAGAAAAAAAAAAGCAAAAAAAGAGATACCACATCAGAGAATAGGATCGAAGAAGGGGAGAACCACTCGCTGTCTCGAAGCCTCATCAAGGGTGACGGCATGTTGTGTCTTGGATTCATTAGAGAACGAAGGAGAGATTGAAAGTTTGGAGAGATTAAGAGTTTCTTTCTCTTCGATTTGATGCAGAGATTAGGCTTTCTTGACGAAGGGAAAGATAGATAGAGGGAGAGTGGAAGGGAGGAAGAGAGGGGGAGAGGGATTAGGATTCCTTGGATCTCAGGGTTTCTAAACGGTCGTATGGGCGACGAGGTCTTGGTCTTATTTATAGGTATTTTTCAGGGACAGAGCTGAGACTGTGATGGAGAGCCGTTTACTTCCCGCTACTTCCAGTTTATGGTACCTACCGACTTCCGCTCGAACTGCAACGGGTAAGGGTGGAGAAATTGATCCTGACCCGATAACCCGATCCGAATATGGCTTCGCCGTTTTTTTTTGGTTTCCTCCTCACTTGGAAACGAATTCACTTTATGTTGAGTCAATTTCTACATGTTTAATGTTATTAATAAAACAGGAAAATTCAAATCACCTTCACATGGGAAAAATAAATCGAAATAACCTCCACATCAATAAGTTATGTGAATCCAAATCAATCTTAACGTTATTAAAGTAGGCAACTGAAGGTTAAATCCCAAAAGATATTCATACCAAATTTGAGTAATGGATTGGAATTGAATTAGAAGGGATGATTTTAAATCTAGATTCTAGTTCATATTGAATTTGGACTTTGGAATCTAGCTTTAATTCTGAAGATTTTAGACCATGCTAGATATAAATATTATAATATAATCATTATCATATTACCATATAATATAATGTTTTACTATTATTTAATAGCTATATTATAGTATATCTTAAATTATAATAATTATTATATAATAATAGAGCATTATAATATTATGTTATTACAAAATTTTAAAATAATATAATATAGTATTGTTATATTAGCATATTATATTATAATATTATGTAAAAATATAATATGTAGACAATTAAAAATCAAAAAATCGACATGCGGTGGTAGCTGTCTCCTTCCAAGTTTACCATTAGAAAGTGCTAGTCCACTTTCTAACAGTCTCGTGAACCTTCTCTATTGATATCATATTTTCTTCACAATCAATCAAGGCATTAATCACTCTTAGCAGGTAAACGTTTAATTTTTAAATTTTGAATTATTAGGTATAGTTATGAAAAAATAGAATACTCCAATTAGTCAAAGCGCTAATCATTGTTAACGGATGGGTTGTGATTTTTAAATTTTAAATTATTGGTATAATTATGAAAGGAAAGAATCCTGCCATCAATCAAAGAATGAGTTGTAATTTTTAAATTTTAAATCATTGGATGTAGTTATGGAAGGAGAGATTATGTTGCTGTATTTTAGGGATTTATATATTTTTAAATTTTAAATTTTAAATTTTAAATTGTAGTTATGTATTATAAAAACTTATATAGAGAATGGAGCAAGAATGAACAAACCATTTTTCTTTCTATTTTTGTGTGGACAACAAGACTCTCATATAATACTTGCTTCAAAAAGTTATAATCAAATAAAAAATTAAAATAACCTGTGTCGTGATTATTCTTGCATGCATGCCACTTTTCCTAATACCACAAACCAAACATGGCGTTAGGTGAGGAGCTAGCCAGCACAGTATTACTCATGCCATATAGTGTAATGGTTATTTACTTTTCCTTTTGTATTTGACAATAATGGTAGGGGTACACCGATCACCTCAAAAATTTAAACAATATGAGAATTTGTTGGGTTTTGTATTTCAATAAGCAACTCTGAAGGCTTGAACCTTTGATCTTATCCAAATGAAGGATCCTAAATAAAATTTAATTATTTAATTTTTTTTTTTATATTGGTTAGAAAAGTTTAATCATTAAAGTACTCACTTCTTAACTAGTATAACACACTTTGGCTCCACATTAGAATAATTAATGCAAGCAAAGTTTTATTTAATACTTTCTAGCTAGTGGACTTTAGTTGGATATGAGGGTTTCGGGGCAACTCACTACACACAAGCATTTAGCTCGGGTTGGCTTGGCCCAACGCATAATGCAAACATGAATCTCACTAAGTCGGGCTAGATTGAGGTGCATTTGGAAGCTTGTATTTGCTTTTAATTGTTTTGACTTATTCCAAAATTATTTTGGTGTTTAAATCACATGTCTTATTGGACTAGTCATTAAGTGTGCCTATGTGTTTCCTATTGTGCAAACTGAATCATTCAAGAATTCTCCTAATATAAGGCTCTCTTGATAGAATAAGGAGTTTTCCTGAATGATGCTTCTGGATCTTAACTCCAACTATATAAGCAGCCTCACTGTATCCTCTATTTCAAAGTTTGAGGACAACCATTCTTTAAGGAAACAACAAACTTCTTAGCATTCCTATCCAATAAATATCTACCTAGAATGATAGAATCACAAAATTATCCTTGAATTATTTGACATACCCTTAGCAAACTTCATTAGGAATCATCAAAATCATTAGATATTATAGCTACATGGAATTATAGATACCATTATCTAGATGATTGTTTCAGGTTGTATATAAATCATGAAAACTTAAAAGCTACTTGCACTCCTAGCCTTCTAGTAAAACCTACTAGCTATTCCATATCTCTTCATCTAGTTTTCCTTTGAGAAATGTCATCTTTATATTTACTTGGTGCAAACTCTAAATCAAAACATGGAATAATGGTTAGAATAAGGTGTAAAGAGATACACCTTACTACCTAAGAGAAGGTTTCTTCATAATCTATGCCCTCCTAGCCCTCCTATTAGGTATAACACTTTGCTATGAAGTGAGCTTTATTTCTTTCAATGGATCCATCTATTTTAAGTTTAATCTTTAGAACTCATTTATTTTTAACTACCTTGCACCTAAACAAGAGATCAACTAAATCTCAAACATGATTTTGATCTTATTAATTCCATTTCATATTCTACTTTTTCTTAATAGAACATGAGAGAGTCTTTTCTACTGATTTAAGCTTATCATTATCTTGTAGAGTAATTATAAAAGTGTTCCCTTCAATATCAAAATGAAGATGAGGGATACTTTTATGGCTACTTTTATGCAGGGCTACAAATGAGTCGAGATGGATCGAAGGATATTTGACTTCGTCCTAACCTAATTTCATATTCTAGTCATAATTTTAGACTCAAACCTGATATATTTGTTGATCAAGTTAGGTTGGATTAGGTTGATGAAATAGATTTAGACTCGACAAGTCATTTTGTTTAGATCAATGTTGAGTTGGACCTAGACCTAATCCGACATATTCAAGGCTAGGTTAAGATCGGGTCGGGTTGAGTTTGCATTTGAATTAAGCATTTAACTATTTTTCTATGACTAAAATCTAAATTAGTAACTAAATATAAAATAAATAAAACTAAAAAGAGATGATTTAAACATAATTTTTTATTCAAAAACTTTTAACTTCATCTTTTTAATCAATCATTCTTAAGTTTACAAAATAAGATTTTTAAAAACATATATTAATATACTTGGAGGTGTTATAATTCATAATCTATCAAAATAAATAATGAAATATAAATTTTTAAATATATGCATTTGTTGAGATGAAAAAAAGATTTAGTTAATGAGAGTTCATTAAATAAAATAACAAAATAGTTAGGATAAAGGAGAAAGAGGTTTACATGATTCAAATTTTTAGGTTAGGCTCTATTAGGTTAAGTTAGAATAGGCCCATTTTTGATAACCCAAGCTAGACCTGATTGATATATGGGCCGAATTAGGTTGAACTAGGTTGAAAAATATAAGATCCAAACTCAATTCAAAATTTAGATCGGATCCAATTTTACCACCTAACCTAGCCCACAGGTCTTTTAACTAAAAATTGAGTTGGCTCTAATCAAGTTAAGGCTAAGTTGAGTCAAGAGTTGGCCTAATCCATTTGCAAACCTACTTCTAAGTCGCTAAAGATCATGTAGAACTAATGTATTAGGTAGTGTGTTGCTCTCACTTGGTTTAGAAGGTGAAAGTAATTTCTTATGTATCTTAATTGGTTGACTATAGTTGCACTATAATCATCAATATTTTACATGACATATATATAGATCAATATCTTTATTAGCCTAACACCTATTAAGAAAGTCATTTTCCAAGAATGTGACGTCTTATGATTCAAGCTCTGCTATAATTCCATCTAGTTGCTCACCTATGAACATATATCCTTTGGAGAATTCTGAGTATCTAATAAAGTCATAATTCTTTCTTCTAGGTTCCAAATTTAAAGATGGCTAATAAATTGCTTTAGTTAGGATACATGCCTATCCACAATTCATAAGGTGTGGAAATATTTAACTCGAGAGAGCTATGGTTAAATATCGAAGCGATAGTCAACAAGAATATTTTCCTTTTCATCATAGAGCCCTTTAAATTGTCTTGATAGACACTCAGACCCTCAGCCTGTTCTCAATATTTTAATTCTTTTGTTTAATTAATTCTCAACCAAATTTATGTATCATCTAAATAAAGTGTAGTGTTTTTAACTTATAAAAGATTAGATAAACATGATCAAAGTATGTGTAATCAAATATAAAGCTCCATGCGTCACTTCACATTCATTGGATCCAAATATTGGAATGAATCAATTGCAATGAAATTTATGTTCTAGCTCCTTTACTAAATGGTATCCCCATTATTTTTCCTATTAGATATTATTCACATATAAATAGGTCAATGTTAGCAAATGAGCCTAGTGAGCCTTCTCTATGTAGTCTATTCATTCTACCCTTTTCAATATGACCTATTATAGCATGTCAAGCACTCAAATCTACATTCTCATTGCTACAAGATATCATTAATGAAAAGCAACCATCATCATTATAATTAAACATATCATTGTCAATATGCAATAGCATGAAACCATTTAATAGACAACTGGAATCAAAATAATATGTCCCCAAAAATACATCAACACAAACACCATGGAAGTCTAGTCTATAACCTAGTTGTAGAAGGATTCATACAAGTACCAAATTTCACCAAATTTTAAGTGTACATAGGATATCGTGTAAGAATAGGGTTTGATAACTATACTTTAAGTTGCACGTGTTAATTCTCTTGACTTCAAATGTAGTTGTTTCTAATATATATTTATCTTATTTTACATCGAATTTGATGGTACTCCACAAATGCTCCTCGATCTTTAACAATATGGTCTATGGCTCCTGCATTTACAATTCATATAGGATGAGATTCGATGAAGAATACATAGCTAGAAGCATAAATACTATTGCAATGGGCAAAGTAAAGTAATACCTTCTTTGGCTCAATGTATCATAATTGAAGTGACCCAAGTCACCACAATTGTAACAACTCATTGTAGCTTTGTCCTTTTTACCACCATACTTGGGTGCTAGTTTAGTCCCCTTTTCTTTCTTAAAGAACTTGTGATCCTTCTTGCATTTGGAACTCAAAACCTTACATATGAGCTAGATTCAATAACATAAATATTTCCAGAAATTTAGCTTTCTCCAAGCACTCATTCTCTAGCTCCAAGTGGCATGCAATATCATTAAAGATTTTAATAATTCCACTATTTTTCATATTTACCTTCATGTGTTCCTAACTATCAAATAAGGATGAGATTACAGCTTGTACTTATTTTTCATCCAGTAGGCTATGACTTGCTAACTTAATTCTCTAATCATATTTAACATTTATTTTAGATGCTACCTCTTAATGTGATTTTGGTTCTTCATATATGTGTCAAATTTGGAGGTCAATTTTCTAAACTTAATGGTAGGGGTAACCCCAAATTTATCCTATAGGATTGTTCACATCTCGTGATACTCAAACTCACATATGAGATCATGTTCTATTCTACTTAACAATGTGATGAGAGTGACTTTATTCTTTTTATAGTAGTAAGCCTCTAGATCTTTTCCATGTTGAGTAGTAGAAGTTCCATGATCAAGTTTAGCCATGATGTGGTTGACAGATTGGGACCTCTTGCTCTTCAAGATTGTACTAAAGTTTAAGGTGACATATGTCAAAATTAGTACCATTCAATTTCTTGCTCTTTTTAAATTGTTTACATTACTTTTCAAAGCCAAAGTCATGGTTAATGTAACTATACAAGACAAACATAAAAAAAAATACTAGCTCAACATATAACTATTTTGTAGCAAAAGATTGAAATAAATTGACAAAAATTTAATATAAGATATGGAATTGGAAATTCGCAATGCTTCTAATCATCTTCTTTGATGCAAATATCTAATTATCATAAATTTAATCTAACTTGTGCAAAATTTTAGTTCTAGGTGAGAATTCCTTTGAATTGTACCAACTCAGAATAGAACTCTAAGGCATAATGCTAAAATTGAATGACATCATCTAGGTACATGCAAGTCCTCAAAAAATATATATACAAAGTGGCATGCCATTAATATTCACAAAAGATATAGTAATTTAACACATAATCATGAATTAACATTGTATGATCAGTAAGTTTTCTAAACCTTATATTTCTTATGATATGCCTTAGCATTATCATTTTTTTTGTTTTTATATTTTTTATTAAATATAATTTGTTTTATTTTTTTAATGAAGAATTCTTGCTCCTAGCCTATTTAGCTAAAAACTTTTATCATTGCACTAAACCCTAAATATCTAGCATTTCAAAAGTTAGGGAATATTGATAGCACTATGGCTTATCTTAGGCCTGTCAATGCTCAACACTCCTCCTGTAACTCAAGGTTATACGTGGCATAAAAAGTTGTCTCCTTATTGTCCTAGAGTGAGCTTCATTATTTTCTAAGAATCTTGTAGAGAGTTAATCAAGCCTAGGATTTGCCCTTATTTAGTGAGAATGATGATTTCATCTCTCAAATCAAAAATCATATCCCACATAATCCATTTGCATTAATTTGTTGCATATTTTGTATTTCATCTTGTAAGTCATGAAGTCCAATACTAGGACCATTGAAGTCCAATACTAGGACCATTATCACTATATTTGTAAAGCCAATATGGCATAAGTGCACATATTTATATTTTTTATTATTTGCTCACACTAAAAAATCACATCAACATTGGGCATAAAATTAGAAAATTTTTAAAATAAAAATAATTAATCTAAGTTTTATATAGTGTGAGATTCAGCCCTTTTAGACTAGCTTATTTAAGATTAAGATGCAATTTGACTAGATTAAGTAAAAAATTATAAAAAATAATATAATTAGAATTTTTGATTGAAGTTATATTCATGATGTTTGGCATTGAGTTATATTTCTAATACATTTTAAATCATTTAAATTGGAGTTCAATTGACGAAGTTATGATCAATTTAATGAACATCTATCGGTGTTAATGAACTTAAAATAAATTACAAAAATGCCATTGATGATAATTAAGAACGATTTTTGGTGTTTCTATCTAAATTTTTATATTTCAAAAATTATATTGGATAAGTTAGAAGTTAGTTTTGAGTCAAAATATATTTTTAAATATTTAAATTGATATTTATCTCTTTAGTTTTCTTAAAAAATTAGAATCCTACTAAAATTGGGAAGTTTATTTATTTTAAAAGATTGGTATAAAAAATCAATTTTCTTTAAGAGTCAAGAATCTATTTTTAAACATTTAATGGATATTTATCTCTTTATTTTTCTTAAAGGAATCAATATCCTTCTAAGATTGGAAAGTTTATTTGTTTTAGGAGTTGATATCTTATGAAGAGTAGGAAACTTATTTGCTTTAGAAAATCTCTCTATAACTAAATTCAATAGAGGTCCTTTGATATCAAATCAATAGTTCAAAAGAATGAAGAAGGTGAAGGTTGATAGATTAAAAAGGTTAATGAAGCCCTTGAGCGTTAGAAATTGAGGATTAATTTCTAATAATTTTATTTAGAGAGGTAAGTAGTGATTGGCCACTTCTAAAATTTATCATATATATTTTTTAAATAAATAAATATTTATCATCCTATGATGCTTATTATATGAATATAACATACTTGCATATTGATCATAATTGCCATGATTATACTTGATATTGATTATTTATTACTCATAATGAATCGATAAAGATGTTAAATTGATCATGAATAAGATTTAATGAGAGATGATGAAACTGAATTAAAGATTCTAAACTTGATTATGTTGGATGATTTGGATACCCTATTAGTAGGGCTATACGCTAGAAAAATCCATGACTTTGGAGAATATATTCGGTTGATACCCTACCACTTGATTATGTTGGATGATTTGGATACCCTATCAGTAGGGCTATACGCTGAAAAAACCCATGACTTTGGGGGATATATTTCATTGATACCCTATCAGTAGAGCTATATACTAGAAAAACCTATGGCCTTAGGGGATATACTTGATTGATACCCTACCAGTGGGGCTATATACTAAAAAAACCTATGATCTTGAGGTACTTAGTTGATACCCTGCAATGGGGCTATATGCTAGTGATACCCATAACCTTGGGGAATATACTTCGGTTGATACCCTGCCTATAAGGCTGAAACACTGGCAATATGATCCAACATAGTAGGATTAGAGGATAAAACACAATGAGAACTAAGATTGGATGACACGATATAATGAAAACTAAGAATGTGATAATTATAGATTATTTGTTTCATTTGATAAATTATATTTATATACTAATATTATATTACATTCTAAAAGGCTAATCATTACTTACTGAGCTATAAATCTCATTATATTTTACCTTTTATTTTTTAAATACTGCTCAATAACTGTGTGGGGATACTTTTGAGAGAGTGCCTAAATTTGCGAGAAGAATAAAGAAATTTGTATGAATTAGTTGTTGAGACTTTGTCTTCTTAAAATAATGATTTTATAACTAATATTTATTTTACCTAAGAATATTTTTTAAATTTATGATTGAAACTTTATATAACTTGATTATGATATCATGTTTGATGCCTTGTATATTTATAAGGAACTCCTTATGAGTATGTAGCAGTTATCCTAGTTTTCAGCTTGGATATCATGTTCAGGGCATGACATATAGTTTTCTATGAATTTTCAAAGAAAAGATTTCAGGAAAATATGATTAAAATTAAATAGGATGAGAAAAACTCAAGCTCTTAATTTCAAGACAACATAGAAGCCATGTGACCTACATGCCAACCCACTACGTTTCCTTTTTGTTTTCTTATTTTTATTTACAAAATCAAAATTCTATATTACTAGCTTATTTATAGTTTTTCCAATGACAATGAACCTCACCACTAGTGCCTCCTTTACCAACGACACTACTCCTAAAAGAAGAGGTACAAAAGGGAAGGGAAGGAAGAAAAAGAGGAATGGAGGGAGGACGTAGTGACAGTGAGTCCCATCATTACGCCTTCCTCCAATGATGAGTGTTCCATTATCCTTGAGTTTCGTTGCTAGATCCATTCTCTCTAGTGATTGCTAAGGGCCAAACTGCTATTGATTTGAGGTTTGATCACATGAGAAATAATGTTGATGGTTAGCAAAGAGGATGCAAAAGGCGGTGATGGTGAGTACCAGCACTACCGATTGTTGCTTCTCATCGATATGGCATCAAGGTGATGAAGGTAAAGGACTATATATGAATCTTCATCCTACAATATATCCAGATAGTATAATAGAAGGGATAACTATTAACCTTATGCTAACTCTTGAAACTTTTCAGCCTTGAATCTTTAACCACTCAAAGGAATGCTCGAAGCTTTTAACCTTATACTAGTCACCTCTTGTGTGATCATGGTTTTACATCACATAAGCCAGGAATCATTTCAAGTCGGGAATTAAAGAAGAATTACAACAATTTTATTGATCAATACTTAATATCAAACAAAACATAAATAAGATCTATTCATAGATAAGATCTCATAAAGCCAATAGACTATTCTAATTATTTTAAAATATAAATTTTATAAAGAAAATAAAGAGGTAAATTTAAATTAATAGTCAAAAATAGACTTCTAATTCTTACTAAACTTTTAACTCATCTAATATGAGCTTCTAGAAGAAAGAAATATAAAAATTCAAATAAATATAAAAGAAAATGGTAATTAAATTATGAGCTATGGAATGATATTTTTGTAATTGTTTGGAAGTTTGCTAGCATGGATACATCATCAACAAAATGTTAATAACTTTCTTATCTAACTTTTATTATAACTGATTTAAGTTTGCAAAGTTAACTTAATGTTAGACGTCATAGAATATTAAAAATGTTAATTATATTGGTGTTGATGGAGCTTTCTTTTAGAATTTTTTACGATGCAGCTGAAGATGAACTTCAAAATATAAACTTTTTATCTTAGGTAATATTCCTTCGTATGGTTGCTCTGATAAGACTTCTATCTAAGATGGATCATTAATTTAGATAGCTAGTGTATGCAAAGTTCCATGATTGTATCATAAGATCTCGATGACCTGACCCTGCTTTGTGCATTTTTCATCTAGTATGGTCCATGGTCTCACTGCTAGTGACAACCACAAGTATAGAAGATGAGCTAACATTTTTCCCAGTTCGAGCAACATTGAGAAAATTACACCTTTGATATGCATTTCATTTCATGTTTTAAGAGCAAGGAAAGTGAATGCCTTGAAGAAGCGAAGAGACAAGCTTCGAGTTGAATCAATGTTTTATTCTAGCTTTCAAGAGTTGCTCAGATCTAAGAAGAATCACAAGAATGAAAAGCTCTCTGTAAGCACATTATAAGAGCCGTGTCTTCCTAAGATTACAGTGGAGGACTCTAGTTTTGTCGAATCAACTTTCTCCTTTCTATTTTTTTCCTAAAGGGAAGAGCTAGGAGTCTTTTATTTCATTGATTAAATTTTTTAATTGGTTTGTCAACCATTTTTTTTTTTTTTTTTAAACTTTTAAAATCAGATCAAGCTGTGTTGGGCTAGCCTATAGTTGATAATCAGCCTACTTTTTCTTTTCTTTTATTTTCTTTTTTTTTTTTTTTTTGACCCCGGCCGATTAACCTCCCTTTGTCTCTTTGCCTGAACCAGTGGATTGATAATTCCATGCTCATGGCTAGATATAATTTCGAAAGTTTATAATAAGAATTTGCTTCCCTAGTTCTCCAAAACAAGTAATTAAAATTACATAAATATGCTGTTTAAAATTATCAGGCAATCAAACACTGACGATTCAGCCGATCCTGGCACCTAAACTCTTATCTTTGTGATTTAGAAGAATACAAAAGTCTTCCTTTAAGGTGCGTTCATGCAGACACGAGTCTCACGTCAATAGCCATCAGATAAGATCGTTCAACGGTGGTCCTACCCTGCCTGCCCGAACTTAGAACCTAGTTTGCGTCTTAGAACCTCCTCGTTTGTTTGTTTCACTCTCTTAAACAATTTAGTAACTTTAGTACGCAGTCAAAGCTCATCCAAGTATTCTAAACTGCATCCTGAGCCGAAGGCATGAATCAATTGTTTAAAAGAAGTCCACCTGCTGCCATTGGTAGGCTATCGGTTTGCTTTGCCGTCTACCCAACTCAAGCTGACACTCTCCTGGAAGGGTGGCAGCTGAGCTGAGCAACCCAGGTAGAACTGTTGGTTCCCAAGACCTTGACCTATCTATCATCTCTTATGGCTGAAATTTTAGGAATTGGACGTGTGTGCAGCTGATGACACGTCACACATGCAAGCATGAGATGAATGGTACTTTAATGCTCTCCTTCTTCATGCATGACGTGGGCAGTGATGAATTGCACCATCATTAGACTTGGCAAGCCAAATCGATCTGCCACCTAGCTTTGCCTTTCTGTCATCTCATATATACATCTTCCAATAATTCAGATAAAATATAAGACAATCAATGCTCAATTCAATTTCTTGAAAACAATTAAATTATCATAAACTGGCACTTGGAAAACTTAAACTTGCCCCCAACTCCCTAAGCATCTTATGTATGCTAAGCACATGTACATGATATTTAGAACATGGAGTACTTTAATTTCTGCATTTGAATGATCATAAAGGACTTCACGGAATCTTTTCTCTACTGTTTCTCTTTCTCTAGACATCTACTAGAGTTGTTTATTAGTTCCCACCGTTGTGATGCTTTATTGTTTTTATTTTTTATTTTTATTTTTTTGCATTTGAATGAATAAGACTGCTGATGAAATATTTTCTCCATTATTTCTCTTTTCACAGTTGCTAATCAAGCAATTCGCACACGTGGAGTATTATTATCTAGTAATTCCCAATCACATTATTTATTTATTATTTATTTTTTTTAAAAAAAAAAAAATTAAGAGAGCTCATAAGTGCTTGGATATAGTAGCACTGGTAGTCTATGGATTATAGATTACACTGCAAATGCCGATTAGAAGCAGAATTTGATGACTGCCAAGACCACCAAAATAAACGAAGAAAGGGAAACACCCATATCTAACGGTCTACGACGTGGCAGCAGCAGCGCCCTAGAATCCCGGCAATTCGATGGACGAATACCGACCAACAGAATATTAAAAAACAAAAACATCGACTTTGCTGCGCTCTGCCGTAAATTCTGACGAAACCCACTTCCCCTCGCCTCGTTCGATCGGGGCCACGGTGCCCAAATATTAAAGGAAACAAAAAAAAAAAAAAAAAAAATGCACGACGATGACATCTGACCCTGAGAGTAGCATTTATTTACGAATGCGCCGCTGTCGACCAGCGGTTGGAGGCGGAGCGGCCGGCCCCGCCGCTCCTCTCCACATCTCCGTCGAGATCCCAACTCCCTGCGTGGCTGCCGAAGCGGCGGCTCCCTAGCGACGAGAAGCGGAGCGACGAAAAGGATGACGACGCTGACGATCCCAGCCGGTCCACGTACTCCTTCAACCACCCCTTCCCCCCTCCTCCGGCCGTCTCCGCCGCCTTAGCGGGCTCCAGTTGCTCGACGGATGGCCCCAGAGAGGACGGACGCGTGGCCTGCGGGGGAGCGGTTGCAGGGTGGTCGTCACAGAGGAAGACTCTGGTGGAGGGGTCGGCTGGCGGCGGCGGTGGATGGGGAGGGGGAGGGGGAGGGGGAAGTAGGATGGCAGAGCGGCAAAGAGGGCAGGAGGGGTTAGAGCGGAGCCAGGCGGCGATGCAGGGGGAGTGGAAGGCGTGGTGGCAGGTGGGGAGGAGGCGGAGCTCGTCACTGGGGCGCAGGCTGGAGAGGCAGACGGCGCAGTGTGGGGAAGACTCGGAGCCACCGACGGCAACGGAGAAGCGCGGGAGGGAGTCAATCATGGCGCCACGATCTTGATAGGACGTTGAGGTTGATGATGATGATGAGGAGGAGGGGCGGGAGATGTAGCGGAGGAGGAGGTGGATGGCGGCAGAGGCGACGGAGACGAAGAGGAGGATGGCAGCGATGATAAGGAGGCTTCTGGAGGAGTGGTTGTGGCGGTCGGAGTCCGACGATGGTAGAGTCTCGAGTACTTGTGGAAGCGGCGGCGAGAGCAGTGGAGAAGAGGCAGAGGCGAGGAGGGAGAGCATTTGGGGTCTGTTTTGCTTCTTTGGATGTTGTCCGCTCCTTATCCTAGTCTTGCTCTTATGTTGCTTGACATCAACCATATATATATATATATATATATATATACTGAGGTCCCTTCGAAGGGTCAACTATACATGCACTGAGGGTTCCTTCAAAGGGCACTGCCAAACCTTTCCCACCTGCTTGCACCTATATTATATATAATTAGTTTATCCAGCAACGTAAAAGCCAAGCGTCATGGCCTTGGGGACACGTTTGTCCCATCCAACGCTTTCCATCTATACCTTCATCGAATCCATCTGCCCACAGCTTTCTCTTGCCTTCTCTCTCCTACTCCAGCCTCGCCTCTCTGGTTTATCTCCTCTTTCTACTTTTTTTTCCACAACCCATTCCATTTCTCTACTCCTTGTCGCTGGCGAGAAAAACAACTCCACCGGTTCTCTTAAAATGTTTCCATTATTGGTAGAAGCAAATTTCTAAACAAGTATTCCAGCAAATTCAAATCAATAAATCTTAAAGCTCATAACTCAATCAATCAACTAAATATATTGATACAATGCAGAATGCAACTGGCAAATACTAAGACCAGTTAGACTGTGTTAATACTCATAGGAGCAAGTGGATTCACCAGTGAAGACTTCAGCAGGCAAGTTTTTAATTCATAAATTTTTTCTAGATTTTTTATACATTTTTATCTGATTTTTATATTTATACTTAAATAATTCTAGCATGGAAACCAATTTCTAGAGTGATTTTATACTAAGTTTAATGTTTGAATTAGGATAAAGGGCTATGGTCTCTGTATTCTTTTATATGATTTTCAGAAAAGAATTTACTTTATCTATCAAAGAGTTCTTCAACATGGTTTATCTTCAATTTGTATTTGATATCTGACCTTGATTCTTTACAACTTTGTAGTCCTTTGCTTTTCACACAGCATCGCTTATTATTTCTTACTCCACCAAATACTTTTCAAGAATGGGTTTCATAAGTACACCAATATTTTGGATATTTAATATCTTCTATATAACACTTATAAGAAGTGTATGATAAATTTTAAAAAATATATAAAATATCTATAACTTTATTCTATCTTATTATATGCTACCATATTAACCGGTCATAATTATAATTTTAAAGTGGTAAATCTGGTTGAAATTTCCAAACATATTGATCCCCGCTTGGATACCACATACAATATTATTTATCATTTGGATTTGTGTTAATGGCTGGCATGATGCTTGTTATAGTATGGCTTGTATTCACGGGGTCTTCACTGAATCCCTTCGCCCTAGGGCTGATGGCCTAACCAGAGGCATCAAGTGTGCTACACCTAATATATTGAAATTAGCCTAAGCAGCGACATCGGGTGGAGCTCCTCATTCAATTTTTTAATGTGTCTGTGCATGTAGGGGTTCCTACATAGAAGATAGGTTGAACTATATAAATCTCTATCTTTTTCTCTCTCTATTTGCTTTGCTATATCTAGATTTAGTTTCTTTGCGCAGCAAAGTAAAAAGGTTATGTAAAATAATACTAATTTATATTTTTATTTTCTTAAATATATATTAGAAAAATTAATAAAGTACTATCTAAATGGTAACTATGTTCATTGAAGTTTTGAGAATAAATTTCTTAAATCATTCTAAAATGATTATTAGAGTTGTTCTCTATAAATACATCAATTCCTAACTATTCAATAATACTCAAATTGTAAATGAATGTTTTGATTTATTTACAAGTTATTCATGACTAACTTTTAAAACCTTTGTTCATTCTAAACTAATGACACCATTATTATTATTATTGCTTGTGCTTTTTTCATTATCAATTGTTACTTTTGCTCTTCTATATATATATTTTTAATAAATAGATATATAAATAAGTCAAAAAACTTATATTTTTGAAATTTATTATTTTATTTTTAATTTTTTTTCATGTAAACTCTTGTCAAATTTTTATATGCAGCCTGATTATTCCCAAATACCAAACTTATAACTATTGCTGTGAATGCCAATAAATGACGTCTTTTGGGCATCTTTGAACATAATAATCAGTTCGGCATTTGGTCATATTAGCCACTAGCCATCCTGTTCAAACATAATAAATAGACTTACCATTGACTACTATAGAGATTATTTTCCCTAGGATAAATTACTAACAAAGCAAACTAGGGGTAAATTTTTGAAATAACTTAAATTTAAATTGAAACTAATGAATTGAAATAAAATTTATTCGTGCATGTATATTCTTCAAAATATAGCAAGGCGATATATTGCTTAATTTTAGTTAACTAATTTGTAACGAAGGGTTTAATTTATTCATATGATTTTGGTTTATTAGGTGTTGACTAAAGTTGTTACAGGTTTTGAATATTAATTTATCTTATTTTCTCCATTCATTTATTATTGCTCTTTTTTTTCTCTAATTCAATCACCATTTTATAGTTTTCTTTTTCGTAGATAATTCTTAGCATCCTCTTTTGTCTATTTGCAATCTAAAATTAATGCTTTGGATCACTAAATAATCATGGGTCAAATCCCTTTCAAAACAAAAGAAACCCTAGGTTGAGCCTAGCACAAAACCCTATCAAAACCAAGCTAAGGTCCTATTTAAGAATGCTTTTGAAGGGGCTAAATGCAATTTTCCAAGCTAATAAAGCACTTCTAGAAGACAGAGGTGCCTTGTAAAGTATTTGAAATAGCTTTTTCAAAAGTACTTTTGCATAGAAGCTAAAAAAAAGTATTCTTGGCAAAAGCTTGAATTTAAAGCTTTTTCTTAGAAGTGCTCCTTAAGCATGTTAGAAAGCTATTTTCATACAACTTTGAAATCACAGGTTCGAATTACAAAAATAATCACATTTAATATTATAGCATAATAATAATACAATATAATATGATAAGGATAAGATGATATAATATATTAAAATATAGTATAGTATATCATAATATTATAATTATTATATTATAATAATGATTATAAAATTAAAAAATATTATAGTATAATATTATCATATTTTCTTATACTATATTATAATATTATAGTATGATATACTTTAATATTATTATGATATAAAATTATTATATTAGAATATTATTATAATAATTTATAAATTAAGAATAATTAATAATAAAAGTTTTTGATAATACATACAATTAAACAGTTGAAAGTATGCAATGTCTTTTAATAGTTCTCATTCTAAACACACTATCTTAGTTTAGTTACTATATACATGTTAAAGTCCCAAAAAACTTTAGAAATATAGTTTCTAAATAACAAATTACTTTTTACAAAAACTCTACTACTAAAAGCCCTACTACCAAAAGCTTTACTACTAATGGTTCTACCAAATGGAGCCTAAATATCATTGCTAACCATCATCACTTCTTGTAGACCGAGCTCATTCTATTTGGATGTCAAACTAATAAGTTCATGTGCACTGTTGAAGTGCCTAAGGGAGAGATGCCTTGAGAAAAAGATAAGGAGAGTGGTGTTGGAGCTCCAGTATGTGGATAGACTTTGAAAAGGAGTTTCAAGATAGTGAAGAATGTAGTTCATAATGCTTGCTAGGGTTGTCTATCTAGCTTCCCTATTTCAAAATTGTTAAGGAAATATCATAACACTAAGAGTGCCCTAAAATAGTGGAATTGATGCATAGTGGGTGATATGAACAACCAGCTCTGTACCTTTAAAAAAGATATTGAGGCTCTTCAATAGTTGGAGGGTACCAAGGTGGTTTAAACATCATTAATATGCAAATCTTGAGATCTAAGACCAAAAAGCATGTTAAAATTCTTGAGATCTAAGATCAAAGAGCATGTTAAAATTCTTAGTGTTGAATTTTAGGGTTTAATAATATATATTTTGATGATAATAAGATATTAATTAAGTTACTACTAGTATACTTAAGTTGTAATGACTTAGACAGATGCACACGCTTGTGCAAATTAGATTGATGGATACTTTATCTGGAATGCACTTGATTTTACTAAAGCTTTAAGTCTCATTCTAGCACAGAAGTCGGAGAAGGCATATTAATAAATTTGAAGATCATCCAATGTGTTGAGGTTCAAAGGAAAGAGGTTCACTTGCAAATTTTATTTTTCTAAGGACCACATGTAAAACTTATAAGGATTTTAACTGCATAAAGCTTGATAAATATTTAAAATGATTTAGATTTTGTTTCGGATCATAATTAAAATAAAATTATCATAAAAATCTAAAATTGGGCGTGTATGGTCAATCGAAACCTAAAATGATCTATCGAACTTAGCACAATTGGCAAAACCTTGAAATGGTTGCTCTCTACCTTGACTTGGCAGTTGATCGGCTCAGGTATGGGCTGTCAACTATTGGGCCTTTGATAGTCCAATGGTTATATTTTTAGATTGTTGTTTGAGCTGCCTAGAAGCTCCAATGGTCACATTATCTCATGCCTATATAATTGAGGCTTATTTGCTGGTTTGGATATGAAATTTTGGGTTTAAGATCATTAAAAAAACATTAGAAAAACTCTCTTGAGCCTTTAGTAACCAAGTTTTCATTGGCAAATCTACATCTTTTGGGTGTTGTGTTGAGTGTTCTCTTTAAGAGAAGAGTTTCGAAGGCTTTGACTTTGCTTGTAAGGATCATTCCTTAGCTAAGAGAAAAGAAGAAGTTATAGAAGAGTTTGGTCTTCATACAGAAAGAAGATTGGATGGTCGAATACCTAAGTAGGAAACTTAGGGAGTGGATGCAGACAAGAAGTGCTGAACTACTATAAAAATCCTCTTACCTTCGTTATTTTCTTGCAATTTATTTACTTGCTACTGTCCTGATTATTTATCTTATATTGCTCTAAGTTTTTAGTAGATCTTTATATAGGTTAGTCCTTAAATTTTTTGAACCTAATTCAACCCTCCTCTTGGGTTGCCTCTTGGGCCTTCATTTGGTGTTATAGCCAAGGTCTCCAAGTTCATTGACTTAATAGTCAAGGAGTAAAGAGATGGCAACCCTTGGTGGATCATCTTTTAGTGAGGGGCACTCTACTAATAGGTCTTCCTTGTTTAATAGGAGCAATTATTTCTATTGAAAGGTAAGTGTTGACTCCGCATTGATTTTGATGATTACAAAACAATTAAGTAGGTTACTGATGATTTTGGTGTAGATCAATGTGACATGCAGGTATACAAGAGTCACCAAGAGTATCTAAATGGATTCCAAACTTTAAAATGAGTATATGGTTTAAGAGAGAGAGTTCCAAGATCTAAGAAGGAGGATTCAAGGTCAGATTAAGTGAATCTCAGATGTTTGGCAATGTTCTCAAATGTGAAAAATCTAAGTTGAGAAAGTTATGGTATCAAGTTTCCTTGATTCAATGAGTTTCCTAGTCCGTGAAACAATTTTTCAAGTTTTGGAGACATTAGTCAACTCCCACAGCAACTACTGAAACTTCGAACGAAAGATTGAAGCCATTAGCCGACCCAAATGCAAGCTAATAAGTCAAATCTATGGCTCAAGTGACTGAACAGTGGATTAACACATGTTAGTCGGCTCTAGAGCCGACTACTATGGTTATACAGAGAAAATCCACATGTTAGTTGGCTCTAGAGCCGACTACTGTGGTATCCACAGTAAAGTTGACTGTGTTAGTCAGCTTGTGAAGTTGACTGTGTTAGTCGGCTCTAGAGCCGACTAACCTTGCTTGGGATGGGAAAAATCCTAGGTTAGTCGGCTCTGGAGCCGACTAATGCCCTAGGAACTTCTATAACGGCTAGTTCTGACATTCCAACGTTCGAAAACGTCCACTCCAACGGTCCAATCCCTCAACCAACTATAAATACAAGTTAATATGATGGATTAGTAAGAGATTAAGTGGATTTTTGAAGGATTACAAGTGAGAAAAAGAGAGATTTACCTAGTCAAATCCAAAGAAATTTCAGCTTGCTCCTGTTTTCAAAAATCACTATTGCTGAAGTTCAAAAATCCTTTGAAGCCCATTCAAAGCTCCCACCAACCACTCCAGAAGCTTCATCAAGTGCTCTTAACTCCAGCATTCAAAGAAGTGAAGCTCATTCAAGGGAGAAAAGCTTCAAATTTGTAAAGTACTCTGAATTGTCTTTATTTACTTATTAAGTAGCTACACTTGCTGAATTTATTTCACCTTGTAAACTATTGAGTTTCAACTTGGTTGAAACTTGTGTAGGGTGTGCCAAACCCTTAATTGGTAGTTGTAAAGGCTCCCTTGTGCTTGGAAACAAGAAGCTAGCTGAGTAAGCTAGGTTGTAATCGTTGGCGAACGATTAGTGAAGGAAATTTCCAAGGGGTTCTTGGGGAGTGGATGTAGGTGCAAGGGTTAGCACCGAACCACTATAAATCCTTGCGTTTGTATGTGCCTTCTATTGTTATTGCTGTTTGTGTTAAGTTTGATACTTCACTCTCACACACACTCTTATAGCTTTGCAAATATTGCACATATTAGTTAAAATTTGAAAAAGAACCCAATTCATCCTCCCTCTTGGGTTGCTTAGCTGGGCAACAAGTGATATCAGAGCAGGTGCTCTTACTTGTATTTGTCTTAACCGACAAAGAGTCTAAGATCTATGGCAGCCCAAATGAGTTCCTTGTTGACTGAAGAACAGTCCACAAACAGACCACCTTTATTCAATGGCACAAATTACACTTATTGGAAGGCTAGGATGAAAATTTTTATTCAAGCACTTGATTATGATCTATAGAGTATAATTATCAATGGCCCTCACACACCCATTCTTAGAACAAATGATCTTGAAATACCCAAACCGGAAGCGGATTGGGATGAGCATGATAAGAAAATGACACAGCTGAATGTTAAAGCCATGAATGTTTTATATTGTTCACTTGATGCAAATGAGTTTAATAGAATTTTCACTTGCATTTCTGCCAAAGAAATTTGGGATAGACTTGAGGTCACCCATGAAGGCACCAATCAAGTGAAAGAATCTAAAATCAATATGCTTATACATAGATATGAATTGTTTAAAATGGAACCAAATGAATCCATTGCTGATATGTTTACTAGATTTACTGATATTGTGAATGGCCTTAAAAGCCTTGGAAAGTCTTATACTAACAGTGATTTAGTGCGAAAAATTTTGAGATCTTTGCCTAAGTCATGGAAAGCTAAGATGACTGCAATTCAAGAGGCAAAAAACCTCAACATCCTTCCTCTAGAAGAGCTCATGGGATGACTGATGACCCATGAAATTCAAGTTAAGCAACATCTTGATGAAGAGGAGTCCAAAAAGAGAAGAACCATGGTCTTAAAGTGCTCAGATCAAAAGGATGAATGTGATGAATCTTTGGAAGAGAGTGAAGGGGGTGATGAGCTTGCTCTCATCACAAAAAAATTTAGAAGATTCATGAGGAAAAAGAAATAAGGAGTAAAGAGAAGGCCACTGCTGAAAGGAGACTTCAGCAAGGAGAAGGATAAGGAGCAGCCTCTCACATGCTATGAGTGCAAGAAGCCTGGACACTTCAAGGCTGATTGCCCACTACTAAAGAAAGGTCCCAAAAATGCTAAGAAGAAAGCTTTGATTGTAACTTGGACTGACAGTGATGAAACAAGTTCAGATGATAAGGAACAAGAAACAACAAACTTGTGTCTCATGGCCTATGAAGAAGAGGTAATCTCTAACTCTCAAACTGAATTTACATTTGATGAATTACAAGATGCATTCTATGATTTACTTATTGAATTCAAAAAGTTGGGCAGCAAAAACAAAAATTTAAAAAATCAAGTCCAAAAACTGCTTTTTGAAAAAGAGAATCTCTCAAATAAAAATTCTGTTTTGACCAAGGAAAAATTGAATTTGAAAAATAAAGTAACTAAACTAAAACCTATTGTGGACAAGTTTACATTAAGCTCCACAAAATTACAAATGATTCTTGACAACCAAAGAGCTATTTTTAATAAAGCCGGATTAGGGTATAATCCTTTGAAAAAGAAAAAGTTTTTGAAAAATATTTTTGTTCTCTCAAACAACTTTCCAAAAATTATTTGCTTCAAATGTGGAAAACCAGGACATAAAGCCTATGCATGTAACTCTCACATCAACAAGAATATTAAGAAGATTTGGGTTTCTAAAGGAACCATTCATGCTAACCCCAAAGGACCCAAGAAAACTAGGGTACCTAAAAACATAACTTGATATTGTGGCTGCAGGTGTGTCTTATGACCCAAAATGCAAAAAGAAGATGGTACTTGGATAGCGGGTTCTCAAGACACATGATGGGTGATGAATCTCAATTCATCACTTTGGAAGCTAAGGATGGAGGAGTGGTTACTTTTAGAGACAATGTTCAAGGAAGGATCATTGGCATTGGTAAAATTGGTATCGCTTCCCATACCTTTATAGATAATATTCTTCTTGTTGATGGATTAAAGCATAATTTGTTAAGCATTAGTCAATTATGTGATAAAGGTTTTAAAGTCATTTTTGAATCTTCTGTTTGCATGGTTACAAATACTGCTGATGATAGCATAAAATTTATTGGTCATAAGCATGAAAATGTTTATATAGTAGATCTAAACGAGCTTAATGACCAAAATATTGAATGTCTAGTTGTCATGAATTCTAAATTTAATGAATCTAGCTGGTTATGGCACCATAGACTTGCTCATGTTAGCATGGACTTGCTTTTCAAACTAATTAAAAGAGATTTAGTAAATGGTTTGCCAAAATTAAGTTTTGAAAAGGATAAAATTTGTAATGCATGCCAGTTTGAAAAACAAACTAGAGTTTCATTCAAATCCAAAAATGTGGTTTCAACTTCTAGGCCCTTGAAACTTTTACATATGGATTTATTTGGACAAACTAGAACCATAAGTTTAGGTGGTAAACGTTATGGTTTTGTAATCATTGATGATTTCTCTCGTTTTACTTGGGTTTTATTTTTAGCAAGCAAAGATGAAGCTTTTTCTGCATTTTTAAAATTTTTCAGAAAAACAACAAATGAAAAAGGTCTTCAAGTTTTATCTATTCGTAGTGATCATGGAAAAGAATTTAAAAATCAACATTTTGAAAGTTTTTGCAATGAAAAAAGAATTAGTCATAATTTTTCTACACCTAGAATCTCTCAACAAAATGATGTTGTTGAAAGGAAAAATAGAACCCTTGAAGAAATGGCCCGAACCATGCTGTGTGAAAGCAATCTCCCAAAATACTTTTGGGCTGAAGCAATCAATACAGCATGTTATGTTTTGAATTGAGCTCTATAAGACCTATTTTGAAAAAGACCCCTTATAAACTTTGGAAAGGTAGAAAACCAAACATAGAATATTTTTATGTTTTTGGATGTAAATGTTTTATTCAAGATAATGGCAAATCTATTCTTGACAAATTTGATGCAAAATCTGATGAAGGTATTTTTCTTGGATATTCTACCAATAGTAGAGCTTATAGAGTATTTAATAAGAAAATATTAGTAGTAGAAGAATCTATTCATGTAGTATTTGATGAAACTAATGAACTTCCATCAAGGAAGAAGGATGTAGTTGATGATGCAGGTTTACTTGAAGAAGGAGTGCACAACATCATACTAAAGGAAAAAGAAGGCTCAAATGAACAACTTAATCAAGAAGACAGCATTGAATCACTTCAACAAACTGAGTCTCAAGGTACACAAGATTTAGAAAAAAAATGGAGGTATGTCCACAATCACCCCAAAGAACTTATTATTGGTAGTCCATCTCAAGGAGTAAGAACTAGGTCTTCATATAGAGATGCATGCAATCAATTAGCTTTTGTCTCACAAATTGAACCAAAATGTTTTGATGAAGCTAAAGATGACCTTGATTGGATAAATGCAATGCATGAAGAATTAAATCAGTTTGAAAGAAATAATGTATGGATCCTAGTTGATAGACCAATAGATTATCCCATAATTGGTACTAAATGGGTTTTCAGAAATAAATTGGATGAGCATGGAAACATAATTAGAAATAAAGCAAGATTGGTAGCTAAAGGTTATAATCAGGAAGAAGGCATTGATTTTGATGAAACCTTTGCTCCAGTTGCTAGATTAAAAGCTATTAGATTATTACTTGCTTTTGCATGTTTTATGAATTTTAAATTATTTCAAATGGATATTAAGACTGCTTTCTTAAATAGATATATTGCTAAAGAAGTCTATGTAGAACAACCATCCGGTTTTGAAAATCATGAACATCCAAACCATGTGTTTAAATTGAACAAAGCCTTGTATGGTTTGAAACAAGCACCCCGGGCATGGTATGATAGATTGAGAAAATTCTTGATAAGTAACAATTTCATTAGAGGAAATGTGGACACTACATTATTTATAAAAAGAAAAAATGATGATATGCTCATTGTGCAAATTTATGTGGATGACATCATTTTCGGTGTTACTAATGAAACTTGTGTCAAGACTTTGCTAAGCTCATACAGAGAGAGTTCGAGATGAGCATGATGGGTGAACTCAACTATTTTCTCGGACTTCAAATAAAGCAAAATGTAGATGAAATCTTCATTAGCCAAAGCAAATATACAAGAAAAATTCTGAAGAAATTTGGCATGGAGAATTCCAAATGTGCCGGTACCCCTATGAGCTTATCTTGCAAACTTGATATGAATGATAATAGTAAAACAGTAGATTTAAAGCTTTATAGAGGCATGATAGGATCTCTCTTATATTTAACTGCTAGTAGGCCCGATATTTTGTTTAGTGTATGCATGTGTGCTAGATTTCAAGCTAATCCTAAAGAAACACATTTAAATGCTGTAAAAAGAATCTTAAGATATTTAAATGGTACTAAAAGTCTTGGTCTTTGGTTTGCTAAGCAATCCACTATTGATTTGATTGGTTATTCAGACTCTGATTTTGCTGGTTGTAAAATTGACAGAAAATCAACTAGTGGAACTTGCCAATTTTTAGGAGTTAACTTAATCTCATGATTTAGTAAGAAACAAACTTCAGTTGCTTTGTCTACAGCTGAGGCTGAAAACATAGCTACTGGAAGTTGTTATGCTCAAATCTTGTGGATTAAGCAACAACTAGAAGATTATGGCATTAAACTTAAAGACATTCCTATAAAATGTGATAATACTAGTGCCATTAATCTGACTAAAAATCCAATTCAGCACTTTAGGACCAAGCACATTGAAATTAGACATCATTTTATTAGAGATCATGTTCAAAATAGAGATATAATTCTTGAATTTGTTAGTACTGATAAGCAATTAGCTGATATTTTCACAAAACCCCTTGATGAAAACAAATTTTATGAGATTAGAAGAGAACTTGGCATGTTTGACCCCTGTCAGAATGAGTCAGCTACATAGATTGATTTTTTAAATTTTTTCTGGACATGCTTTTAATAATTAAAAATCATGACAATTAGCCCAACTGACCCCTCTTCATGATCCCATAACATGCGTAGCTTGTAAAAATCATTTTATGTGAAATTTCTTAGATTTTCTGGGGCCCTGGCGTCATTTTTTCCCATGTTAGTCGACTGGGGAGTCGACTAACATGGAGTTAGTCGGCATGGGAGCCGACTAACTCTAAGAAACTCTCGGCCTTTAAAAGGGACCGAGTGTCTCTTAGTGTTCCACTCTTCCATTTTCTCCCAAACTCCTCCAAACTCTTCCCCAAAGCCTAGAACCCTCAAAATCCCTTCCTCCACTCTCTCTAGATCCCTCCTTTCCTCCAGATCTAGCGCCCTAGCTCCATGGCTCCGTGGACGAAGGTTCCCCGCGTGCGACAAGGTGAAGCCCCGGAGAGCTCCGGCGAGAGAGGCGCACAAGCCCCCGCCGTGCCTTCTCCCTCGAGGTTCTCTGGCATCTAGTCTTTGTCCACAAGAGCCATCTCAAATGGGAGGATCGTGGACTTCAGTTTCCTTGCACGGGAAAGGTTCACCATTAGGCAGATGCTTCAACAAAGGGAATGGAGCTTCATGTGCAAGACAGAGGTTGCCATCTACCCAAATTTGGTAAGAGAGTTCTACCGAAACCTCTCAATTGATTATACCTCTACCTCATCCATAGTGAAAGGTGTGAACATTGAGCTTGACCGTGCCATCATTGGAAACATTCTGATAGTCCTTGTTGGTGGGGTTTGTGAGGATTCACCTAAGGACAGGGCTCATAGGATTGAGACAATCCTAGGAATTGAGAATGGAGTGGGAGTGGACCGCTTGGAGGCCAACTCCCTAAATGTGGAAATGAGACTACTCCATCACATCATCTCTAGGATTTTCATTCCCAGGTCTGGCAGTTTTCATTTGGTCACTAAGAAGGATCTGACCCTCATGTACCATATAGTCAGTGACATTCCATATGATTTCCCAGAGTTGATGTTGACTGTATGGAGGGAAACAGTCAACAGAGCTAGGTCTGCTCTTCCCTATGGTATGCTTCTCACCTATTTCTTTAAACATTTTGGAGTAAGACTGAAGGGTGAAGAATCCACCAAACTGCACCATTTGGACTTCTAAAATAACCACTCTCTGCGCCGAATGGGTTTTGTTAAGCTTAATGGGCGGTGGATCAGAGGAAGAGGCAGAGATGCAGAGGCTCGTGAGCCAACTGAGGCTGAGGGTCCATCTTCATCTTCACATGAGAAGGCTGGATCCAGCACTAGGCAACAGCCTGAGGAGCCCACTGCACCATAGAGGACATCCATTGAGCTCAGTCAGGATCAACTACAGTTCATTATCAGAGAGGTGACATCTGCACTCTCTGATAACTGGTGCCTTTAATAAGGTCGCCAAGGCTGCGACCGATGTTGGGTCAAAGACAAAAGAGAAAGTTGCAGAGCAAGAGCAGAAGGGACTGGAGGGTGAATTTGCCCAGGTCCATCCCTCTGAGACCCCAAAAGCTGCTTCTAGTGAGCATTCTTCCAAGCCTGCACCTGCCCAAGGATTGATTCTTTGATGGTTTGAATTTCTGTAGAAAATATATATTGTCTTGTTTAGCCGGTTTCCTTGCTGTTGTGTTAAATGTAGAATAGAAACATACGATACCTTTATAGCTGTGTGCAAAGTATGGTTGATCACTTGTGTGGGAGTTTTGTATCTCTGTGCTTCCTGTACCAATCAAAACTCTGCTTTTTGGTTAAGGTGCAAGTTTAATGGTAGCCCATCATTGTTCAACTTTACAATAACAATGGTACAGCTTATTGAAGTTTATTACTCAACATGCAATAGAAATTAATGAATTACATCTATACACAAGTTTAGCTTTGAATCATAAAAGTTTTATATTGATGTCTTGAATTGTTAAATATTATCTACTATTTCTAAAATACTTACATATCAAAAATTACGTGATTGAAAGAATCTTTATCTATGCATCAAAATATTAAATATATATAATCTTTATTTTTTAATATATATATATATATTAAATATATATTTTATATGTATAAAAATATATAATATAGTATATATATTATTTCATATTATTTAAATTATCTTATTTTTTGGTCCACTTAATGCATAGATCAAATTTTTAATGTGTAAATATTTTAGAAGTAATAGATCATATCTAACGGTTTAAATCATTAATGTGAAACTTTTATTATTTAATTTAATCTCAATTATGTTTGAGCAAAGAATTCATTGAGTGTCACCAGGTTTTAGAGAAGTTAAGGGTATAATCAAAACTTTGTTGTAATAAGTACTATTCAAGAATTATTTGTAAAAAGATTTAACATATTAATCAAACCAGCTTATTTTTATTTTTATCTTTTATCTTAGTTCAATTTAATTAACCCTAAAGGGGTATATGGTAACCTAAATAAGATCATCATGTTAATTTTGTATCATGATGATTTTGCATCACTAATAATTCTTATGCTATGGTGATTATCGATCATCAAATATCAAAATTATCCTTAATTAGTAAGCCTCTTTATCTTAAAATAACTATAATGTAATATAGTTTGCAAGTATAATGATAATTTATTATTATAACATATAAATTCAATTATAATATTATATTATATTGTCATTAAATTATAATATAATTATAAAATTATAAAATTATATTTTATTATAATATCATATTATATTATTATAATATAATTTTATAATATTAAATTATATTATATTAATATGAAAATAATATCAAATATTTTTTAATGAACGAGAGGCATTTTGGCCCCTAAATCTAAAATCAAGTCATTGCATGGGGGTGATCTTGGATATTCAATCTTATGGAAGAGTATGGGATAATTGGATTAGATGATGATTTTAGAGGTGAGGTGATTTAGGATTACCGTCATGTAGGATCATCGAGATATGACCAAATAAGGTGATCCCATTATTTCCATTCGGGTCCTAAATAGATCATCGCATACTAAATACCACCTTCAACCCTTGATGGCAGAGGAGCGATTTCAGCTTCTCTAATTTTCTCACATGTTTGAGTAGGAAGAGAGGAGTAAGATAGGAGCCAACACTGTTATACATGCAATGATGGTTCTACAACAAAAAATATTGTACATTGTCTTGTTTCATAAAGTTAATTGAATAAAATATATTTTATTTCAATCAAATGTCTGGGTGAGTTGACTTTTGATTGGGCTATGAGCTTAGTCTAAAAAGACTTAAGATTAGAAATGGCAATAAAGTAGAGTTGGGCTGAAGATACCTTTGTATCCATATCCGTCAAAAAAAAATTTATATGGTATTAAATTTTATACTCGTACCGAGGGATTATGTAATTTCCTTGCCTACCCGATTGTCCATACCCATTCCATACCAGCTCCCTACCCACCACTCGTTGGTTTAAAATATTTTTTTTTGAATTAAACAAATTTGAGAATAATAAATATCCTAACAATATGAAGGAGAAATATATTTCTGAACAGAAACCTAACACCATGTAATCTTAGTCTTGTCCAGTATCATCAACTATCCTGACTCCTCAAGAATCTCCTGCAGTTGCTTTTATTCCATATAAATCATGAGTTTATTTGCTGCAGTTTCCACCTTGATGTGCTTAGTTTTTTTTTTTTAATAATTTTGAACCAGATACCAGGATTTACTGTATAATACCTAGTTTTCGTTTTATCGTTCAACCAAATCATCAAGAGGGCTGGTTGCAAAACTGACAATTCCTTCAACTAAAACCAAACATACATTTTCTTTTCACTGATCACATCTTAAATATGCTTAGAGAAGTTCCCCCCTTTTTCCTGAAATAATAAGACGCTGGCATTGGATACACAAAGGAAGTAGCCCATGAGAGCTCACAATCTTCTTAGGTTCCCAACTGTACGATTTCAACTTAGCAGACCTTCATACAATCAACATCAACTAAGATGAATAAAGAGAATGGCAATGCCCTGATGAAGCAGAATTTCAAAATCTGAATCTCATTTCCTCAAGTACTCCTTTTGTAACTAGTCAATGCAAGCTCTTGACAACTGTTTAGGCCAAAATGCAACCAAAACTTAAATTTCAAAAAAAAAAAAAAAAAGAAAAAAGAAAAAAGAGGACTCTAGGTATCATAAAAGTATCCTAGCATAACATGATCTTGATTCTATCATTAGTAGGAGTCCCTGTTTTCGACCAAACAATAGTACAAGTGCCTTGGAACACTTGCCAAATGATAGCCAGAATTCATCTCATGTTGCCTTGCACTCAAAATATCATTGTAAAAAGATGCTAACGAAGATAAATTGATTGTTTGAGAAAATTAAAACACCATTCGGACTTGTGAAAAAGACTATATCTACAGGTATATGCTCAAGATTGCTTAAAGAAAATGTGTGTCAGCCAAGGATGTTTACAGTTCAATATATAGCTGTTCTTATCACGATTTATCTCTACATCATGTACTGGTTTACAGGTGCAGGATTACTAGATTATTTTATCTTTTCATCTTAATTTTAGAAGATTCATGACAGTTTGTTCTTCATTGGTTGAAGTTATATTTTTTATTTGATCTCTTATTACGTTATGAAACTGTAAGAATTGCATGCAGCATTATTCCCAGGTTAATTTTTCAAATGCCCCAAATAAAGTTTTATAGTTATACCATCATGGTTTACTATATAGATCTAACTCCAAGCAGAAAGCAAAATACTGATATAAAATGATCGATAAGCAGGCATTGCAAGAAGATGAGAGAAGTTATGCATCTGTACATACCTCTAGTGCAGCTGTCAACAGATTATGATGGTGCTCAGGATCAACCGCTCGTACCATCAGGGATGATGAAGGAGAGGTGGATAAATCGGATATGAGAGGGACAGTGTAACCCCAATAAGGATGGTCTTCAGATGGCTCTAGGCAATGGACCTATAAAGGGCATAGGAATAGGATGAGGGATGGTGGCCCTTTGATGCTCAAGTTAGTAAAGAAAAGAGAAGATAACCAAGGATAGACCTTGTAGCTGTGCTCTCGCTGGCATAGAGAATTAAGAATAAGAGCTAAGAATTGAGAGAAGGAAAGGGTTCAAAGAGGGAAGCCCGCCATGAGAGAGTGCTTGACCTTATTTAAGCTTGATAAGTTGGTACGGTAAGACTTAATAGTTTGATACAATGGAAAAGAGGTCGCTCCTGAGCTTGGGAGGATCTCTTCATCCTTGGTTGGCTTCCACACCTGGTGAAAAGATAAGACAGCTAGTTTAGATCGCACATCCCATTCTTGGTCATGATGGGTCCATCTTTGATGCCATATACTCACTATCATGAGTTGTTTTCCCTTCAAAGAGTGGTTGATGCTGCCAGCCGATAATAGGGCATGCACATCTTTATTGATCAGCCACATGCCACCTACCAACCTATTGGGTACAGGCTTTTGCCTTGAGTAGTTAGTGGTTGTTAAGTGGGCAACACTGTGATACTTTGCTGGAGCTTTGCTAGAGGCAATCTGAAGGCCAACTAGTGTTAGTTGGAGGCTAATGAATTATGTCTCATAACGTGCCTCCCACTCTCAACACCGAGAGGGCTGGTTTGATTAAGAAAGTAGACTTGATATCTTGAGCATCAATCTATAAGCTTTTCCTTTGAGGTGGGATCATAGCCCCTTAGCTCCTTGGGACTATAGAATAGTTGGCGAAATTTGTAATAGACTTTGTACTTTGTCGGCTAGCTTTGACATGTGGTGAGATGTAGACCTCCAGGCTGAGAGCCCTCTGGGTGGATCAACTTTACTAGAAACATCCCAACCTTAGTGTCAATCTATTGATGTCGGTGTCCAAATGTACAGGCTGTCAAGTCATCCTTTTTTAAGATTCACATTGGGTGGAGTCAGTAAATGGGTCCCTTAGGTGTTATGCACAAGGTCATAATGACATGACTCTACCTCTTTAATTTTTAGACATGGCATCTGCTTAATGATTGCGTTGCATTCAATGCTCTTGAGTTTGCACCACTTCTTGAAGTTCTTAATCAGTCTTGAGCTTCATGTGCCCATGCTTTGCCTTAATGGGATGGTGATGCATGTCTGGAGGACTTACCTATCCATTCAACTTGTTGATTGGTGGCTATTTGGGCTCTAAAATAGCCATCGAATCATTCCACTTTCCTTTCTTCATTCTTGGTTTCTCCCTCCTTAGCTCTCAAACTTTTGCCCTAAGCCTTCCATTCCTCCTTCTTAGTGTTCACTTTGACTTTGGGTATGTCCTATTCCTTTTCGTCATAGAGTCTCCTCATTATCCTTTTGAGGCTTTGGATGAGTCATCCTTGAATATTAAGGATTGCCTTAGGAGGCTTAGGGATTAATACAAGATCCCATTGGAAGTAATCCTAAATAGAGCTTTTTTGGGGTAGATTTCAGCTTGTGAGTCACTTGTCCATCGTTTGAGCATCTATATAGATGCAATGGCTATTGGCCTTAGACTTTCAATTGATAGACTCCTTTTGTATGTTATCAAGAGTTTGAGATTCACTCATATTTTGACTCCTGTAACTTTTGGATCCAGTGGCACATTTTTCCACCAACTACTACTATCTTGAAGTTTAGCTTTCGGGACTTGGCTTAACCCAAACCCTTGTAGGAAGCTTCTTTCAAGGGAGGCTTTTGTTAGAGGGGGCTTGTTGTCTTTGGTGGGGCAAGCCCTTGTTTAGATAAAAGGGACCCTTACAATATTGGTAGGGTTTGCTTGCCTCTTTCTCTATGAGAAATTCTCTTAAGTAGGATTCTAACAATCTGTTCTTTCTTTCTCCTAAATAGAGTTGTTCCAAGTAAGCTGGCTTTTTGGAAGAGCAGACCTTCTTCTCTTACTTGGTGAGCTTTGAATCAAGCTTATGAGGATTTGCTCTCTCTTTTTCCTAAATAGAATTCTTTCAGGCAAGTTAGCTCTATGATGGGGTAGACCTTCTTCTCTTGTTTGGTAAGAAGAGTTCTTTCAAGCAGACTTTTTAGGATTTATTCTCTCTTTCTTCCGAGTAGAGTTCTTACAAGGAGATCAGTTCTCTAGCGAAGTGGACTTCCTTTTCTTCTCGATAAGGAGAGTTCTTTCAAGCAGTCTTCTAGGAATTTGCTTTCTCTCTCTTAAGTAGATTTCTTCTAAGTAGGTTGGCTCTTTGATAGAGTGGACCTCCTCTTACTCAGGGAGGTAAGTTTTTTTGAGTAGTCTTCTAGAGATCTACTATCTCTTTCTCCCAAGTAAAGTTTTTAGAGGTAAGTTGGTTCTTTGGTAGAGTAAACCTCCTTCTCTTACTCAGCAAGAAGAGTTCTTCCAAACAGGCTGGTGGCAAGGTTCCTTGGCTTAATGTGCCTCGACTGATATGGGGTGCTCAACACATCTTCAAGGCTAAATTAGCTTCAAGATAGGGCATTCAAGGCATATCTTTTTGAGGATGGCTGCATGCCATGATGGCCTAACCTCGTGGTGCATCACTGCTGCCCCAGTGAGTAGTTGCCATATCGTGGCTCTTCGATTTCCTCACAGCACTTCAAAACTTATCATGAACTATTTTCGCAGGCCTCGAAAATCTACTACATTTTTGGCCTTCAGAAGCTATGGAACATCTTATCTCCTATAGCCTTAAGGCTCTATTTAAGGAGGGGAGGCCTCAATGCCTCATCCTCGAGCTCTTCTCCTTCTTATGGATCTTTAAGAATGATAGACTAGCCAAAGTGGTCACCTGAGAACTACGAGGTTTGGAGGCTGTAGACCACTATAGAACAATAGTAGTAGGAGTTGCAGATTAAGGATGCATCGGGAGCTAAAGACTCTGACGAGGGAGTTATCTATGGCACTGGCTCATGCAATGAAGAAATTCAGTCATCCCCCAAGTACTTGGATGACATAATTGTCTTTAGGGTGGAATCTTACTTCTATGGCTCCTTGGTAGGTTGGGGCGATGCTAGGCCCTAAGCCCAAGATCATGATCATGGTGAGAGCTAGTAAATTAGGTCCTTGAGGCCTTCGTTATGCCTATGCAACTTCTTTAGAAAATCATATCTCCTTTTCTCTCCCTCTTTTTTTTTTTGCTTGTAGGGGATGGAGGAAGGGGTTTGGGCCCCCGATCTCGCCCAAGCAACTCTATCATTGTGAGCAAAGTACTTCTTGCTAGAGTTAAGTAACAAGGTTTTCTTCATTTTCCCATAAATGGTGCCACTCTAATGGCATGCAGGATATCATGCAATCCATTGCACCTTTAGGGATGATGAAGGTAAGGTGGACAAATTGAGAATGAGAGGGATGATGCAATCCTAGCAAGAAGGGTCATTGAATGGTTCTGAGTGGTGGACCCACAGAGGACACAGGAAGATCATGAGGGGTATTGAGGGTGCCCAAGGAAAAGTCTTTCGATGCTCAAGACAATGAGGGAACGAGAAGATGGCTAAAGCTTGACCTTATAGCCATACTCTCACTGGCATATAGAATTTAGAATGAGAGCTAGAAATTGAGAGAAGGAGAAGGTTTGAAGAAAAAGAGCAAGGAACCCTCCATGAGGGAGTGCCCGACCTTACTTAAGCCTAATAAATTGGTTTGATGAGACTTTATGGTTTGGTATAATGAGGGAGAAGCCATTCTTGAGCTCAAGAGGAGCTCTTCATTGTTGGTTGGCTTCTATACCTGCTGATAAGACCAAGCGGCTAGTTTGGATTGTGTATCCTATACTTGGTCATGTTGGGACAATCTCTAGTGCCATATGTTCAATACATTGCTTTTCTTTCAAAGAGTAGTTGGTGCTGCCAGCCGATGGTACGACATGCACATTCTTGCTGGTTGACCATATGCTAGCTTCCGACCTATTAGGTATGGGCTCCTACTTTGAGTGGTCAATGGCTACTAAGTGGGTGGCCCTGCTATTCTTTCCTAAAGCTTCGCTAGAGGCCATCTGGTGGTTAGTTAGAGGCTAACAAAATTTACCTCATTAGATTAAATTTTACCATATGATTTTATCCAAATCCCATCTGCTTAGTGGGCCTGGTAATGTATCTAGACTTGATAATTCAGTTGTGATCCAAATTAGTTAATGTGGTTTATTTCCCTTGCAAGTGGAGCAAGTTTCACTGATGGAACTGCTTCTCATATGCATAGGACTTTGATATTTGAAGCAGCTCCTTAGGGCATTGTTTAACACATAAAACCATTTCTTAATCTCAAAGTGAGGTGCCTTGCAAGTAAGGCAGGTGGGCCTAAATTGGAGATGAAAGTGTCCACTTTGCAGTGGACATAAAATGCATCCCCAAATCAAATATTCATGAAGAAGCAGCCACACCGAGATCTCATTATTATGTTATTATGAACTTGCCAATCGATACTATGTCATGACACAATTTCAATCAAATTATGTGGAATAATAAAAAAAATGATATCATTATAACTTACCTATCAATGCAGTGCCCATGATATAATCTCAATTACATTAGATGGACTCTCCTGCCCCAACTCATGGCTCGGGTTATTTATGTGATACGGTGCATAATCCACAAAGTATAACCTTAGAAAGTATGCAAGGCCTTCAATTTTGATCCAAAACTAACATGAACAGCACAATGATAAACCAAAATATTTTATTAATAATTTGACAATCCAAAATATAGGGTTTACATTTGGTATTAGATATAAAATATTAACCATTCTCTTTTCAAAATTCTCAAATATGAACCCTACAACTAGGGGACTTGTAGCTTTGAAAAAATGCAACCGTAATAATATGAGCTAATAACTCCATAAGTAATCTCCTCTCAGATATATTAGTATGAATTAGAATGCAAATATATCATTTTGCAATCATTAAAAAGTAAAGTCAACAATATTATCTTAATATCAATTAATTCATATGCCAAGGTTAAATAATATAAATTTGTAAATTCAATTAAATGATATAGTATTCGCAATCATATATCATAACTCATAACATAGCTCATAATAGTATAATAATGTCACATACATCAAATTTTATAGTTCTAATAGTAACATCATACTATAATAATTTTAGATTCATGATTTATATATAAGTCAAATTTCACATCCTTAATCCATAATAGTTTTAGATTTATTATCTATCATTACATATTAGATTTAATACTTTGACATCTTGACTAGTCATGGCCACATTGGGCAATAACCAATACTACACTAGGCAATACTTTCACATGACGAGTCTGGATATCCTTTTCTCTATTATATTTTATATGTTTGATTAACTCATTATGTTTCGACAATGGACTAGCTATGATCATGCTACAGTCCATGGCACGCAATCTTTCGCACCATTCATGCCAGACTAGAGAATGCCACACTAGGTAATAATTAATACCATACCAAGCAATACTCATACAGCTAGTCCAATTGCATTTACCTCATTGTATATTTTCTCATCATTGTCATCATTCTAAATGAGACATCAAGTTTTTTATAATTTTATAATTTATGATAATAACACCTCTTGAATATTCATATTAATATGGATAATTATATAATAATATAGGGTACAAAACTACAAGTATATAATATTAAAATTATACAAGTAATTATGTTTAGGATTTCTTATCTCTAATAGGAGTACCATGCTGCAAAACTATTGGCTTAGACTACAGGCATGCCTAATACATCCAAGTTAATCCTAAACTAAGAATACTTAATAATTGACTCACTTGCAAATTCTAAATAAATAAATCCTAAGTTTTAATTTTTTAGATCTTAAAATTAACCTTTTTATCCTTGATGCTAGTCCTAATTCATTTATAGCCTATTAATTTAATCATAATAATAATAATAAGAGTTAGAATATTTTCTCTATTAGATGGCTAGGAGAAGTGGCTTAGGCTAGGCTTCTTAGGGATCTGGCTATAGATCAACTACATCGATAATTAATCATGATAAAATAATATTATTAAAAAAAAAAAAGTAGAGACCGCATGGAGAAGAAGAGAAACAGGGGAGGTAGAGAGAAAATGGGTGGGGAGAGAATGGAATAGAGAGAGAAATTGAGGTAGGGAGAGAAAATAGGATAGAGAGAAAAGGAAGAAAAGAAAAGGAAAATGAGAAAGAATGGAATAAGGGGCGATGTGAAACAGGACGAAACCCATCTCCCGTTTCGTAGGCTAGGCATCGAAAGAGAGAGAAAGATGGGGAGAGAGAGAGAGAGGAGGAGAGAAGGAGAGGGAGAAGAGGGAGGGAGGGAGAAAGGAAGGGAGAGAGAGGAAGGAAAGATGGGGAGGGGTGTGGCCATGCGTCTTGGGTAGGGCTGCAATCTTTTGCTCGGCGGTGCCCCTGCTTGGCTGCGTTCCAGACGGTGGTGTGAGCGGGCAGCAAGATAGGGGAAATATCTTTTGGTTGGGAGCTGTTTTTATAAATGGGGTAAAAAAATATTTTTTTAATAAAATCGATGTGGAAACAAAACTTTTTGTAAGAATGGTATTAAAGTGAAAAACACCATTTCAAATGGTGTTTTTCAAGCCAAAAATCATTCCCATCGATGCCACAATGGAGTCAAAGCGACATTTTTGAACTAAAAATGCTCCACATGAACGGAAGGCTCGGGAAGGGGGGGGGGCAAAACCTCTGGTAGAACCATGCCACCCCGGCCTCAGAGATAATAGCAGCGAGTATGAAAACCACGCGGAGCAACCAAACGAAACCATGGTGGCTCTCGGTGCCACCCGAGGTCTTGGGCAGAGCTTGGTCAAGTCCTTGCACAAGCCTGGATTGCCCAAGAAGCTGCTTTTATAGGTGTTGCTGGTGAACAGGGTGGGGGGGGGGTGTTGGGGACCGGGGGCTCGGGAGGGGACGGGGGGCTCGGGAGGGGGCGCAGCGCCAAATGCCACTCAAAGTGGCATTTTTTAAAACGCCACTTGAAGTGGCATTTTTTAAAATGCCACTCGAAGTGCGTGTACGCCACTCATCCTCCACGATGGCGCCGATGGGGATTAGTTTTTCTTGAAAAATACTATTTGAAATAGCGTTTTTCACTTTAACACCATTCTTACAAAAACTTTCGTTCATACCCCGAATTTATTAAAGAAATACTTTTTTACTCCATTGAGAAAAACAGCTCTTTTGGTTGGTCTATAAAATTTATGTTGGATGGCCGGACAACACATATCAGAGTGCAGCAGTTTTGGCCTGCAGAAGCTGACATTACTAAGGATCATAATTTTTTTTCATTATCTCCGATCTCCATGAACCCACCTCAAATGGGCCTAAGATGGTGAAATTTTTTTCCCATGAAGATGAAAATGGAGAAAATTTTATCCTCATAAATAGGAATGGGATGAAACTAAAGAGGGTACTCCCCACCTCATAAGATTCCCAATCTCCATCCTATGAGATTTCTATATATTTTATATTACTTAAATATTATTATATTATTTTAATATTCTAAATATAACCCATATATAATCCAAAAATATTTTAAGACTATATGCATTCATCTCTTCTATATTTGTTAATACTTATGGTTGGATATATTTGTTTCTCATAAAGTAGCTCATGATCATAAACTTATGTTATTATGCCCTTTGAGGTTATTATTTAATATATTTCTTATGAATTAGTTCATAAAATTTATAATTATAATAAATTTATTTGAATATCATTTGTTATATAAAATTTAATACTTTATTTTTATTTTTAAAATATAATAAGTAAGAATTAAAATGAAAAAATAAATATTTTAATATAAAAAATGAGGTTGGTGGGGATATGGTTTCTAATGGGATGAGAATTTTTATAAGAATGAAAATAAGATTCTTATTAAAAATAAGATAGATGGGGATAAAGATCCTTACAGGATCCTTGTTGGTGGGAATGGAGATGAAGGGAATGAAGACGTGGGATTAAATAGTGGTGGAAATAAAGATGAGAGCAGCTTTCTAAGACATTACTGAGTGTACGCCCCCAATTGTGGAGCGCGCTTTGCAAGAGAGAGTGTGCTTTGTCTAAAGCTCTAATTTCAGACAAGAAAGGACTCTTTTGCATGGTAAAGAGCACACTAGACTTGGAGTAGGATTTAATAGACCTCATCATGGACCATTCTTTTGGAGCATCTTATTTAGTAGCGGAAAAACCTACTTCACATGGAAGAGGGATCAGGCAGAGAAATGGTTTTTTCTGAACGAAACTACCATATAGTGCTAGTTTCTAGGAGACTTAATGCCTGTTTTTTTTCTCAATGCTACTTTGTTTTGTAGTTGGCATATAACTTGTTAGTGAGTGAAAAATAAAAAAATTATAATATTTCAAAATAGTCCCACATCAAATGGGAACAAAAATTTGAAAACCTTATAACTCAAATTCATCTGTAACTAATTAACTTGCATTTGATTTTTTAAGACCATATGGACTTGACTTGTTAACAAGTTAATTTGACTAGCAAGTAGGCTATGTGGAAGTTAGTGGGCAAGGCAAGGAGGAAAGTGTTACTCATGGAATAGTGATGGTACAGAAGTTAGTACGCAAGGAGGAAAGAGTTACTCATAAGATGATGGTAGAGAGTCTTGCCATAGCATAGAGCCACCCTTGCAACACCAACGATCCTGCTTGAATAGATTTTAGCTAGCTTGTAATGTGCAATGCTCCGCTTGGATAAATTTTGACTAGTTTATAGCGTGCAGTAAGGACGTTGTATAATAAGATCGTATAATAAGAAGGAAGAATATAAGAGTCATCCTTGCAGCACCAACGACACCGCTTGAGTAGATTTTATCTAGCTTGTAATGTGTGATATTCCGTTTAGATAGATTCTAGCTAGCTTGTAGTGTGCGATAAAAATGCCGCATAATAAGGGAGGAGACTATAATAATCCAAAATAGTCGCATATCGGATGTGGAAAAAATATTTAAAGAGATTATAATTCAAGTTCACTAGCAACCAATTAACTTGTACTTGAATTTTTAAGATCATCTGGATTTAGCCCGTTAACAAGTTAATTGGACTAGTAGGTAGACTTGGCTTATTAAAAGGAAATACAATTCGTATACAGGGTAGATAATCTTTGGGTCTTCTCTTCTCTCCTCTCACCATCTCACAGAAATAGCATCCATACAACGAATTTAGATTTATACGTTCTTTGTTTCCAAGAGTCAAGACTTCACAACTAGCTTCTACCTTCTTTGCCTTTAATTAGCAAAAAAGGGAAAAAAAAATAGAGAAAAATTTACACTCTCATGTTTGGCACTGTTTTGACTTGTTATCATGACAAAAATAGTAAAACTGATTTCCTCTTAGTAAATACAAGGGTTAATGCAAATATTCGAATCAAGGCCAATTAACATGTTGATTCTTCTTTTTTTGAGAAAATTTCATATGGATACTTGATGAACAAAATTCACGTAATGATTCACCATGGAATTTCCTTACTCTCGATTCAGCAATCATTAATCTACATTAATCTCTTACAGAGGATCCCTGCGCCAGCCTTTCCTCCCAGTGGTTTTAGTTTCTAACCTGATTACCCTCATATATATATCCTCATGGTGGTTTTCGTCTTCACGAAACAATATTGATCCGAAAAATCCACAAGATTGAATGTTTCATCAAAAAAATATCCCCAAATGGACTCCAAAGTTTTGGATCACACATCAATGTTATGCTACTACTCTCAGTGAAGAGGCACACTGTAGCCCAAGCCAAGACTACGGTGTAGTTGTTCCATGATGAAACAGTCCTTAGAATTTTAACTGTTATTGTCAAATTAAATGGCAGGGATTTGAGGAAAATTTTTGAAGTCAATATTTTGAAGATAAAAAAACTAGTTTAGAACTTGCAGAAGCAACATCAACAATTTTTCCAGTATGGAGAAATTATTTTCAGAAATGCAACTTTTCTTTGACATTGAGCAATCAACTGAGTATTTAAAATTGATCAAGAACAATTCATACACAATAGCTGTTCTGGTTAAACTCCAGATATGTGTCTGAAAAATAATATTGTCAAAATGAGTGTACTCAAATGTCTGCTAAGTGAAGAACAATACAGAAAAGAACAGAACAATACAGAAAAGAACAGACTAAATAAACAACTGCCCTCTTGCTAGTATAAAAATTATTGCCTTTATTTCAAAGAAATATTTTGCAATATCATGCAAATTGGGGAATGCAAGGAGATTGCACATGAGTGGAAAAGAATTAAATTTTTTTTACATAAGTTATCTAATTAACCAACCATTTACTGACACTGATATTGGAACCCAAGCAAGGCATGATTTACCTTGCTTACAAAAATATTTTCCTCATCTTATGTGGCATCTTTTCAGTGAGAAGAGACTGTCACAATCCTCATTACCCATCCTTGAGAAGGCTGATGTAGGTGGTCCAAACACCTTCCAGAAACAAATTGATTCGTCTGCTGCAGCTGACACCACCGTTGACCCATCTGGGCTCTGCTTAAAAAAAAAAAGGAGGAGGAGGAGGAAACAACAAGAACATTAGCATGACCATAGGCCAAATGGAAACATTTATAAAACATAAATTATGGACAATTCTCTGTTTTTGTGGCTTCTGAACCTGAGTAAGGTGCAGGACTCTGGCTGTATGGCCTCTTAAATCCACAATCTTTGACATAGAAGGGTAAGCCCATAAACTTAGCTGGTACTGATTGTAACCGTGGGCACTTAAAATCTCCTTGTGATGCCTGTTCCACTCCAACGCACAGACCTGTTCCATAATATAAAATATTTTGGAGCATGAGACGGCTATTTACAAGTTATTCTTTCTTTGAAGGCAGAGGCTAAAAAATGCAACAGAGAAAACATCATAATAAATAAGATGCATAGAAGAGATGGACTTTACCTGTGCACCAGTGTCAGTACTTCTGGTGCACTTCCCTGACTGGACATTCCAAATCTTAATGCATCGATCAGCAGTGCCACCACCAGAGGCCAGTATGTTCGACTGAAATGGGCACCAAGCGAGGGCCCTCACAGCTGCATGGTGGTCAGTAAACTTGTGCAGGTACCTGGAGGATCCCATGCTTGAAGATTGCCACACATGAACAGTATTGTCGCCGCCACCACTTGCCAGCAGACCCCCAGTTCCCGACCATCTCAGACTGCACACTTCGTTGGAGTGCCCTTGAAAACGGGGTGCTGCTCTGCCAGCCGATCTCACTGCAAAATAGCTTATTCTAAAACTGCTGTATCTTCCTATTTTACTTCTTTATGTAATTTTTGAAAACAGAGCAAGAGTGAATGTACGCACCATCATGGTTGATGATAGAGGTGTCGCGGCTCCCTGATGTCAAAATGTTCTGATTCCAAGAAAGGCTTCCAACTCTGGCCGTGTGTCCTCCTAAGTTTCTCACCTGAGGTAAACCTAAGCTTCAGAGCTATTTTCATCTATTTCGGTAGTTCATGTAACGGCTTGCAACTAAAACCACCATTAAAATTTAAGACACAGATGGATGCTGCTGAAAAAGGAAATTCCACCTTAAGAATAGTTGCACATTGATGAAAAAAAAAAAAAATGTTATATGCTTATAATTTAAGTTTGTTTGCTACCAATTAATTTTCACTCAAATTTTTGAACCATATGATTTCGGTCCTCTAACGAGTTAATTGGACCAGCAGGTGGGCTTGAAGCGTTACAAATGGTATCTATGTGGAAATTGGTGGCATGAGAAAAGAGCATGAGAAAAGGGCTACCATGAAACGGTTATAATAGAGTTCCACTATGAGACGGTGGTAGTAGAGTTGCACTATGGAGTCACCTTTGTAGTACCAATGACCCCGCTCGAGAAAGATTCTAGCCAGCTAGATTGTGGTGTGTGATGAGAATGTTACATTATAAGGAGGGTGGAAAAGAAAAAAGTTATGTGCTTATAACTCAAGTTTATCTGCTACTAATTAATTTTTATCCGAATTTTTAGGGCCATATAGTTTTAACCTGTTAATGAGTTAATTGAGTAAGTAAGTAGGCTTGAGACATTACAAGATTAGCTTTTGCTTCTGGTTTACCTGCAGCAAGTCCTAATACAGGAACCATGAATATGCGCTTATTTGTTCATCGTTTGACATCAAAAACCATCTCATTTCTTGTTAGAATAAATCAAATAGTTGGCAGCATACGAAAAAAAAGGACATAAATTTACATTAATTTTGTTCCATACCTGACGCATGGACGCAGTATCCCATAGCTCAATTCTGGAGCTTGCAAATCCGACAGCCAATGTTTTCCCATCTTCAGACCATGCAACACTCGTGGGGTGATCCTCCTCATCATCCACTCTCCGGAGCAACTTCACCTTAGCATTCTCGGCATTCCACAGGTACAATGAGGGCCCCAATGCGACAGCTAGGATGTTGCTTTTCCCCCAGTCCATGAGGTTTAAATAATAATCATCCATCAGTTTTGGCCCATCCAATATTCGATCTGGAGTCTGCTCCACCATCAGAAAGAAGAGAGACAAAAAAAAAAAAAAAAAAAAAAAAAATTACAGTAAGAATCACTTAAAAATTCTTCTTCCTAAATGAACATAATATACCATTAATTTGCTTAAATAAACTTAGAAAGCCTAAAGATTTTCAAATAACCACCAGCACCTTAAGAAAAGTTTTAGTATCTCTAAATAAATAGAATCTACTCACACAGAAGATAATCCCATCCCATACCATTGTTCTAATACTTCATGCTTTTCATCACATTTAGATGCCCCAAGGCTTTCAAAGAAGCGATGGATGAATAAAAAACCTGGATCGATAGCCTTTATCTGGAACTCATGCCAGATAATACAAAGATGAGATTTTTCCCTGTTCTTTTACCGAATTAAGGTATCAGAGTGAGAGAATCCTGGCATTACCGTGGGAATACGACGGAAGAGCCTGACAGGTCTGGAGCGGTCCAGCTCCTCTTGGATCATCTCATCAACAAGAAGCACGTTCTTGCTTTTTCTTGGATTTCCCTTGAAGACCAACATCTTGAACGGCTTCCCTTCTGAATCCAGCGTCAGATTCTCTCTCACCTTCCTCCTATACTCATCCTGCGAACAAAGAATGGGCAAAGCAATTCGAAAACTAAGCATATATTAAGAAAAAGATAGAAGAGATGAAATAAAGAAATAGACCATGAAAGGGAGAAGAAGAGATAGAAGACCCGAGGAGTCCAGATTGCCGGGTGACCGTCGGTGGATTTCTCCTGCCACTTTTCCGACAGCAAGCATTGGGCGCGGTCAAGATTCATCAGGCTCCTCGTGGGTATGAATCGGTCCCCCTTGAGAAGAAAACAAAGAAGTCAGGAAAAGAAGAAAAAAAAAAAAAAAAGAAAAGAAAGAAAAAAAAAAGCAAAAAAAGAGATACCACATCAGAGAATAGGATCGAAGAAGGGGAGAACCACTCGCTGTCTCGAAGCCTCATCAAGGGTGACGGCATGTTGTGTCTTGGATTCATTAGAGAACGAAGGAGAGATTGAAAGTTTGGAGAGATTAAGAGTTTCTTTCTCTTCGATTTGATGCAGAGATTAGGCTTTCTTGACGAAGGGAAAGATAGATAGAGGGAGAGTGGAAGGGAGGAAGAGAGGGGGAGAGGGATTAGGATTCCTTGGATCTCAGGGTTTCTAAACGGTCGTATGGGCGACGAGGTCTTGGTCTTATTTATAGGTATTTTTCAGGGACAGAGCTGAGACTGTGATGGAGAGCCGTTTACTTCCCGCTACTTCCAGTTTATGGTACCTACCGACTTCCGCTCGAACTGCAACGGGTAAGGGTGGAGAAATTGATCCTGACCCGATAACCCGATCCGAATATGGCTTCGCCGTTTTTTTTTGGTTTCCTCCTCACTTGGAAACGAATTCACTTTATGTTGAGTCAATTTCTACATGTTTAATGTTATTAATAAAACAGGAAAATTCAAATCACCTTCACATGGGAAAAATAAATCGAAATAACCTCCACATCAATAAGTTATGTGAATCCAAATCAATCTTAACGTTATTAAAGTAGGCAACTGAAGGTTAAATCCCAAAAGATATTCATACCAAATTTGAGTAATGGATTGGAATTGAATTAGAAGGGATGATTTTAAATCTAGATTCTAGTTCATATTGAATTTGGACTTTGGAATCTAGCTTTAATTCTGAAGATTTTAGACCATGCTAGATATAAATATTATAATATAATCATTATCATATTACCATATAATATAATGTTTTACTATTATTTAATAGCTATATTATAGTATATCTTAAATTATAATAATTATTATATAATAATAGAGCATTATAATATTATGTTATTACAAAATTTTAAAATAATATAATATAGTATTGTTATATTAGCATATTATATTATAATATTATGTAAAAATATAATATGTAGACAATTAAAAATCAAAAAATCGACATGCGGTGGTAGCTGTCTCCTTCCAAGTTTACCATTAGAAAGTGCTAGTCCACTTTCTAACAGTCTCGTGAACCTTCTCTATTGATATCATATTTTCTTCACAATCAATCAAGGCATTAATCACTCTTAGCAGGTAAACGTTTAATTTTTAAATTTTGAATTATTAGGTATAGTTATGAAAAAATAGAATACTCCAATTAGTCAAAGCGCTAATCATTGTTAACGGATGGGTTGTGATTTTTAAATTTTAAATTATTGGTATAATTATGAAAGGAAAGAATCCTGCCATCAATCAAAGAATGAGTTGTAATTTTTAAATTTTAAATCATTGGATGTAGTTATGGAAGGAGAGATTATGTTGCTGTATTTTAGGGATTTATATATTTTTAAATTTTAAATTTTAAATTTTAAATTGTAGTTATGTATTATAAAAACTTATATAGAGAATGGAGCAAGAATGAACAAACCATTTTTCTTTCTATTTTTGTGTGGACAACAAGACTCTCATATAATACTTGCTTCAAAAAGTTATAATCAAATAAAAAATTAAAATAACGTGATTATTCTTGCATGCATGCCACTTTTCCTAATACCACAAACCAAACATGGCGTTAGGTGAGGAGCTAGCCAGCACAGTATTACTCATGCCATATAGTGTAATGGTTATTTACTTTTCCTTTTGTATTTGACAATAATGGTAGGGGTACACCGATCACCTCAAAAATTTAAACAATATGAGAATTTGTTGGGTTTTGTATTTCAATAAGCAACTCTGAAGGCTTGAACCTTTGATCTTATCCAAATGAAGGATCCTAAATAAAATTTAATTATTTAATTTTTTTTTTTTTATATTGGTTAGAAAAGTTTAATCATTAAAGTACTCACTTCTTAACTAGTATAACACACTTTGGCTCCACATTAGAATAATTAATGCAAGCAAAGTTTTATTTAATACTTTCTAGCTAGTGGACTTTAGTTGGATATGAGGGTTTCGGGGCAACTCACTACACACAAGCATTTAGCTCGGGTTGGCTTGGCCCAACGCATAATGCAAACATGAATCTCACTAAGTCGGGCTAGATTGAGGTGCATTTGGAAGCTTGTATTTGCTTTTAATTGTTTTGACTTATTCCAAAATTATTTTGGTGTTTAAATCACATGTCTTATTGGACTAGTCATTAAGTGTGCCTATGTGTTTCCTATTGTGCAAACTGAATCATTCAAGAATTCTCCTAATATAAGGCTCTCTTGATAGAATAAGGAGTTTTCCTGAATGATGCTTCTGGATCTTAACTCCAACTATATAAGCAGCCTCACTGTATCCTCTATTTCAAAGTTTGAGGACAACCATTCTTTAAGGAAACAACAAACTTCTTAGCATTCCTATCCAATAAATATCTACCTAGAATGATAGAATCACAAAATTATCCTTGAATTATTTGACATACCCTTAGCAAACTTCATTAGGAATCATCAAAATCATTAGATATTATAGCTACATGGAATTATAGATACCATTATCTAGATGATTGTTTCAGGTTGTATATAAATCATGAAAACTTAAAAGCTACTTGCACTCCTAGCCTTCTAGTAAAACCTACTAGCTATTCCATATCTCTTCATCTAGTTTTCCTTTGAGAAATGTCATCTTTATATTTACTTGGTGCAAACTCTAAATCAAAACATGGAATAATGGTTAGAATAAGGTGTAAAGAGATACACCTTACTACCTAAGAGAAGGTTTCTTCATAATCTATGCCCTCCTAGCCCTCCTATTAGGTATAACACTTTGCTATGAAGTGAGCTTTATTTCTTTCAATGGATCCGTCTATTTTAAGTTTAATCTTTAGAACTCATTTATTTTTAACTACCTTGCACCTAAACAAGAGATCAACTAAATCTCAAACATGATTTTGATCTTATTAATTCCATTTCATATTCTACTTTTTCTTAATAGAACATGAGAGAGTCTTTTCTACTGATTTAAGCTTATCATTATCTTGTAGAGTAATTATAAAAGTGTTCCCTTCAATATCAAAATGAAGATGAGGGATACTTTTATGGCTACTTTTATGCAGGGCTACAAATGAGTCGAGATGGATCGAAGGATATTTGACTTCGTCCTAACCTAATTTCATATTCTAGTCATAATTTTAGACTCAAACCTGATATATTTGTTGATCAAGTTAGGTTGGATTAGGTTGATGAAATAGATTTAGACTCAACAAGTCATTTTGTTTAGATCAATGTTGAGTTGGACCTAGACCTAATCCGACATATTCAAGGCTAGGTTAAGATCGGGTCGGGTTGAGTTTGCATTTGAATTAAGCATTTAACTATTTTTCTATGACTAAAATCTAAATTAGTAACTAAATATAAAATAAATAAAACTAAAAAGAGATGATTTAAACATAATTTTTTATTCAAAAACTTTTAACTTCATCTTTTTAATCAATCATTCTTAAGTTTACAAAATAAGATTTTTAAAAACATATATTAATATACTTGGAGGTGTTATAATTCATAATCTATCAAAATAAATAATGAAATATAAATTTTTAAATATATGCATTTGTTGAGATGAAAAAGATTTAGTTAATGAGAGTTCATTAAATAAAATAACAAAATAGTTAGGATAAAGGAGAAAGAGGTTTACATGATTCAAATTTTTAGGTTAGGCTCTATTAGGTTAAGTTAGAATAGGCCCATTTTTGATAACCCAAGCTAGACCTGATTGATATATGGGCCGAATTAGGTTGAACTAGGTTGAAAAATATAAGATCCAAACTCAATTCAAAATTTAGATCGGATCCAATTTTACCACCTAACCTAGCCCACAGGTCTTTTAACTAAAAATTGAGTTGGCTCTAATCAAGTTAAGGCTAAGTTGAGTCAAGAGTTGGCCTAATCCATTTGCAAACCTACTTCTAAGTCGCTAAAGATCATGTAGAACTAATGTATTAGGTAGTGTGTTGCTCTCACTTGGTTTAGAAGGTGAAAGTAATTTCTTATGTATCTTAATTGGTTGACTATAGTTGCACTATAATCATCAATATTTTACATGACATATATATAGATCAATATCTTTATTAGCCTAACACCTATTAAGAAAGTCATTTTCCAAGAATGTGACGTCTTATGATTCAAGCTCTGCTATAATTCCATCTAGTTGCTCACCTATGAACATATATCCTTTGGAGAATTCTGAGTATCTAATAAAGTCATAATTCTTTCTTCTAGGTTCCAAATTTAAAGATGGCTAATAAATTGCTTTAGTTAGGATACATGCCTATCCACAATTCATAAGGTGTGGAAATATTTAACTCAGAGAGCTATGGTTAAATATCGAAGCGATAGTCAACAAGAATATTTTCCTTTTCATCATAGAGCCCTTTAAATTGTCTTGATAGACACTCAGACCCTCAGCCTGTTCTCAATATTTTAATTCTTTTGTTTAATTAATTCTCAACCAAATTTATGTATCATCTAAATAAAGTGTAGTGTTTTTAACTTATAAAAGATTAGATAAACATGATCAAAGTATGTGTAATCAAATATAAAGCTCCATGCGTCACTTCACATTCATTGGATCCAAATATTGGAATGAATCAATTGCAATGAAATTTATGTTCTAGCTCCTTTACTAAATGGTATCCCCATTATTTTTCCTATTAGATATTATTCACATATAAATAGGTCAATGTTAGCAAATGAGCCTAGTGAGCCTTCTCTATGTAGTCTATTCATTCTACCCTTTTCAATATGACCTATTATAGCATGTCAAGCACTCAAATCTACATTCTCATTGCTACAAGATATCATTAATGAAAAGCAACCATCATCATTATAATTAAACATATCATTGTCAATATGCAATAGCATGAAACCATTTAATAGACAACTGGAATCAAAATAATATGTCCCCAAAAATACATCAACACAAACACCATGGAAGTCTAGTCTATAACCTAGTTGTAGAAGGATTCATACAAGTACCAAATTTCACCAAATTTTAAGTGTACATAGGATATCGTGTAAGAATAGGGTTTGATAACTATACTTTAAGTTGCACGTGTTAATTCTCTTGACTTCAAATGTAGTTGTTTCTAATATATATTTATCTTATTTTACATCGAATTTGATGGTACTCCACAAATGCTCCTCGATCTTTAACAATATGGTCTATGGCTCCTGCATTTACAATTCATATAGGATGAGATTCGATGAAGAATACATAGCTAGAAGCATAAATACTATTGCAATGGGCAAAGTAAAGTAATACCTTCTTTGGCTCAATGTATCATAATTGAAGTGACCCAAGTCACCACAATTGTAACAGCTCATTGTAGCTTTGTCCTTTTTACCACCATACTTGGGTGCTAGTTTAGTCCCCTTTTCTTTCTTAAAGAACTTGTGATCCTTCTTGCATTTGGAACTCAAAACCTTACATATGAGCTAGATTCAATAACATAAATATTTCCAGAAATTTAGCTTTCTCCAAGCACTCATTCTCTAGCTCCAAGTGGCATGCAATATCATTAAAGATTTTAATAATTCCACTATTTTTCATATTTACCTTCATGTGTTCCTAACTATCAAATAAGGATGAGATTACAGCTTGTACTTATTTTTCATCCAGTAGGCTATGACTTGCTAACTTAATTCTCTAATCATATTTAACATTTATTTTAGATGCTACCTCTTAATGTGATTTTGGTTCTTCATATATGTGTCAAATTTGGAGGTCAATTTTCTAAACTTAATGGTAGGGGTAACCCCAAATTTATCCTATAGGATTGTTCACATCTCGTGATACTCAAACTCACATATGAGATCATGTTCTATTCTACTTAACAATGTGATGAGAGTGACTTTATTCTTTTTATAGTAGTAAGCCTCTAGATCTTTTCCATGTTGAGTAGTAGAAGTTCCATGATCAAGTTTAGCCATGATGTGGTTGACAGATTCTGGGACCTCTTGCTCTTCAAGATTGTACTAAAGTTTAAGGTGACATATGTCAAAATTAGTACCATTCAATTTCTTGCTCTTTTTAAATTGTTTACATTACTTTTCAAAGCCAAAGTCATGGTTAATGTAACTATACAAGACAAACATAAAAAAAAATACTAGCTCAACATATAACTATTTTGTAGCAAAAGATTGAAATAAATTGACAAAAATTTAATATAAGATATGGAATTGGAAATTCGCAATGCTTCTAATCATCTTCTTTGATGCAAATATCTAATTATCATAAATTTAATCTAACTTGTGCAAAATTTTAGTTCTAGGTGAGAATTCCTTTGAATTGTACCAACTCAGAATAGAACTCTAAGGCATAATGCTAAAATTGAATGACATCATCTAGGTACATGCAAGTCCTCAAAAAATATATATACAAAGTGGCATGCCATTAATATTCACAAAAGATATAGTAATTTAACACATAATCATGAATTAACATTGTATGATCAGTAAGTTTTCTAAACCTTATATTTCTTATGATATGCCTTAGCATTATCATTTTTTTTGTTTTTATATTTTTTATTAAATATAATTTGTTTTATTTTTTTAATGAAGAATTCTTGCTCCTAGCCTATTTAGCTAAAAACTTTTATCATTGCACTAAACCCTAAATATCTAGCATTTCAAAAGTTAGGGAATATTGATAGCACTATGGCTTATCTTAGGCCTGTCAATGCTCAACACTCCTCCAGTAACTCAAGGTTATACGTGGCATAAAAAGTTGTCTCCTTATTGTCCTAGAGTGAGCTTCATTATTTTCTAAGAATCTTGTAGAGAGTTAATCAAGCCTAGGATTTGCCCTTATTTAGTGAGAATGATGATTTCATCTCTCAAATCAAAAATCATATCCCACATAATCCATTTGCATTAATTTGTTGCATATTTTGTATTTCATCTTGTAAGTCATGAAGTCCAATACTAGGACCATTGAAGTCCAATACTAGGACCATTATCACTATATTTGTAAAGCCAATATGGCATAAGTGCACATATTTATATTTTTTATTATTTGCTCACACTAAAAAATCACATCAACATTGGGCATAAAATTAGAAAATTTTTAAAATAAAAATAATTAATCTAAGTTTTATATAGTGTGAGATTCAGCCCTTTTAGACTAGCTTATTTAAGATTAAGATGCAATTTGACTAGATTAAGTAAAAAATTATAAAAAATAATATAATTAGAATTTTTGATTGAAGTTATATTCATGATGTTTGGCATTGAGTTATATTTCTAATACATTTTAAATCATTTAAATTGGAGTTCAATTGACGAAGTTATGATCAATTTAATGAACATCTATCGGTGTTAATGAACTTAAAATAAATTACAAAAATGCCATTGATGATAATTAAGAACGATTTTTGGTGTTTCTATCTAAATTTTTATATTTCAAAAATTATATTGGATAAGTTAGAAGTTAGTTTTGAGTCAAAATATATTTTTAAATATTTAAATTGATATTTATCTCTTTAGTTTTCTTAAAAAATTAGAATCCTACTAAAATTGGGAAGTTTATTTATTTTAAAAGATTGGTATAAAAAATCAATTTTCTTTAAGAGTCAAGAATCTATTTTTAAACATTTAATGGATATTTATCTCTTTATTTTTCTTAAAGGAATCAATATCCTTCTAAGATTGGAAAGTTTATTTGTTTTAGGAGTTGATATCTTATGAAGAGTAGGAAACTTATTTGCTTTAGAAAATCTCTCTATAACTAAATTCAATAGAGGTCCTTTGATATCAAATCAATAGTTCAAAAGAATGAAGAAGGTGAAGGTTGATAGATTAAAAAGGTTAATGAAGCCCTTGAGCGTTAGAAATTGAGGATTAATTTCTAATAATTTTATTTAGAGAGGTAAGTAGTGATTGGCCACTTCTAAAATTTATCATATATATTTTTTAAATAAATAAATATTTATCATCCTATGATGCTTATTATATGAATATAACATACTTGCATATTGATCATAATTGCCATGATTATACTTGATATTGATTATTTATTACTCATAATGAATCGATAAAGATGTTAAATTGATCATGAATAAGATTTAATGAGAGATGATGAAACTGAATTAAAGATTCTAAACTTGATTATGTTGGATGATTTGGATACCCTATTAGTAGGGCTATACGCTAGAAAAATCCATGACTTTGGAGAATATATTCGGTTGATACCCTACCACTTGATTATGTTGGATGATTTGGATACCCTATCAGTAGGGCTATACGCTGAAAAAACCCATGACTTTGGGGGATATATTTCATTGATACCCTATCAGTAGAGCTATATACTAGAAAAACCTATGGTCTTAGGGGATATACTTGATTGATACCCTACCAGTGGGGCTATATACTAAAAAAACCTATGATCTTGAGGTACTTAGTTGATACCCTGCAATGGGGCTATATGCTAGTGATACCCATAACCTTGGGGAATATACTTCGGTTGATACCCTGCCTATAAGGCTGAAACACTGGCAATATGATCCAACATAGTAGGATTAGAGGATAAAACACAATGAGAACTAAGATTGGATGACACGATATAATGAAAACTAAGAATGTGATAATTATAGATTATTTGTTTCATTTGATAAATTATATTTATATACTAATATTATATTACATTCTAAAAGGCTAATCATTACTTACTGAGCTATAAATCTCATTATATTTTACCTTTTATTTTTTAAATACTGCTCAATAACTGTGTGGGGATACTTTTGAGAGAGTGCCTAAATTTGCGAGAAGAATAAAGAAATTTGTATGAATTAGTTGTTGAGACTTTGTCTTCTTAAAATAATGATTTTATAACTAATATTTATTTTACCTAAGAATATTTTTTAAATTTATGATTGAAACTTTATATAACTTGATTATGATATCATGTTTGATGCCTTGTATATTTATAAGGAACTCCTTATGAGTATGTAGCAGCTTATCCTAGTTTTCAGCTTGGATATCATGTTCGTGGCATGACATATAGTTTTCTATGAATTTTCAAAGAAAAGATTTCAGGAAAATATGATTAAAATTAAATAGGATGAGAAAAACTCAAGCTCTTAATTTCAAGACAACATAGAAGCCATGTGACCTACATGCCAACCCACTACGTTTCCTTTTTGTTTTCTTATTTTTATTTACAAAATCAAAATTCTATATTACTAGCTTATTTATAGTTTTTCCAATGACAATGAACCTCACCACTAGTGCCTCCTTTACCAACGACACTACTCCTAAAAGAAGAGGTACAAAAGGGAAGGGAAGGAAGAAAAAGAGGAATGGAGGGAGGACGTAGTGACAGTGAGTCCCATCATTACGCCTTCCTCCAATGATGAGTGTTCCATTATCCTTGAGTTTCGTTGCTAGATCCATTCTCTCTAGTGATTGCTAAGGGCCAAACTGCTATTGATTTGAGGTTTGATCACATGAGAAATAATGTTGATGGTTAGCAAAGAGGATGCAAAAGGCGGTGATGGTGAGTACCAGCACTACCGATTGTTGCTTCTCATCGATATGGCATCAAGGTGATGAAGGTAAAGGACTATATATGAATCTTCATCCTACAATATATCCAGATAGTATAATAGAAGGGATAACTATTAACCTTATGCTAACTCTTGAAACTTTTCAGCCTTGAATCTTTAACCACTCAAAGGAATGCTCGAAGCTTTTAACCTTATACTAGTCACCTCTTGTGTGATCATGGTTTTACATCACATAAGCCAGGAATCATTTCAAGTCGGGAATTAAAGAAGAATTACAACAATTTTATTGATCAATACTTAATATCAAACAAAATATAAATAAGATCTATTCATAGATAAGATCTCATAAAGCCAATAGACTATTCTAATTATTTTAAAATATAAATTTTATAAAGAAAATAATGAGGTAAATTTAAATTAATAGTCAAAAATAGACTTCTAATTCTTACTAAACTTTTAACTCATCTAATATGAGCTTCTAGAAGAAAGAAATATAAAAATTCAAATAAATATAAAAGAAAATGGTAATTAAATTATGAGCTATGGAATGATATTTTTGTAATTGTTTGGAAGTTTGCTAGCATGGATACATCATCAACAAAATGTTAATAACTTTCTTATCTAACTTTTATTATAACTGATTTAAGTTTGCAAAGTTAACTTAATGTTAGACGTCATAGAATATTAAAAATGTTAATTATATTGGTGTTGATGGAGCTTTCTTTTAGAATTTTTTACGATGCAAGAAGATGAACTTCAAAATATAAACTTTTTATCTTAGGTAATATTCCTTCGTATGGTTGCTCTGATAAGACTTCTATCTAAGATGGATCATTAATTTAGATAGCTAGTGTATGCAAAGATCCATGATTGTATCATAAGATCTCGATGACCTGACCCTGCTTTGTGCATTTTTCATCTAGTATGGTCCATGGTCTCACTGCTAGTGACAACCACAAGTATAGAAGATGAGCTAACATTTTTCCCAGTTCGAGCAACATTGAGAAAATTACACCTTTGATATGCATTTCATTTCATGTTTTAAGAGCAAGGAAAGTGAATTCCTTGAAGAAGCGAAGAGACAAGCTTCGAGTTGAATCAATGTTTTATTTTACCTAGTCAAATCCAAAGAAATTTCAGCCTGCTTCAGTTTTCAAAAATCACTATTGCTGAAGTTCAAAAATCCTTTGAAGCCCATTCAAAGCTTCCACCAACCACTCCAGAAGCTTCATCAAGTGCTCTTAACTCTAGCATTCAAAGAAGTGAAGCTCATTTAAGGGAGAAAAGCTTCAAATTTGTAAAGTACTCTGAATTGTCTTTATTTGCTCATTAAGGAGCTACACTTGCTAAATTTATTTCACCTTGTAAACTGTTGAGTTTCAACTTGATTGAAACTTGTGTAGGGTGTGCCAAACCCTTAATTGGTGATTGTAAAGGCTCCCTTGTGCTTGGAAACAAGAAGCTAGCTGAGTAAGCTAGGTTGTAATCGTTGGAGAATGATTAGTGGAGAAAATTCTCAAGGGATTCTTGGGGAGTGGATGTAGGTGCAAGGGTTAGCACCGAATCACTATAAATCCTTGTGTTTGTGTGTGCCTTCTACTATTATTGCTGTTTGTGTTAAGTTTGACACTTCACTCTCACACACACTCTTATAGCTTTGCAAATATTGCACATATTAGTTAAAATTTGAAAAAGAACCCAATTCACCCCTCCCTCTTGGGTTGCTTAGCTAGGCAACAGTAAGGATGAAGATATTTATCTAATCCATTGACTATGATGCATGAAAAATCATAGTAAATGGATATGAGGCTCCAACTAAAATAATGAATAACTCAAGGATTTCTAAGGAAAAAGTTAAGCTAGATGAAGAAGATATTAGGACTCTTCAAATTAATACTATAGCCATGAGTGTTTTATATTGTGCCCTAGATATGGGCGAATTTAATAGGGTCTCAAATTGCGAGACCACCAAATAAATATGGAATAACTTGAGGTGATCCATGAGGGCACCAACTCAATTAAAGAGTCAAAAATTAATCTTCTTGTGCATAGCTATGAACTCTTCAAAATGAAACCTAAAGAGTTTATTTCCAATATGTTCACTAGATTTACTAATATTATTAACTCTTTGAAGTTTCTTGGAAAAATATATACTAACATTGAAAATATTTGCAAAATCTTTAGGTCTTCACCAAAGTTTTGGGAGCCAAAGGTGACGGTTATAATCGAAGCTAAATATTTGACAAAGCTAAGCTTAGATGAGTTGCTTGGGTTACTCATGACCCATGAGCTCACCATGAAAGGAGAAAAGCAAAGTAAGAAGAAAATTACACTAAAATCTTCACTAACAAATAATATTGATGTAGGTAGTGAAGAAGATGAAGAATTTATTACACTCACATGCAAGTTCAAGAAGTTTTTGAAGATAAATAGAGGAGATGGTAAAAGAAGAGGAAGAAAAGAAAGCTTCAAGGGAGAACCAAGTAAGAAGGAAGAAACTCCCCTCCTTTACTATGAATGTAAGAAGCCGGGGAACTTCAAGATGGATTACCCTTAACTTAAGAAAGAAAGCTAGAAGTCTAAGAAAAATGCTCTAGTAACAACATGGAGCAATTGTGAAGTAAGCTCATCCAATGATGATTCTGATATGAAGGTAGCTAGCCTTTGTCTTATGGCAAAGGAAGACGAGGTAAGTGACTTGGACTCCCCCTCATATGATGAGCTATTAGAAACTTTAAGAAATGCATGTTGATATGAAAAAAATAGGACATAAAAATGCTTCCTTAACGAAACAAGTAAACACCCTTGAAAATGAGCTTCAAGTGTTCACAAATAAAAATACTACTTTGAAAATTGAAAAAGATAAATTAGAATCACATGAATGCACAAATGAAAATCTTTTTTAAAAAATGAAGAATTGAAAAAGAAAATTGATGACTTGATTGAAATCATATACAAATTTACAAAAGGAAAGAAAACCTTGAGAAATTTTTGAAGACTCAATGATATGGCGTACAAAGAGTAGTTTTGGGATACAAATCCTCTAAGAATAAGAAGTGTCTCAAGAATTTCTTTGTAAATGCTACATTTACTTATGACCCTTTTGTAACTTATTATTTTTGTGGAGGTAAGAGAAACATCCTCCATTCATGCTTAATAAGAAAGAATTTATATATGGGTGTGAAGGACTTGGGTACCTAAGGGAACCCAAGTCCCAAAGAACTTAGCCCCTACTCCCATTAGATCCAAAATGATTTGACTACCAAAATCTCAACCTCTTTTTTGTAGATTTGTCTTAAAATCAATATAGAGGGCAACAATTGGTACTTGGATGGTGCTTGCTCAAGGCATATAATAGGTGAAAAATCAAAGTTTGTAAGTGTGACGCCAAGGGATGGAGGATATCTGACCTTTGGAGACAATAGCAAAGAGAAAATCATTGGTATTGATAACAATGATAATAATTCTTCCCGTACTATAGAAAATATATTGCTTGTTAAGAATTTGAAGCATAATCTTTTTAGCATTAGCTAATTATGCGATAAGAGAAATAGAGTTATATTTGAACCAACTCATTGTTTAGTAGAAAACATTAAAGATAAGAAAGCTTTATTTATTGGTCCTAGACATGAAAATATGTATACGCTTAATTTAGATGAATATGGAATTAATTTCTAAATTATTAAAGAAGGACCTAACTAGTTTTAGGCTTACCCAAAATTAAATTTGGAAAGGATAAGATTTGTGATGCTTGTCAAAAGGGTAAGCAAACTAGATCCTCCTTTCATTCTAAGAATATTATATCCACTTCTAGGCCTCTACATCATGTGGATCTTTTTGGACCAACTAGAATTGCTAGTTTAGGAGGAAGGTGTTATGCATTGGTAATTATAGATGATATTTCTAGATTTATATGAACATTATTTCTTACACATAAGAATGAAGCCTTTCATACTTTTGCAAAATTGTTAAAAAAAATTCAAAATAAAAAAGTTCTAAAATTGCATGCATTAGGAGTGGTCATGATGATGAATTCGATAATCAATCCTTCGAGCATTATTGTAATGAAAATAGGATTGATCATCAATTCTCTGCACCTATGATCCCTCAACAAAATGAAGTTGTTGAGAGAAAAAATAGAACCTTAGAAGAAATGGCAAGGATTATGCTTAATGAGAATGATTTGCCTAAGTATTTTTGAGCGGAAGAGATCAATACCGCTTGCTATACCTATATCATGTATCTATATCATGTTCTCATTAGGCCGATCCTAAAGAAAACCCCTTATGAATTATGGAAGGGCAAGAAGCCTAATATTAGCTATTTCAATGCATTTAGATATAAATGTTTTATCTTAAATAACAACAAAAATAACTTACACAAATTTAATTCTAAATCCAATGAAGGGATTTTCTTTGGATATTCTTTAACTAACAGAGCATATAGAGTTTTCAACAAAAGAATTCTAGTAGTTGAAGAGTCAATCCATGTTATTGTTGATGAAGTCATTCCTTTATTTAAGAGATCCAAGCCTTATGATGATATTGTTAATATCAACAAGGGACTTGAAGAACTTTCCTTTCATAAGGATTCAAAGGCTCTTGATGAACCTCAAGTTGAAGAGAATCTTAAAGTAAATCAAGAACTTCCTAAAGAATGGAGGTATGCCATAGTCATCCTAAAAAAATAATTATTAGTGATCCATCTCATAGCATTAGAACTAGGGTATCAATTAGAAATATATGCAATCATGCATTTAGCCTTTCTCTCACAAGTAGAGCCTAAAACTTATGAAGAGGCCCTACATGATGAATATTAGGTCTCAACCAGGTAGGAGGAACTAGTGCAATTTCAAAAGAATAATTCATGGACACAAGTTACTAGGCTTGATGATTATCCTATGATCGAAGCTAAATAGGTTTTTTGAGGAAAGTTAGATCAATCCAGAATAGTCATTAGAAACGAGGCTAGATTGGTAGCCAAAAGTTACAATCAAGAAGAAGGTATTGATTTTGATGAAACCTTTACTTCAGTTGCTAAACTTGAAGCAATTAAGATATTACTTATATTTACATCATACATGGATTTCAAATTATTTCAAATGGATGTTAAAAGTGTTTTCTTAAATGATTTTATATGTAAAAAAGTTTATGTAGAATAACTCTTTGGTTTTGAAAATGATGTTTATCCAGATCATGTTTTTAATTTCTTTAAAGCTTTGTATGATTTGAAACAAGCTCCTGAGGCATGGTATAATAGGCTTAGTAGATTTTTGATTGAAAAAGATTTTTATATAGGAAAGGTAGACACTACATCTTTCACAAAAACCTAAGGAGAAGATATCATTCTTGTTCAAATATATGTAGATGACATAATATTCTGTGCTAATAATGAGGCTTTGTGCCAAGAGTTTATTACGATGATGCAAGATGAGTGAGATGAACTTGATGGGAAAGCTAAATTTCTTTTTCGGACTTGAAATCAAGCAAATTAAGGAAGGCATCTTCATTAACTAAGCCAAGTATGTGAAACCTAGCCATTTTAGGCTAGCTCATTTAAGATTAAGATGTAATTTGACTATATTATGTAAAAAAAATAAAAAAATAAAATTAAAATTTTTGATTTAATTTATATTCAGGATGTTCATTATTGAGTTAGCTTTCTAACATATTTTAAATCACTCAAATCGGAGTTCAATTGAGAAAGCTATGATCAATTTAATGAACATCTATCGATGCTGATGAACTTCCAGTAAATTACGAAAATACCATTGAAAATAATTAAGGACGACTTTTGGTTTTTCTATCTGAATTATTATATTTCAAAAATTATGTTGGATAAGTTATAAGTTATTTTTAAGTCAAAATCTATTTTTAAATATTTAAATTGATATTTATCTATTTAGTTTTCTTAAAAAAATTAGAATCCTATAAAAACTGGGAAGTCTATCTGTTTTAGAAGATTAGTATCTTATAAAGAGTAGGAAATCTATTTACTTTATGAATCAAAAATCTATTTTTAAATATTTAATAGATATTTATCCCTTTAGTTTTTTTTTAAAAGAAATTAAAATCCTACTAAAACTGAAAAGTCTAATTTGTTTTAGGAGATTGGTATCTTATAAAGAGTAGAAAACTTTTTAGGACTCAAGAATTTATTTTTAAACATTTAATGGATATTTATCTCTTTAGTTTCTTAAAAAAATCAATATTCTACTAAAACTAGAAAGTTTATTTATTTTAAAAGGTTGGTATCTTATAAAGAGTAGAAAACCTTTTTGCTTTAGGAGTTAAGCATTTATTTTTAAACATTTAATGGATATTTATTTCTTTAGTTTTCTTAAAGGAATCAATATTTAACTAAAATTAGAAAGTTTATTTATTTTAGAAGATTGGTATCTTATGAAGAGTAGAAAACCTATTTGCTTAAAAAAATCTCTCTATATATAGGGCTTAATAGAGATCCTTTGATATCAAATCAATATTTTAGAAGAATGAAGAAGATGAAGGTTGAAGGATCATGAAGGTAAATAGTGATTGGCCACTTCTAGATTTACCATATTTTTAAATAAATAAATAATTATCACCATGTGAAGCTTATTTTATGAATATTGTATGCTTGCATATTGATCGCAATTGCCATGATTATACTTGATATTGATTATTTATTACTCATGATGTATTGACAAAAATGCTAGACTAATCATGAATAAGATTTAATAAGAAAGGATGAAACTGAATTAATGATTCTAAACTTGATTATGTTAGATGGTTTAGATACCTTACAGTGGGGTTATATGCTGAAAAAACTAATGACCTTAGAGGATATACTCGTTTGATACCCTACCACTAGGGTTATATGCTAAAAAAATCCATGACCTTGGGGTATATACTCGGTTGATACCCTACCTATAGGGATTATACACTAGTGATACCCATGATTTTCGGGGCTATACTTTGGTTGATATCCTATCTGTAGGGCTAAAACACTGGAGATGTAACATAATAGAAATTAAGAATGTGATAATTACATATTATTTGTTTTATCTGATAAATTGTATTTATATATTGATATTATATTACAATCTAGAAGGCTAATTATTGCTTATTGAGCTGTAGAGCTCATTATATTTTATCTTTTTTTTTCATATACTGCTCAATAGCTGCGTGGAGATATTACTGTGAGAGTACTTAGATTTGCGAGGAAAATAAAGGAATTTTTATAAATTAGTTGTTGAGACTTTGTATCTTCTTAGAATAATAGTTTTGTAGCTAATATTTATTTTATCTGATAACACTTTTTAAATTTATGATTTGAACTTTATATTGTTAATTGTGATACCATGTGTGATGCCTTGCATATTTATAAGGAACTTCTTATGAGTATGTGATAGCTTTCATGGCTCTCAGCTCGGATCTTGGGTTCGGTGCATGACAAAACACATCAAAGAGCTAATCAAGAGGTTTGGGATTGAGAGTGCAAAATCGACTGACATACCCATAAGCATGACTACTCGATTGGAGATCAATAAATATGGGGTAAGCATTAATGAGAAGTGGTATAGAGGTATGATAGGTAGTTTCTTTTATCTTACTACTAGTAGGCCAAATATCATATTCAGTGTTTGCATGTGTGCTAGATTTCAAGCTAATCTTAAGGAATCACACTTACAAGCAGTTAAAAGAATTTTTAAATACTTAAAGAATGCAACAAATATAGATTTATTTTATCTAAAGAGCACTAGTTTTAACTAGTTGGATATTTTGATGCAGATTTTGTTAGATGCAAAAATGACTACAAGAGCACTAGTGGCTCATGTTATTTTTTGGATCAATTGCTAGTGTCATGGTTTAGTATGAAGCAAAATTCAGTTGCATTGTCTACGGTTAAGGCCAAATAGATTATAGCGAAGGTTGCTACGCACAAATTGTTTGGATGAAACAAATCTTAAAAGATTATAATTTGAGCATAAATCATGTTTCAGTTAGATGTTGCAATACAAGTGTTATTAATTTAAGTAAAAAATTTATCCAATACTCTTTTTGTATCCAATACTCTAAAACTAAGTACACTGAGATTAGATATCATTTTATTAGAGACCATATTAGAAAGAGGGATGTGGTCCTTGAGTTTATCGGTACCAAACATCAATGGATTGACATCTTCACTAAGCCCCTAAGCGAGGATTGTTTTTCTATGTTTAGGGGTGAACTTGGTATGATTGAAATAAAAATTGATGCCTAAGTATTCTTCTTAGACACCACATTAAAAGATGGGATCCGAGCAAAAGCTAATCCAAGCAATTAATTGAGTTGCTATTTAAACATTAAGTTACTTCAGTTTAGATTCAAGAAACATTTAATGTTTTAATTTTAGAATCATATGATTATCTTTTTGTTATTAATTATATATCTAAATTTGATTAGTTTAATTTAATAAATAATTAATTTATTAATATTAATTAAATTTAATTGATGATATATTTTTATAAGATATTTTATATGCTGTGAAATTTAATTATATATATATATATACACGATGGATTATTATGCTGTGTATCCGTCTTCGGGAGTGCGGCGTCACAGCTTACGCATCACTTGCTATGATTCAGCGTGGTGGGAAAATGAGTGGTGCTGGATTTTTATTTTTTATTTTTATTTTTTTTTTTCAGGATTGACAAAGTGGTCGTACTTGCAATTGAGAGTATTTTATTTGGCAATTGGATCAACAGCTCTATATTATTTTATTATTTTTTAAATTTTATTTAACGTGCCAATTCTGCGGCACCATTTCTAGCCGAATGTGTAATCTTAATTCTGCCAATCAACATTTATGTATTGGAGATCGGTCCAGATATTGAAGGATGACGTGAGCGTTGCCTGCTACGTAGCAGGAAAATAGGTGGTGATTGCGCGCGATTGGGAGACATTTTATTTGGTGGTGGGATCAGCAGCTCTGTAGCATCTTATTATTTTATATTTTTTAGAACTTTATTTGACGTAGCAAATCCTAGGAGGCTGTTATGCGCGCTAAGTCGAACATGTGAATATAGTTCTGCCCATCAGCGTTTGCCAAGCAAACAAAACTCGCATTTTCTATGCTCACGTGATGGCAACATCGGTCAGCTTTTATTACCTGGCTCCATGCTGGTGGAGAGCCTTCGTCTTTAGCTGTATGATGACAAGTATAGCCCATAGCTAGGTGACCTTCCACCGAAGTCATCGAGGCATTGGGTGGTCAAAGAAGAACAGCCAAGGCCATCCTCCAAAAGATGGTTTAGTTTGAGGACCAAAATGATTGTAGAGTCTCGAGTTGCCTTTCCTCACTCCTTGTCTTCCTTCTTCTTCCCTTAGTGTCTTCAAGAAGAAGAGCTTGTTAAAATAATGGCTAGATCGGAGGTGGGAGGATGGTTTGCATCTGCTGCCATTGGTAAACTAGCTGACAAGATCGACGGCTATCTCAAGGGCCAGTATGAGTTATCAGAAAGGTGCGAAGGATAATTTGGAAAAGCTTCGGCAAAATCTGAAAGGGATCCACGCCGTGATCTATGCAGCTGAGCAAAGGCGAATTGAGAATCCAAGTTTGAAGACATGGCTGACGGATCTTAAAGATGCAGCATTTGATGCAGAGGATTTGCTAGACAAGTTCGACTATCAATTGCTCGAAGCAAAGGTGGAGGAAGAAAATAAGGTGCGTCGTAACTTTGCATCCTCTTTTCATAACATTGCAAAACGTGCTAAAAATTTAGTCCAACGTTTCTTTTGCGATGATGACTTCAATAAGTTATGTGAGATCGTCAAGAGCTTTGATAATATTCATGCCACGATAGGAGACTTCCTCAAATTGGTGGAGATTGATGTGGGTGGCAATAAGCAGCACGAAACACCGGAGTGGCGACAGACATCCTCTATGCCTGTTGAATCTGAGATTGTTGGCCGCGAAATTATGATAAATAAGATAGTAAATTCATTGGTGGGAAGAACTGATAATTCCAGAGCTAGTAATGAAACATTTTCTGTTCTGTCCATGGTTGGTATTGGGGGAGTGGGAAAAACTACGGTTGCTCAGCATATCTTTCACAGTAATGAAATAAAGAAACATTTCGATCTTAAGATATGGGTATGCGTGTCTGAAACGTTTGATGTGAGAAGGCTTATTACAGTAGAGATGATAGAGTCTGCTTCCAAGTCGATGCCCATGAATCTTCATTAGTTCAAGAATTTAGATAAGATTCAAGGAATTCTTAAGAAGAAGCTAAAGGATAAGAGGTTTTCAATTGTCTTTGACGATATGTGGAATGAGGTGAGAAGCAAATGGGAAGACCTGTGTAAACCATTTAAAGTTGGCAAAGAAGGAAGCAGAATTATAGTAACCACTCGGAGTCATAAGGTGGCAGATGCCGTGGGAAGAAAGGAAACAGAGGATTTAAAGGGTTTGGCGGAGGACTTTTGGACATTTTTCAAACAATGTGCATTTGGTGACGCAATTCTAGACCATCATCCAAAATTGGAATTGATTGGCAGAAAAATAGCAAAGAAGCTGGGGGGTTTGCCCTTGGCTGCAAAGACTCTGGGAAGAATACTAAATTCTAAATTGGAGGAAGAGCACTGGCGAGGAGTCCTGAAAAGCAAATTATGGGAAATAGAGCAGCAAGAAGATGGAATCATGCCGGCTCTGAAACTAAGTTACGAGCATCTGCGGAAAGAAGTAAAGCAATGCTTCGCCTATTGCTCTTTGTTTCCCAAGGATTATATCTATGATAAGGAGAAACTAGTCCGACTTTGGATGGCTCAAGGCTTTGTACCGCACCATGAGGAGCGCAAAGGAGCAGAAGACATAGGGGTGAAGTATTTTAATTATTTATTAAAAAGGTGTTTCTTTCAGAAGGCAGACATAGACGAAGATGGCTATAAGATTCTTGATTTACTACATACCTTGCCGAATCCGTTATTGATGATGAATGTTGAAGAATTGAAACTGATAGATCAGTGCAAATTCCAAAGAGAGCTCGCCACCTTTATATTGCTACCAAGCATCGGTTGGAGAAATGTGAAAATAATATGTGTGACATTAAAAACTACGTAGCCTTGTAGTTGATGGTGAACTCTCCATTCAAGACTCATCTAACTCGGGACTTAATCATTTTATTCAATATATTTTGAAAGAGTCAAAACAGCTTCGTACCTTGATATTTTCTAATCTCCCATTTCACATCTCATTGGAGGCTATTGGTGATTTAATACATTTAAGATACCTGGAAATTGGATTGTGGGCTAAGCTAAATTTGCCAGTGTATAAGCTTTGCCATCTACAAGTGTTAAATAAGACAATTTTCTTGCTGAATCATACACTCCTAAAAGATGTGAATAATTGCATCAATTTGCAACATCTAAATGAAGGTTTGTTTGATTCTTCAAAAGTATATGGAATTGGCAAACTAACATGTCTTCAAGAGTTAGTAGACTATTATGTCAGGGAAGATTATGGACATGAGATAGGGCAGTTAAGGAATATGAGGTAGTTGCGAGGAAGTCTATCAATCCATAATCTTGATTATGTTAAAAGTAAGGAGGAGGCTAGTAAAGCTATGCCGCATAGCAAAGAGCACCTTAAATTCCTAGGATTAAGATGGAACTATTATGCCAAAGATCTCAAGGTAGATGTGATGTGTGTAAAGAGATAATTGAAGAATTTCGACTACATACCAATCTCAAAGAGCTAAAGATTGATGGTTATATGGTTATATGGGTGATGATACTACATTCCCATCATTGGAGGAACTCAAGTTTGAACATATGAATGAATGGGAGGAGTGGTCATGACCAGAGAAAGGCCAGTTATTATTTCCTCGTCTTCACCAACTTGGTATTTATGGTTGTCGAAAGTTAAGGAGGACCCTCGTGCTTCCAACTTCATCTAAAGAAGTTCAGCTTTTATGGTGGGGGCATGGTTCTTTGAAAATAATACAGGATGATGTGCCTTCATCATCTATGCTGGAAATATGCATAGATTATGATAGCCAATAGTTTTTCTGGGGTCTTTCAAAAGAAGTGCTTGCTTCTATCGAATATCCAAGCTTTGTTGGTCACAATCACATCACATCCTTTACAGAGAAGGAAGAGGAGTGGTTTCAAGTTCTCACCTCCCTTAAGGAGCTTATTTTCATTCGTTGTAGGAACCTCCAGTTATTTCCTACCGACATGACGAGCCTTTCCTCTCTCAAGAGACTGAAGGCAATACAATGTCCTAACATCGAGAGACTGCTAGAGAAGGGCCTACCCACATCTCTCAAGAAACTACATATTAGGACATGCAAGGAGGAGTTGGAGATGCGGTGCCAGATGAGTGATGGCCAGGATTGGCCCAAGATCTATCACATCCCTAGCATTGTAATAAGAGGAATTGAAGTAAGATGGCCAGTATGTCCACAAAATCCATTCTATTTCAAGCAGTTCTTTCATATATCATGTGTTTCAAATTTTACAATAATATAAATAGGCTGGCTCAATATCTTGGGTTCCAGTCCTAGGCACCATAGACCTTAGTTTATTCTAACCTAAACTTTGTCAATCCTATTTACACGTTTAGACTTCATTAATTAGTACATACCTATGGAAGATCAAGCATTGTTCTTTGTCACGTATATCCTCTCTTTGGTTGTTATTTTATTGATTCCTTTTCCTTTGATGTAACTGAGCTTACCATCAAGGTATCTGAGAGCTCTTATGTGTATGATTTTTGTAGGAATATGAATGAAGCAGCACCTCTATGAGATGATGCATGGTGGATTTCTCATTATTATTGACATTCGTAGCTTAGCATTTGGTTGTGGTCTGGTTTCTAATAATTTGTTTCTAAAACACCTTATTTGGTGATGCAATAGGATTATGTATGAGCTGGAGATACTTATTAGTATGTCTGTATTCTCTACTTGTAGGTTCCTCGTTTGTATCTAATTCCTAGTTGTATGGTTTTGCTTGGTACCTATTTGCATATGTTATTTAGTCTTTTAATGAATTGGAAAGGAAAGGAGCTATTTCCCTCCTCTCCATTCTTTTTAGAGAGAGAGAGATTGCCTTCTGCAAGCAATGAAACTACCTTTTATAGAGAGAGAGATTGCCTTTTGCAAGCAATGAAACTGCATCAAAATCCTTTATGATAACCATCATGGTCAGTGCAATGGCACGATTTGTTTTTCCATTTAGATTTATGAGGACCCTTCCTAGTTCTTAAACAACAAAGACACTAGAGAGAAAAGAGGTATATGATTGAGCGGCTGTGAATTGCTTAATATACAAAAAAATTTTCAATCTATATTGTAGGGCCTCCATGGCTACACTACATGTTCACAAATGAAGAAATGACTATAAAAGATCTTTATGTTGCTACCGTTCAAGAGGAGGTTTGCACCTTAGATGTTTTGCAGAGGGGATGAGCTGGAGTACACTATCATAATGGATTTTCGCTAGATCAAAAGTATAAGTGACTACATCCAAATGCTTAAGGAACCTCTTCAATCAAACTATCTCCTACACTACCATTAGACAAGTTATATACTATATCTCTAGAGCGAATAAGGCTACACAAGGTTGCTTCTTCCCAAACCAACTAATGGTTCCATGGTTTAGCAAGAAAGCATTCTAGAGATCGATTTTCTCTCATCAAAGTCATTGCCACTGTTAGCATCACTATAACTAACTAGGTGCAAATTTGAACTTTGATAGTCAAGTATATAATCTACTATCCATCCGAGGTATCAAAAAATCCTTTTAACTGTACCCTAATGGGCAAGTCCTAGATTAAACTGAAAACAATTATCCAAACTAACAACATAGTAAATATCTGGTTGAGTACACATCATTGCATACATCAAGCCACAAACGACACTAGAATATGAAACTTTAGCTACCTTTCTTTTTTCATTTTAGGTCTTGGGATATGTATCTTATCTTAAGGTTTCACTCTTAGCTCAAGGAGTGTCAATGGGTTTGTAATTTTGCATGTTAAATTATTCTAGATTTTTTCTTAATATAAGTTTGTTGAGACAAACCTAAAAGTTTCTTTGAATGATCCATAAAATTCTTAACTCCAAGGATATAATCTACTTTGATCACCTTTTTCCATCATTCAAAAGTGAAAAACTACCACCCTTGGTGGTGACAAGCTTCTCCTTATCATTACTATCTAATAAAATATTATCTACATTCAGAGAAAGAGTAATGAAATTGCCTATGGATTATTTGATAAGCATAATGGTCCTCTTTGATCATAGTAAACTTATTAGAAATATCAACTTAATTGAAACTCATGTACTATTGTCTAGACGATTCTTTTAGGCATAAATTGACCTTTTGAGCTTGCATACTTTGTGCTCTTACCATTTAACTAAAACTCTAATAGGTTGATTCATATAAATCTCTTTATCTATCTCTCATTAAAGAAAACTATCTTATAATTCATTTGGTACAACTCCAAGTTCAAATATGCAACAATAGCTAGAATTAGGCAGAATAAGGCAAACCTCACTATTGGTGAAAAGATTTTCTTACAATCCATCTCTTCCTTCATATGAAACCCTTCGTCATAAGGCAAGACTTGAATTCCTCAATAGAACTATTTGCCTTGTGCTTGACCTTTAGAACCCACTTATTCCCAAGGACCTTGTATCTTGATAGAAAGTCAACTAATTTCTGAACTTGAATATTGTACATAGATTTCATTTCATCATTCATTACTTTGATTCACTCTTTGGAAGCAAGGGATGAGAGTCTTATGGTCTGTTCTTGGCTCATCATCATTTGTAGTAACCATGAGAGCTTCCCTCTCAATTTCAAATTGACTACGTTATATTTTCTTATGGTTACTTTACATAATTGAGGTTCTTGTGAATCATTTTCTAGTGGTGTACTCCCACTAGGTTGTGAGTCACTCCCACTCTTGGTTATTTTTTAGCTTTCTACCTCTTCTTTATATAGAGAAAAGAATTTCTTATTGTATGCTATTTTATGTTATCTATATATTACAAGACAAGTATTTAATAAGTGTATTAGGTGTTTTTGTTTTTAAATCCTTTTGTTGTTCTTTATATGGTGTAGATGCTGTGAATGCCCTAGATAATCCTCCATAAGTGCATCATCAGTCATCAGATTCAAGTCATCATGTTGATATAGATCATGATGGAATTTTAGGTAATTATATTTTCTCTTTATTTTTTTCTTTTAATTTTTTAATCTATATTTATATTAGCATGTGATATATTAATCACACTCAATTAATTTGTATGCATGTGCAACATATGAAGTTAAGAGTGAGAATAATCGTGCTGCTGTTAAGACTTAATATTTGCAAGAAAAAAGTTGAGAGAGAGGGTTGAAGATATCTTTTAATTTGTTTGTACATTTTTGTTAAGATGTAATGGATTATCATCTTTTAATTTATTAGATTGAACTATTTTTATATTTTGGGATATTAAGTACCCATTATAGATTAATAAAAATATTTTCTTTATATATATATTTGTTTATATTTTAAATTGAAGCAAAAATATTATCTTGATCACCAATTAGGGAAAATCATATTTTTCAAATCTCAATGGCATTATTGTTTATTAAATAAGCTATATTGATGGATGGAAACCACTGCTATAGCTATAAAACTTGCAGGCCTTTACCAATGATACCAATTCATTAGAATAGTTATAAATTTTGTTTAGATTGTCGCTAAAAGTGCAAGCAAAAAAATCAATCACAAGACCTATACTGATGGTTTTATCCATTAGTATCTTATACCAATGAAATCTAGAACCATCAGTATAGCCCATTAAGGTTGTACCAATAGAAGGAAAATTCATCAGTAAAACCTATATTGATGTTGCATATATCGATGGATTTTTTGCTCATTGGTATAGACCGAAAAATTCTATATTGATAGATTTTTGAGTTTTATTAATGAACTTTAATCATCAGTAAATAATAATTTTTTTTGTAGTGATTGGACTTGATTAGAGTTTCTAGAGGTTGGTGCCCATTGGGGCATAGTGGTAAAGATGATGAAAAAGTTTCAAGATAGTTGATTTAGTAAACTTCAAGCTGAAGTAAAAATTTGTTAAATTTATCTTGAGTTTAATAAGCTAAATAAAGATATCTTTCTTAATTTATGTAGAATATGAATTTCATTCTATATAGTACAATGTAGAGCCCTCTTTTATATGAGTACATATAGCTCGGCCTTCAGAGTAACCTAAGCATTATTGAGAGAGTCAAAGACAGGGTTTTATTGGGCGTAAGTAGGTTCAGGGTTCTATGAGAGGAAGGTTTTATTGAGTATAAGTGGGTCTAAAGTTTTGTAAGAACTTCTTTATAATATTTAGTTTTTTTTTGTAGCGTGCACAACATACTCCATCTACACTACCCCCTCTACTTAAGTGATTGCTGGCCGCCATCTCCAAGATCACAACCACAACCTCCCTAGGCTCACAACCTAGCATAGCCTTGTCCAACTCCGCAGGCGATAGGTTTGGAGCCTCAGGCACTGCACCTCTATGTGGGTAGAACCTTGGATACCGCGTGGGAAGCGATAGCCTCCCTTCACATGAACAATGGGAGGTAGCCACTATTGTGTGAAGCTAGCCACCTTGGATACCGCGTGGGAAGCGATAGCCTCCCTTCACATGAACAATGGGAGGTAGCCACTATTGTGTGAAGCTAGCCGCATGCAGTGCCATCTACAAGCCATTTGACTTGGTCCTTCACCCAGATCACACGATTCAACTACCTAACTTGGAATGAGCAAGCCTAGTATTACAGAACCATACTCGACCCAATCAAACAGAACCCATCACTCCACCATGATCATTCCACCCATAATGAATCTTAAAGCCTTTATAGAGTTCAATGATTCCACCATATGTGAAAGTTCATGCAAAGAAGGTGAGTTGGTGGAAGAAGGTGAGGTGGAGCTAGTGAAACTTCATACAAAGAAGAACCAGTCAGATGCACTTCAAAGATTCTTCCGCGGGACAGTTTTCTCTCATGTGTGACACTGATGGGTCTGAAGGACTATGTAGTTTTCTCTCAAAGAGCTGATGGAAGAAGGTGAGGTGGAGCTGGTGAAAGTTCATACAAAGAAGAACCAGTCAGATGTACTTACAAAGATTCTTTCATGGAATAATTTTTTCTCATGTGTGACACTAATGGGTCTGAAGGATTATGCAGATTTTGTAGTAGCTTTGGAGCACCAAAGTGAAGATTGTAGGACCTTGTGTGGTACTCCAAAGCCTCAATTGGAGCACCAAGTCATTTTCTTCTACTGCATTTGCCTCAGAAGGTTTTTGACCCTTGTGATGGTGGCATACTTTTGTAAAATATCCCATCTTTCCACAAACAAAGTAAGGGCCTCTTTTCTTTCCATTGTTCACATTATTCTTACCTATCTTTCTCTTCTTGTTGAAAGAACCCTTATAGTTGTTATGAGATTTATTATAGGGTTTAGAGTAGGAAGATACTAGCCCTTCTATATTATGAATAATATCATTCTTGGTTACCAAGTACATCTCTATTTCTTACCTTATTTTCAATTTGAATATATTGAACCAATTCATCGAAATTCAAAATTTTTCTTTTATGTTTCAAATCTTTTGATAATCCTTCCAAGAAGTAGGCAATTTACCTATAATTGTAACAACTTGGAAGGTCTCTAAAATTGGTTTGCTAACATCAGCACATTCGATGGCAATATCATTCAATTTATTAACTTGATCAATAACATGCTTAGAATCCATCATTTTAAGGTTAATGTACTTGTTAACAAGAAAAGATTTATTGCTAGCATCTTCATTAGCATACCTACATTCAATGGCATACCATAAATCTAATGTTGTAGGTTGCTTGTGAAAGACATTGAATAGTGAGTTTGTCGTAGAATTAAGGTTGATGAAACAACAAGAGCAATCTTCTTCAAGCCACTTTTGTTATTGTTTCTAAATTGCCAGATTGTTTCCATCATCTTGTGGACATGCCATATTCGACGTATAAACAACTTTGGCAATAGTGAGTTAATACATAATCTTGAGAGTCCATCTCTTATAATTGAGACCATTGAGTCTTTGAAGCCTCTCCATATCTTGAACTTGTGTCTTGATGATTATAGAATCTATGCAGAAGAGGAATACTATCTTTAAACTACTGTATTTTGGAGTAGAGATGTGAAGGTTCAAGAATAAAATAACGATTGGACAAAAGAAATTTGTTTGTAGGCAAGACACTAGCAGGTAGTTTTCATAAAAATAGTATTTTCTCCTTTTTAGATGCAAAATAGACTTCACGGATAATCTATCTCTAGCATATAATGTCTATACCAAGAATAATCAAGGTTGACCTTCTTAAAAATTCTTATGAAGTAGAACTAGCCCAAGAGGATAATAGGAATTAATTTGAACAAGAAAAAAAGAAGAAAGAGTCTTTTTTTTTTCCCCTTAAAGTTATCCATTTCTCCAACTAAAGCCTCATTTAAAAAGAAATTAAAAATATTTTTATACATCCAATCAGAGGGACATGTCTTTTTGGAGCAATGAATAAGTTTTCGCAAATTAAACAAATATTGGCTAGTTGATGACTTAAGAGACAATAGAGATCTTACGAAAATACGATTAACCACTAGGCCTAGGTTGGTCGATGACTTGATATTCTCGAATCTCTTGGGAAATATAAGGTGACCACTCCTAAAGGTTGGTCAACCACCTGATATTCTCAATCCTCTTCTTTTTCTTTCTTTTTTTTTTTTCTTTCTTTCTTATATTATATATATGTGTGTATGTATTATATTATATTAAAATTTTGAATTAGATAGTTCTTCTTAGTGTTTTTCAAATGAGAAGCTCCAAGAGGAGGAAGATCTTCATCGATTTATAGGTGAAGAAAAGTAAGGACTTTAACCCATCATTCAATGTGAGACTAAAGCAAATTTTCTTCTTAGTTAATTTAAATTTAAGAATGGAAGGAAAAATGAAAATTTCACTTCCCCTCAAAAAAAAACACTTTTTACACCAAATCTAGATTATTGATAGTAAATATTATATATAACACTTTTAATAAAATAAAAGATGCTTATAATCATCCAACTGCTATTTTAGACCTATGATTCAAAATAAAGAAGTCGACATCAGAAAAAGGGAAATTGCAGCTTCAGATGTAATGTCACATGTAGTGACCAAACTGTATGATCGGGACTACCAACAGAAAATCCTAAGCTTCACACCGTCGGCATCAAAAACTATAACGTAGCATTTGTTCCAGGTAAATTTGCAATATCATCTGTTCCCATGGTATTTAGGGAACGATAATGGATTTCTACGGTAGCTTATTTCTTTCGTATGATCTCTGTCAAGTTGAATCATCTATTCTCCTTGAATTTACCTAAATAATTAAAAAAAAAACACGTGCACGCATGTTAATCTTAACTTGTTACTATACCTTATAAGATTAACATGTTACCATACCTAATACCTATCACCGCATGCATAATAAAATAACCTTTTTGGAGTTTTATCTGTTTAAGCAAAGCAAGGAGCCTTGTCGCCAAGAATAAAAGTGAGCTAGTCTGTCAAAGGTCATCATTCAGAACTTTGAGTAAATGATCTTTTCCCTAAATCCTCTCCTTCTGGTAAGCTTCAAAATATTGGTGTTCGGTCGTTTTCCTTGCATGATGAAAACTATTTTCTGGTCAAATTTAACCATAGTCAGCAAAGTTTGGTCATAAAATTTATCTTAGGAGGCGTATAATAGTTGCACTCTTTGAGCCAACGATGAAGGGTTAGTGATTATAACATTGATCCAAGGTTAAGTAGTCTTTCTCTTTCTCCCTTTTCTTTCTTTTTCATAATGGTTAATCTAAACCTCAGCAACATTGGAAAAAGCCTGGTCTGATGTAAAGGGACTCATCACGGTGACGTTCCCTTGATCAACCTCGCACAATGCAATGAGACGAAGCTTTTGATTGGAACACAACAGAGATACACAAGGGTAGGTAAGCTGGTTGTTCCTTTTAGGTCTTTTGGTTTACCTACTATATCATGCTAACCCTTGTGGGACAAGGCTTATGTGTTTTAAGAACAAGTTCTTCTCACCCGCCTCTCAATAGAACTTAATTAACAATGAGAGCAAGAGCAGTTCAAATGAAATAACCAAGCTGTAAGGATTGAAATGTCAACATCAGAGTAACAAGAATTACATGATAAATTAATCACCTTGGTCATTCTTTCTAGAAAACACCTGGATTGCATACGCTTACTAACGCTAAGTTGACTGGAGAGATCCTTGGTGATTAAGATTGCAAGACGACACCTCGCAACTTGGATTATTGATCAACACAAAATGGTGTACTTCTTTTTCTTTTGTCTTGATCTGATATGGACTTAATTTACTTGCATGCTTTTTTCCCTTTTTTTTTTTTCGGATGGAGTAGTTGTAAATCGAACTACAGTTAGTTATCCCTCAGCATCTCTCGCAATAGATTGCAAGTGCTCAGTTGGGACACTCGGACCCATGGCTTGGTGCATTTGTTATAGATCTAGACTCTTGAACCACAACCTGGTGGGATATGGATCTCATGGAATTAGACAACCTAATTGAGCCGAACAGAGCTTAAATATGATTAGACCTAGCAAAAATTATTAATTCAGGTCTTGACACTTAGACCTGACCTTGAGCAAATAGATCAGTTCTGGCTGTAAATATATATTAGACTTAATCCAAATGATTGCTCAAATCTGAGCCAACCTAAACCCAATCGGATCGGCTTGCATCTAAATCAACCTCGACCCGGACTTTACAGCTTACATACGAGTGAGAGGGAGAGGCTCTACAACAGTCAATATCTTGCGGCCAAAGGAACGAGTCTACCTAATCGTAACTAACAGTATGACTTTTGTTCCAAAGGTTGGAAAAGCCCATCATTTGACAGAGTGACGTTCCATTGTGTGTCTTTTTATTATTTAAGGCCGTATAAAGGGACAAGTGCGGCCACAACACACTAGAGAATTGACAAATTCTCAAACCATCCGCTTTACCGGTGCATAGGGTAGTTTCTTGTCCTCTGTCAGAGGTCAAATTTTCATCTCACTGATGCAAAAGCGTGGGTGTCCAGAAGATCGTCCCTTTCCTGTTATATTTCCACTGCCGCAAGCCTTCGCCAACTCCAACCAACTATTTTTTAAATAATATACAGTTTATCGAATGCTTCAGCCACCCAATCCTATCTTTTGTCGTGCAGGCTCTCCTCAGTTTCTCATTGATAATTACAAAGGTAGTCTCGATAAAAGTAACGTCAGAAAAAAAAAAAAAAAAACCCAACAGAAAAGAAATTGATTTATTAAAGATATCAAACATAGCAATCCGTTACAACTGTACTGAAAAGACAAAACATAAAGGAAAAAAAAAAAAGAAAAGTAAGAAGAAGAAGAAGAGTTCACACGAACTTCTGCACATCCGTTAAGTGTTCACAACTTCTAAACACTATTGTGGAGTCTGAATGTTTAACAAATCCATGAATTTGCTGCTTTCTAAGAACATAGGTCTCCTTTAAATGCTTTATACTGCAGTCGACCACGGCATCTGGCTGCAATAACAAAAAGAATTTTGGTAATTTGTACGACACCATATATATTCTCAGAATTAATCTAAAGATATACATCGGATATAAAGGACTTACTCGAGAACGTCTTTCCAGCCAAAGTCACTGCTCAGATCATCTAGATTGAGGTCTTTCCAAGCCTCAAAGGTTGCTGAGTCGGAATACGATACATTGCTCGAGGTGGTGGGACCTTGCATTTGATCTATGTGGGTGTACTCTGGAGAGGCTGGAACAAGTGAAGGTGCTGAATTCGAAGTTGGAAAGGCACTGGAATTAGCACTAACACCATTGCTCTCCGTTCCATTCTCGCTGAAGCAAGATCCATTGAGCTGTGTAGCCACTTCTTCTCCATGGAGAGAAAGGATTGACTTGGTGTAGGCTTGAATATTGTTCACTAAGTTTTGGAAGCCAAAATTTGGAAGGCTTGGAGGCATTTGAATTGAGCCATGAAGGTTGAGAGAGCCATTAATAAGCGCCTCGTACTGGCGACTTGACTGCAGGAGGTCACTCAATGGGTGATTCATAAGGGAGGCTGACCCCAAGAGACCCAAGAAATCCAGTTTTGAATTTGGGTTATTAATCAGAACCTGAGTTAGGTTTTGCACCATTAACTGCAACCTGGCAAAGAAAGCAGCATGCGCATGTAGCTTAACAGCATCATCCAAATGACTCAAGTTTCCAAAGTTGGCAGCTGCGATCAGACTGGGAAGGCTACCGAGTAGATTGAGATCGGTTCTCGGCCTATGTGTCACTGGGTCTATGCCCATTTGGAGGAGCTTCTTCCTTAGATAGGTGTTCCAATAGTTCTTGATCTCATTATCGGTCCTCCCTGGCAGACGTGTTGCTATTGATGACCACCTTTGACAACACAGACAAAAGCGTCTTAAAAGGTTAATAATCTGAATCACTTTCATTTTTCTATTCTTAAAAATAAAAATAAAATTTATTTCGATTATATTTTAATTGTTAAAATATAAATATATTTTAATTGTTAAAATATAAATATATTTTATAGAATTAATTATTTTAAATAATATAAATATAATGTTAGTGGCTGAGCTAATGATAATGATGACCGTGAAAATAATTATGTCGCATAGTAACATCGCTGACCTTAACATTGTAACATTGGTGATAGCAACGAAGGTGATATTTTTAAAATAGTAAAAGCAAAATTTTTTTGTTTCATTTTTTTTTAAGTAATGAAAATAATTTTGAGAAATAGAAATAAAAAAATAATACCAAATTATTGTTATCTTGGTTTTCCTAATTTTATTTTAGAGTTAAAAAAAATAAAAACGAGGCTTATGATTGACAACTGAAGACTTCTTTTATACAGGTACATGGCATAGATAATATTAACTTATTCTATGCAAAAGATAAAAGCAAGATGATAAGCATTACTTGTTTCCAAGAACCGAGTGGAGGTCGATGATGAGCTTCTCTTCGTCTTCAGAAAACTTCCCTCTTTTGATATCGGGCCGAAGATAGTTGGTCCACCGAAGCCGGCAGCTCTTGCCGCACCTGTTAAGGCCAGCGAGCTTTGGGAGCCGCCGCCAGCTCCCATGGCCATGCTTCTCAACGAATTCCATTAGTTTCTTGTCTTCCTCCGGCGTCCACGGGCCCTTCTTTACGCCGACCTCGTCGCAGCATGGTGACCTCCCCATTGTTCCTACAAGACCCTGACTTGAAAAGCTATCTCAACGGCCCCAAGTTAGGAATAAGAAAATATTGAGAGAATAGGGAGATTTTTGAAGGCCTTGGTAGGTTACCTTCTAGTACTAGAGTTTTGAAGACGAGATCACTAGCAAACTTTGGGCAAAAGAGAAGTAGAAGGTATTTAGAAGGGAAGAAAGGATTGGGTTGGAGAATTGAATTTGGTTTTGGTTTTGGCTGGGAAAGGAGTGGGTTTTATAGGCTTTGAGCTTAGGTTAAAAAGCAAACGGAAAAAACAAAGACCACGGCAAGGCTTTGTGTGCGGGAGACGCATCCTCCTAACCAAAGTAGCATCATCATTACTTTTTTTAATCCTACAGTTAATCAACATAATCCATATATATTATGCTGCTTAACAACACTAATTTTAATAACGCTTCAAAGCATAGCTTCAAATAACTGCATATGATCATGTTATAATGGCCTCCGCCCCCAAAACAATGATGATATATAATAGCCACTATTTATCTCAAAAAATAAAATTTCAAATTTTTATGATTAAAATAATCACTAAAATAGCAGCTATTATAATAATATTATAATGTGAAATAAGGGCAATAATGGAAAAACAATGGCCTTATCTTTTCATTCGATTTTTATTAAATAAAATAATATATTCTATGGGGTGCATATCAGTGAAAAAATTGAAAATTGAAATAAATACTATTTTATTGAAAAAGAAGTGTAGATGAAAATAATGGCTTTTATTTGTAGATAACACCAGCAGTTTGATATAATGGAAAATAATGGGAATCACAGAAAAGAACGGCCATCATATTTTTTTTTATCACACTATTTATCTCAATTATGTAACGGTGGTGGCGGACCTCATAACAGACTTGTTGACGGTTGCAACACCGTTATTTAAAACCATGGTTCAAAGAAGAGCACGGAGACTGCAAAACCCACGTGCCACCATATTTTCCATGCAGAATATTTTATTCCCATAGTCTCACTGGCATGGCTATTTTGGGAATTCCGTAGGTTCGGCTGATGTCAGGTAGAGAGGTTCAAAGGATTAGGCGCGTTTTTGACACGTGGCAGGGGGTTCAAAGGGACATCTTGCAATGAAAGGCAATTTTTGACACGTAGGCAAAGAGGTAGAGGAGCATTAGTTGTGATACCGACACGTGGTAGACAGTTAGAGGTGAGCAGTTGGATTTTCCTTGAACGGAAGCAAAGAAGGAACTAGCCGTTCTGTATGACAACAAGCTAGGGTTAGGGTTTTATGAACAGAAATTAGGTTAGGGTTCGGGCAGGAAATCTAAGTCACCTCTGGTGGGACCCAGATGAACGCTAGCCTTCTCATTTGGCCCCTGCTGTCCGGGGGAAATGAGCAGTGCGGTCTGACGTAAAGCATGCTATTATTAAGCTCAAAGTGGAGGCTGACATAAAAGATCTCATTGTCAAGTTCAAGTGGGAGAGACAATGTTGAGAGGAGCCCAAGGAAAACATCATTGCTCATGGAAAAATTTAAGTAAGACCCTTCTCACACTAAAATTTTGCAGTAGTGGAGGAAGAAGAATGCAATAGCACTATTTTTTTTTTTAAAAAAAAAAAAAAATTCCTCTCTCTAATCGTTTTGGTAGGCTAATCTACTTCTATTTCTTTGTTATTATGTGTATATGCTTTCATGAAAGTAATTTTAGGCATTATATATATATATATATATAATTTAGAAGCACAGCTAGCTTATATCTTAGTATCTATGAAATTGAAACATACACCAATGTCGTGAATATCTCCATTGTACTTGATTCCTTTTGAGGCTTATGGATTACAATTTGATTAAAAAGTCAAAAAGTTGGTTGCTGAATTTTATGGATACAAGTTACGATGAAAGCTCGGTATAACTGAGCTTTTGAAAACGTTGCTGATGTATACCATCACTTGTTTTGGAAAAGGGTGACGGTCAGTGGAACCCAAGAACAGTGCCTTGGAAAAATATTGTTCTCTTTGCCTCTCACGAAAAATAGTATCAGCCACAAAATCAGACAAAGTAATTAGTACAACTACTGAAGACGCGGCTCAAGAAAAGGATCGAGTCTCTTAAGAGCAAGTAGCGTAGATGAAGAACCGATCAGGACCATTCAACTAACACTAAGTACGTCATGATGTGGAGCTGACATTAAAGACCACATGTTTCGTGGGACTACAATTTAAATCAGAAAGCTCTTGAGATCACGCCATAGCATGATAGATCTCATTTAGTTGCTCTTACTCGATATAATGCTGAAAAATTTTCTACTGCAATCACATTTCTTGGTAAACTTCATTAACATCCTGGAGTTTTTCCAGCTTCATATTAACCTAGAAAATTCTAGGCTTGTATCTTGTTCAATCCTGCACATCCTTCCAAAATAAAACCACTCTGGTACATTTCTGCTGCCTAGCCTAGCCTAGCCTTCAAAAGTGCAATCGCGTGATTACATAAACAAAAACAGAGAGACTAATGCAAGGTAAAAATTCATTTGAGAATCTTCTCTCGACTAAACATGAGAGTTCCAAGAGCCAAACACGGTTCTCCTTCAATGTGTCATCGAAACTTTATTCGCACGAACGATAGGAAAATTGTCGCACTGTGTGGCATACCGACATCTTTCTCAAGCCAAAGACGATCAAAAGATAACAAAAGTTTTTCAGTCATGGTTAAAAAGTAGCTTTTATATCGTGATTATGATGTTACAGTGGTCACTACAACAATCTTGAGACATCCCCTTGGGTTATAAACACTTTCACACTAGCCATTAATATATATATATATATGTTGACTGTTCCAAGAGAGTTATATCCGAACACAGTGACCATCCTTTGTCATTTTGACCCTTGTAAGAATTTTAGCATTAAAAACTCTTTTATGCATCTTTATAAATAACTATGTTTTTGAGAGTCGTATCTTCATGATTATGTCGTCAACTATTTCAACTATGGAACGCTTATAAGATCGATTTCTTTCGCTTTTTTCTTCGTATCAGCTTATGTACTGTCGTACTGGCCAGGAGTGACCACCATATGTCACAAAAATAATGCAATACAGCAGGCAGGTTTCCACCATGGTGACGACCTAATAATGACCAGTCCTTACGTTCTCATGGCCCATCACACAGTTGCTTGCAATTGACATCATGAGGTGCCGTGTCTAAAAACTAGTATTTCCTTTCTCCTACACCCTTTATAGCTATCATTTTTTTCTAGCGGACCAATTAGAGCATAATGGCCATCTCCACCACCTTTACATTGTCTATCGATACAGTTGCAACTATTATAGTTATGGGTGGGTCAGCACCTATTTGTAACTATAATCAAGCAATCCAGCACCCACGAATCAGTCAGCAAGAGAGGTTGCTTCATATACAACTTGTTCCACCGGAAGCCACCACAAGATCTCAATGAGGTTTTATGGATCTCGTTCACCATCAAAGTCGTCATTATGATTGCTGTCGCCATACCTTAACCATTTTGCTATTATTTTTCCACTAATCAAAATAAGGAAGCAACCTTCATGTTCTCCCTTGTTGCGAGCGATTGGTTAAGCTCTCCTCAACCAACAAGCCATTTAATACCAAGGGACAGCCAACCTCCATGGTTTTTGTGTTTATTCAAGTACTTCACTATGATGCAGTTTCTTGGATTAGAAAAAATAATAGATTAATAAACGCAGCTTTTAACAACTAAATTCATCAACATCCAACAAAAATATGTCAAACATGGAACCACACAGGTATTGGAAAAAAATTTTGATGACGGAAAGCATAGAGCCACCTCATGGTTGGGGACCCATGCATGAAGATATTTAGTTTTGTCACTATTATTTTTCATATATATCTTGTCACTCGATGTCATAAAATCTTAGACAATAAATGCTCAAACGTAATATAATAAATTTTTATGTTAATATGACAGATTTATAAACTATAAAAGCTTGAACATATGTCTAATAATCTATAGCATCTATCACAGATAGATTTATTGACACTAGATTGTTATAGATATTAAATGCCAACCTTTCGTTTCATAGGAGTACTAGGAAATAGTTGCATATTCATAAATTTTGTTAAACCTATGTGTTATATAAGAAAATAATAAACTTTTAAAATATGAAGACTAATTGAAGTATCATTTTTTGGTGGATTTAGAATGCTTATGTGCTTTTAAGCTGTACTTATCAGTTTAATTCTACAACTATTTATCTTTCCAATAGAGTAGGGAAACTTCTAATCTCATAATAAGGTGCTTTGCATCAAAGAAAATGACTTGGATAGTAAAAAGAAAATAAGATATGATCACTCAACTCAATCACTAAATTCCATCTAAATGTATTTCACCATAATGTTTGTGATTAAAGTTGAACAAATTTGGTAATAAATTATCAAAAGACTTACCAATTCAACATAGGGTATTGTTGTCAGTATATGTATTTTCAAATGAAATCTATTTGTTGGCTATCTAAATCTTTCTTCACATAATTGCTCTCTTAGATCCACTTTGAAATGTAAAAAAATTCTAGTTAACAAGTTATGTTTTATTGTCTATCATAAATAGTCATAGGTCCATCTAGAATTACTTGTGAAAGAATTTATTCAATTGCAAGGAATCAAATTGGCATGTATTTAATTTCACACTAATTGTATAATGGAGAGATCTTACTTATTTATACAAGCCAAAAAGGTTGGCAATTTGTACCCACCTATTTGATACCTAACCCTACTTTGATCCTAATGAGGCAGTTTTAGCTGACTAATTTAGAATCTAAAGCAAGGATGGGTATGAAAGCTAAAACCAAAAGTGAGTTTAGGATAGAGGCAGGTAGTGATACACTTGCTTGCCTAACTCAACATAAATAGGTTCTTTATATTTTTTTTAAGATTTATCTACATCACCATAAGGTAGCACAATTCAAATCATCCTTGATGATTATGATGATAATAGAGAAAAAAATATTAAGATCAATCTTGAGAAAGGTTAATCATATGTGAAGACAACAAGATACTTAGTTGTTTATTTTTAATTATTTGTTTTATTTAATTTATGATATCTTTAATTTTCTAAAATCGATATTCCTACATAGTTTGCATTACGATTGAAAACTTATTTTTGAACAATATTTTTAAGATGAGATAGACCTGGCTATACTCAAATATAAGTCCAGGATTCGGTCACCTTCTCTATGCTTAGATCCATACGGATCTTGAAGCCACCCCATCTTTTTAACTTTTTTTATTTTTGGAATTCATGAACTATGTGAATCCAAGGGTAGAGAAAGTGACTAGATTTAGGCTTGGCTACATCCAAATGCAGCCAAGTCTACCTCTTTTTAAGATATAATTATTTTCTTAGTTTGTTTAATACGACATGAGGTACCAAAGTTTATTTTATTTGCCTGTTTGATATAGATGATGAACCCAAAGATAACAATGTGGGTTGAGTTTGGATATTTAAGTTTACCTATAAGATAGGTTTGGAGCACCCCTTAGAGCCCCAAGGTAGGTATGGATTAGAGATAGGTATAAGGCTCTCCATTATGGGCCAAGTATAGATAATGGCACATTGGCCTCATACCTATCCTGTTGCCATCTCTGCAAGCCAAAAGAATATAAATAATATGTCTTTCAAGTAGCCTTATTACATGAGAACCTTAGTTTTTGCATATCATATCAAAATGGCTTATGGCCTATGTGGACTCGAGGGCACTACAATGTGGAGTCTTTGAGCCCAATCTCAAGTTGATTATGGTATTTATGACTAGATTTAACTATATTCAGATTGTTAATTTGGAACAAAATTTGAGGCTTAGATAGAGAGAGCATGTGAGAGCTTATACTGATATGTATTTAGTTTCACACCTATTGTGCATTGGATGAGATCTTAGCTATTTATACAATGCTCAAGAATCCAACTATCACCTCCTACTTTGCTTTTTGATGAGGTCTTAAATTGTTATAAAAAGTATTAAAGAAGACTCAAATCATGGCCAATAGAGATTAGGAAACACCATAACAATATCTATTTAAGGATGACCATGTTGATCATGGTTTTTGTAGGAATTGACTAGATTTGGATATTTAGCCTCATGAAAATGTTAAGGCTTAAAGTGAGGAGGTTGTGAGGATCCATAGTGGGTTATATTTAGCCCCATATTGGTTGTGTACTAGAAAGATCTTAAATACTTATAGAAGTCAAGGAATCTGAACGATGCTCTAGTTAGCTTTATCTAAGGTTGATAAGATAGTAATGCTCCAATATTTATTAGGGCCTATTTGGTTTAGCATTAGAATCGGAATCAGAATCAAAATAAAAATCAAAATTCATTAGAATCAAAAAAAGAATAGCTTACTTCACCTATTTGGTTCACATGGAAATCAGAATCAAAATTGAATTATTTCCTATTATTCTTGTTTGGTTCATTCAAACCTAGAAATCCAAATTAGTTCAATTTTTAATTTTGCTCCTAAGCCAAAAACTTCAAAATTTGATTATTTTTGAATTTTTTGATATATGCACTCAATTTAATATTCATTTCATAAATAAATAGACCTACAAATTAATAAATAAAAGAAGACCATAATAAATTATAATATAATAACATCGATGAGATTTAAGCACCTTCAAGCATTGAAGAAGAGAAAAAAGAGAAGAGACCCCTAGGGGTTTCTATGTTGGGGTTTTACTGAAATTTCATTTATAATAATATGTGATTATAGTGTATACTCGCTAAGAGAATTATCCTTGAATGTCTTTACTGTTCATCGTTCATCATCTATTATCTATTGTCCGTATTATGGAGGAAGAGAGAAAGAGTTCATGATTGATGATGACATTGTAAAAGGATCGTACGGTAAAAAAAAAGAGGTAGTACCAGATAAGAAGAGAAGAAACGATGGAATGCATAAGAAGAATGAGAATGGTTATAAGTGAGAAGGATGAGAATGGTTAAAGTGCTAGAATGGAAACCTCTTGAGCAAGAGTCTGGATTTCTAATCTTCCTAAACATGATTTTGATTCTAAATGGAATTGAAATCAGATTCCACTTCCATCCAATCAAATAGTTGGAATCAAAATTAGTGATTTTGATCCCATTCAAGACCCCATTTTCATGAACCAAATGATCCCTCAATTTTATATGATAGGGACAAAATTTTAGAGAACTTTATATGAGGCCATGTAGACCAAATTAAAATTTAATGTAGTCTTTCCTCCTAGGATAGATAGGTAATCAAAGAGAACAATCCAGACTCTATAAAATATATTGGGGGCCTATGTATTGGATCTAAAAGGTTCTTAAAATGAATAGGTACTCACTATGAAGTTTACTTATGGTAATAGCAATCAAGCTAGCATCTAAATGGCTCTAGTGAAGCCCTATATAAGAGAAAAAGTAGATCTCTTATATGTTGTAATGGTAGTATTGATTCATATTTGTTAATTCATTTTTGATTCACATGACTTCATGCAGATAAAATAGCCATAAAAGTCTTGTTGTCTATCAAGTTCTATCACATTCAATGCCATGAAATGATTGAGAAATACGATAGGGCCGAAATGCATTTTGTTATTCAATTCTACTCCTAGGGGCTTCGAAGGATGCAATAAAAAATGAAATAAACTAATGAATTATTAAGGACAAATATAATGAAATAAAAGAGTAGAGAAGTTTGAAATGACTCTTTACAATTCAAAGCAGATTGAAAGCTATGCTAACAATAAGAAATATCTAAAATTCTAAGTGTGTGATCACATATTTATTAAGGTTTCACTTACCAATGATGTGATAAGATTAGAAGTTTGGGGCAATTTGAGCTCCAGATATGTATATCTTTTTTGAGATTCTAAAAATAATTGGAAAGAGAGCTTTTTTCCTAGATCCATTATTTATTCATACTGGTATTCATAATGTATTCCATGTCTTTATGCTGAAATGCATAAATCAAACTCAAACCGTGTTGTATAATTTAAGAATCTGCAACTCAGAAAATATTTCTTTTATAAAGAAAAACTAGTAAAAATCATGGATAGAAAGGAGCAAGTTTCAAAATGATACATTGCTCCAAATGTTATGGTTTATGGAGTATTCAATTAGAGTTGGAACAAGTTGAAAATTTGAGGAGTTTAAAAGAAAGTGTTCTATCCTTTTTAAGAATTCATATATGTCAAATTTAGAAAATAAATTTTTTCTACAAGGGTAGGGTTTAATATCTCGATCTCTCTACCCCTCAAATCTACTTCCTCTCTCTTTTCTTTTCTCGTCTCCATTCATTTTCTTCTATTTCTCTCTTCATATGATGCCTTGACCCTTCTTTACCTTTCTTATCTTCTCCTTGTCTTCGTTTTCATTTCTTACTCTCTTTTTCTTTTTTTATTTATCTCCATATGCTAGCTCCCTATCCTCTCTTTCCTCTCTTCTCTTCCTTATGCATGTCATCTCCTCTTATTCCTCTCTTTTCTTTCTCATAGATTCATTTTCCTATCTTTTCTTCTCTTTCCCATGTGTGCCCTCTATTTACTTTCCTTTTCTTTTCTCCTTTATATGCTTGCCTCTTCCTCCTTTCTCCTCTCCTTTTCATTTTCTCTTCCCTCACACACCCCCCCCCCCCCCCCCCCCCCCCCCCACCCCTCCAAACCAAGCTTGCGGGCCATGCACCCCACCTCCCCTTCCTTTTTTTCTTCCCTCCCCATTGCGACATCCCTCCCTCTCTCTTCCCTTTTTTTATTGCACCTCCTGCCTTTGCTCTCACCCTTTCTTCCCTTTAGATATCCTCTTCTCTTTCTTATTTTCTTCCTTCCACTGCATAATCTCTTCTCTTCTACTCATTTCTTTTCCTTTTCCTACTTGAAAATCAGGTGCTTTTCCTTTTCCTTTCACCTTCCAGTCACCCTAAATATCTTATAATACCACCAACCATCTTTTCTTCTACCGTTAGCCATCAGCTATCTGTTTCTTGTCTCTAACACTCTCTCTCCATCTCACCCACTATGCTATTCCTCTTGCATCTTTGTCTCTTGATCTCTCCCATCACTTTTGTTATCCATGCTTTCTCTTGTCCTCGACATTCCTAGGCAAGTCATTTTACATCCTCTCGATGGTGTCTTTCTTCTCTCATTGTTCATTCTCTCATCCTTCTATTTATCTCCTTGCATATGCATGATCTAACTCTTTCTCTTCTCTCAAAAGACTAGGACTTATTATCTCTAAGGAACATCTATCTTAAGAAGCCTGAATCTATTGGATTTGCATTAGAGATAATCATTGAACTCCTCATTGCAAGGTATTTATTATTTTATCTTTAATGCTATATGTTACACTTGGTTGATGTTTCCATTAGATGTCTATGCATGTTAATTTAAGGATTGTATGCTAGGATTAGGGCTCCATATTTAAGAGATAGTAGTTTTGACTGCACATTCAAGATCATCATTCCCAACCTGGTCGAAGCCTAAGTTGTGGGGCCTTGAGAAAGTCTTTAAACCAAGTAGGACTTCTACATTTAGCTATCTAAAAATAAAGAGAAAAGTATTTTGCAGTTGGCTAGGGTCTTTGCTTTAAGCTTAGGTTTACTCTTAAATGATTGAATAGAGTTTAAGTCAATATTGAATTTTTAAAGTTCATAAATTTACTTTCGATTATTAGTACCTTATGATTATTATAATAATGATAATAATATAATATTATTCCAATACTATCATAATGTAGTATTTTTTTTATTATTGAATAATTATATAATATATTATTAGAAATTATAATCTCATTATCATAATAATATAACATTATAAAATCCTAATATAATATTATAGCTATATTAAGCAATATAATATAATACAATAATATTATATTAGCATACTATATTATAATATTTTATTATTTTACACTACATAGTTGTATTATAATTATAATAATATTTTCATACTGCATTTATTATGCTATATTATTAGATAATTATTATATTACATTATAATATAATAATAATATTTAAATATAATATTATATTATTCTATTATATTGATTATAATATTATTATAATATAATATTAAATTTGATTATTTTAAACGTTTCAATAGTAAGAGAATTTTCTACAGATTGACCTATAATCAATTTGACTACAAGTCAACTTGCATGGTTTTAGGCTTCACTTTAAGTATTACTTAACTTACAACAACAATAATAACGACAACAAAATCTTAATTTCAATCTAGTTAGAGTATGCTAATATAACTTATGATATATAGTTAAATTGCAACATTCCACTAAACTTATGATATATAGTTAAATTATAACATTTTAAATAGGTTATACTATAACTTAACATACAATGCAAGTTCAATTACAGAACTCCAAACACCCCTAAAGCAGAACTCCAAACACCCCTAAAGCAGGCGGATTTTCAAAAGACATTGACGGTTCTCAAATACCCCTTCCAGGACGGGGTCACCGGTCTTCTATCTAGCTGTACAAGAAACATATTCCATATGGACTTCCCAAACTTTTCTTTTGAAGGATCTTATCCTTTTGAACTATCATTGATTGCAAGTCAAGATAAGATCTCTACATTCTGAAAGCTGAACATTTGCACAAAGCTAAGATGCTTACCTTGATACTTGCTTACAACACAAAAATAGCACCTGGATACTTGCTTACAATACAAAAACATTAATATATGTTTACTTCAAAAATAACAAAGTGGATGGCAGATTACTCGGCCTATGTGGGTGCTTAGAGAACCCATCCACAGACAATGATCTTGATTACATCATTGTAGTCATTGACAAGATTGACATTTTAGTTCAAAATTCAGTAAAATGATGAGGGTGGAGGTTTTTACTGTGAAACAAGTCATCCCTGTTTACATCAACTAGTTACTTGCTGCAGCTGCAAGCTAATCAACTTACAGTAGGCTCCATTCTCCTTCTCCAGCAAGCTTGAGTGATTTCCTTGTTCTATGATCTTCCCCTCTTGCAAGACTGAAATGATATCAGCATTCTGAATAGTAGAAAGCCTATGTGCCACCACAACGGTGGTGCGGCCCCTCATGGCTGTGTCAAGTGCCAGCTGGACCATGCGCTCTGATTCAAGGTCAAGAGCACTTGTAGCCTCATCAAGAAGCAAGATAGCAGGATTTCCAATGATGGCTCGTGCAATGGCTACCCGCTGCTTCTGTCCCCCTGAAAGCTGAACCCCTCGATCCCCGACCTTTGTTGAATAGCCGTCTGGCAAGGCACTGATGAAGGAATGGGCATTGGCAAGCTTAGCAGCCTCAACCACCTCTGCCTCTGTGGCACCATCCTTGCCATATAAGATGTTTTCATAGATTGTTGTGGCAAATAAGGCTGGCTCTTGCTGAACGAGGCCAATGTGTTTCCTAAGGGACTTCAACTGAAGCTTCTTGATATCCTTACCTAGCAGGATCATTGATTAAAAGAAGTTACAACAAGAGCGTGCAAATAAAATTCATTCAAGAAAGATTATGATATACCATCGATCATCACTTTCCCAGCAATTGGATCATAGAATCTTAATATAAGGGCGAGCAATGTGCTCTTGCCAGACCCACTTGTCCCGACCAATGCCATGCTCTTGCCAGCCTTTATTCTCAAATCAAAATCTTTGAAGACCGGAACATCAGGCCTTGAAGGGTAGTGAAACTCAACTCTTCTCATCTCAATTGCCCCTGTGACCATTCCTACATCCTCGCCAATGTCGCCATCCACCTCAGTCTTCCTGTCAATCACTTCAAACACTGATGATGCCATCTGATTTCCCTTCATGATGTCTGGGGCCAGACCAAGAGTATGTCCTATAACTGCTGCCGTCACTATCAAGACTATAAAACATCTGATGACAGATTCAAAGCTCACGATTTCCCTGCCCATCAGGACCGATCCATACCTGCAACAACAGAGATGATTGATTCTTATCCATAAGCGTTGCAGGACATACAACAAACACTAGGCCACTTCATTATTGCTAAAGCATCATATAAATGAATTGAGTGCCCATGAAATGGAATTGATGCCATCCAAAAGTTTTGACTGCATGGTTTGCATAGCAGTTCGAATGTTGATCTCCATTGCTGAGTCTGGACTAGTCTGGTTCAGCTGAGATCTTTAATTAAATTAGATTTGCAGGCTGAGCTACTAGACCCAAAATACTAGGTCAGATAGGTTCCATTAAGCTGACTGTCCAAATCAGTGACAAAATTTTGACAATTTCAAAATAACCTGACCCATCTGTTTCACCGCCTATTTATTAACTTGAGAAATAATCTGGTTTCTCAAGAACATGGTATTGCAGAGCTAGAAATCAACTGAAGCTTATGGAAATCTATAAAGCTGGTTATCTTGACGTGGTTGCTGGCACAGGTCAAAACCAAAAATCAGGTATTCTAAAGAGCAGCTTGGGCAAGCGACTATGGTCTTGATGAACTATTGTAAAGTCTAGTACTTTTGAAGAAAACTGTGAAACCTAGTTAAAAGTCATTCATGCTTACAAGCTTATTTAGGTCGCCAAGTTTGGGATAGCTCTGGAAATCTTCCACAGAACATTTGATCCAAACTTGAATACAAAATCAAGTCATCAGACCACATAAGTGCATGAAGATTAATCCAGTGATGAATCAAGCTTGAGAATCATTCTGAGACAATTATGTATACTAAAATTAGTGTTCACACAGCTAGTATCTTTAGCATACCACAAGGCAAGGCCATAGGAAGAGAAAAGGAAGCACTGGGAAAGGCCACAAAAAATGCCTGCAATCTGGCCACGTCGAAAAGAGCTCTTGGAGGGTTCCTTGAGCTCACGGGCATAGAGTTCAACAACCTTCTCTTCTAAGCAGAAGGAAACCACAGTGCGGATATTACTTGCAGCCTCAGCAGCAAGTGTGTTGGCCTTCAGGTAGGCCTTGCTCAAGTTCACCCCATAACCTCTCAAAAATAGTTTCTGTGAGATGAAGCATATATATCAATAAATCAGAGTGGGTAGGCAGACATGTTCACAAATTTTAGGACAAGGGAATTCGCACCTCACTGATATACCCAGTGACCATCAATGGGTATGTGGCCAACACCACAAGAGTTATCCGCCAACTCGAAACAAATGCAATGGCTATTGATGCCAGAATCATTCCACCATTCTGCAGGAGGATAGATGAGCGATCAGCAACGATTGTCCGTACCAGAGTGGCATCAGTTTCCAGGCGAGATGACAGCATGGAGCAGCTATTTCTCATGTCATCAAACCATCCAATCTCATTCCGCAACATCGCTGGCATTGTATCATCCAAACACGAGCGTCAAATGATCATACGCTATATTTTAAGCAGGAAGACTGGGTAAGAAAAGTACCTGCAAACATTCTTTCTCGAATGCGAAGTGTAAGTCTTTGGCCAAGAATTCCAAAGCTAAACTGCTCAGCGGAATGAGCAAACATAGAGGCAACAGCAATACTACAAAAAAGGACTACAAGCTTCCTTATTTCTCGTTTTGTTGACTCCCAATCCATGTAGTAGGCCACTAGTGTTCGTGTAAGTCCAAGAGCAAAGAGTGGTGTTTGGATGCCAACAATAAAGGAACTTAAGGTTCCAAACAGCCCAAATACCCAGTCAGGACTAGCCATGGAATATAATCTTCTCATAGAAACCTGCCTCACCTTTGGCAAGCCATCCTCATCTGGAGAATAATAGCTTATGGAGTCCTTGTCAGATTGAAAGCTGCCTCCAAGACTTGTCCATCTACTTGAGAGTTCCAGTGAAGCTTTCATGCTAAAAATGAAAAAAGAAGAAAAAAGAATTTAGTCAATATAATGATATATGCATGATATAGATGATACTCAAACTTGGAACGCATTTGAGTGTCCTGCAAAATTATTCCTTTCTCTTGCAAACCTTATATGGTCATCGTGTTAACAAATTCTCTTTTAAAGTTTGTGTGCTTAAATGTATTTATATTTAACAATGCTCCTCTATATGTCAGAAAGATTTTTCTTAAGAAGAAGAAATCATAAGTTTCTCAATCTTTGGCCAAATTCTCACATTACAAGTTCTCCACTTTATACTGGCTAAGCATCAGAACCTATATAGTCCCTAAATTTTGAAAGTTCAAACTTCTGAATTGAACTAAAAAGTCAACAATAGTTCACAAGGTGATGGAAAAGCTCCAAGAGCAGATGAAATTGAAACCTTGGAGGTTGTTCAGCATTGACATTCTCCAAGTGGAATGGTTGCTGCAATTGGAGCTGAGCAAGAGAGAAATAGGCACTCTGAGGGTCTGCAGAGAGCTCCTCATGAATCCCAGTCTCCACAATTTTTCCACCTTTAACAACAGCAATGATGTCTGCATTTCTGACTGTAGACAGCCGATGGGCCACCAAGACCGTTGTGCGACCTACCATGATCTGGTCAAGAGCTGCTTGAAGGCTCTTCTCAGACTCAACATCAAGTGCACTTGTGGCCTCATCAAGGAGAAGAATGGCGGGGTTTTTCAGTATTGCTCGAGATATTGCAATTCGCTGCTTCTGCCCTCCTGAGAGCTGGATCCCTCTATCACCTACCTGGATCATTTTTCCAATTATACACATCATAATTGTAATAAAATGCTGTGATATGCTGTTATTATTTTACATGAGAGCAAACCATCACCTGTGTCTCATATCGATCAGGAAGGTTCTCAACGAATGCCAGTGCCCCTGATAGCTTAAGAGCATTTGTGATCTCATCATTAGTTGCATCATATTTTCCATAGAGGATGTTTTCTCGAATGCTTGTGGCAAAAAGCACAGGCTCTTGACTAACCAATCCAATCTGCTGCCTCAGCCACTTGAGCTCCAGATCCCTGATGTTGCAACCATCTAACAATATTGTTCCAGAAAGGGGCTCATAGAACCTCTCAATGAGTGAGATCACCGTGCTCTTTCCTGAACCGCTTCCACCCACAAGAGCAATGATCTTTCCTGATGGTATGTCCAAATTGAACTCATCAAGGATAAGCGCATTTGGTCGCGATGGATAGCTGAAGCTTACATTGCAGAACTGGATGTGCCCATGCACCCTGGGCAGTGTCTTCCCAGTGTTAGAACTTGCTTTGACAACTGCTTGCCTCTTTATCAACTCAAATATGGGGTATGCAACGGTTTTTGCTCTTATAAATGTGGAAAAGTGAGGTGCCCCCTGTCCAAGAGCCCTGCATGGCATTTTAAATAGCAGATTGCGCTACTGTTAGATTGCATTGTCAGAAATTGATTTGTGGGCAACTTTCAGTGAAGAAAGGATAAAAAGTAAATAGCATTAGAGTCTGTTAAGTATATTAGTTTAGAAAACTTGCAGTTCATTTAAAAAACATGAAACAAGTAGCTGTACTAATGTACTAATATCTTGCATAGATCAATGAAGAGCTACACTTGAGTCTCTCAATAAAAATGTGTTGATTTATTTGTCAAGTAATGTTTTCCATTTTTCCTTCCTTTTTTTTTTTTCTTTTGGGGGTCGGGGGGTGTGGGTTGGGGGGGGGTGGGGGGAGGAGAAGAGGGGGTTAGTTGTTTGCATGGGGGCTAGAAAATTTTCATATGAATAAGCTTAAAATTAGGTCATATAGAGCTAAAATTACTTACTTTAGTTGGCTATCAAATAGAAGGTGTCGTATATGTTGATGTCTATTACTTACATAATAAAAGCGAATAAGATTTTCACTACTACTTCAATGAAAACCCACGGTTTAGGGAAACATTTTAAACAAAATGCGCAGGTCAATATGTTCACCCTTTTTGATGCAACACATAAGCATGCACTAAAGAAGAAAGAGCAAAAAAGAATTTATTCATCCAAAATGGACTTTAGAGTCAAATTTCATCTAAGCCTTTGGCAAATTTATAGATGATTTGTTTCTTGACTGTAAGGAGTATCATTACATCTAGTTTTTATTGCTTAAACAAAAGAAAGTGTTTAAATGGAGTTCAACGTTATTTTCCCTTTTAGACTCTTTTAGGTTTCTATAACTAGATAGAATAAGAAATGAAACCATTCGTAAAGGTAGATGTAGCTCCAATCGAGGATAAATTAAGAAAAAAATGACTTATATGGTTTGAACATATGCAACGTAAACCTACAGATGCACTTGTACGAAAGAATGACTTAATACATATAAACAAAAAAAGAGGTAAAGGTAAATCGAAAATCATATAGAAGGAAGTGATAAAGAAAGACTTAAAATTTTTGTATCTTACAAAAAAATATGATTCAGAACATAGCTGAATGGAGGAAAAGGATTCATGTAGCCGACCCCAACTAGTTAAGGATTAAGGTTTTGTTATTGTTGTTGTTGTTGTTGTTAGGTTTCTATGACTAATGAAGGTTTTCTAGCAGTTAATTCATTTTCTAAGTTTCATGTCATGCCTTATTTGTCCAAGTTTTCTGAGAAGGAAACCAAAACCAATCAAAAGGATGAGACCATATACAGAATTGATCATATAATATTCACAAACTTCAAAAGATAAGGTTTTCGACCTATGGTGAAAATCTAGATGCATGAATCAAACTCATATGGGATAAGGTTTGCTGCATCAAGTTAAAGTCTTTTGGGATTAACTAGCACGGAGAAAATCAATTTAATTATTGGGAGCATTTAAATGATTTAAATTATTAAATGAAGTCCCTCTCCAACTAGGAGATGTCCGAGGCTTGGGGGTAGCATCCTTGGTTCTATTATCAAGAAAGAAAAAAAGAAACTCATTGACCACTTGTACATCATAACTGAATCATTTTAGAAATGGAAAAAAATAGAACAACAAAATCATGAAATTCTTGGACTTACAGGCCAGCAACGATGACACTGAACGTGGTGGCAAATGTTTCTCCTCCATTTGATATGCCCTTATGGATGACAACACTGCTGTACCATAAAATTAGTGCCCAAGAAGAGAAAAGAACAAAGTACAGAGATCCAAACCCGATGCCCTTGGCTAGCCCTTCCTTCTTTCCATACTTGTATGTTTCCAGAAGTGCTTTCTTGTATGATTTCACAGCCTTCTCTTCTCCCACAAATGCTTGGACAGTGCGGATATTACCAATCACCTGCATCCATAGAGTAATTTATCATAATTCACTCACCAAGCATTACAATGTAGAAATTTAGGATGACAAGTATCACCTCCTCAGCAATTTCTCCAGCCTTAACATAAGATTTTCGAATTCTAGCAACAAGACCAGTAGCAACGTATACATATGCCCCGCCAGAAAGGGCAATCAAGGGAACCACAGACAAGGTCACAAAGCTGATCTGCCAAACATGGCAAAATCCAATTGCAGATCCCGCAACGAAGCAGGACATAGAGTGCAAGATGCCTCCAACCTGCAAAGAAGTGAAGCCAAAGGTTCACACCAAAATGTAAGAAAGCCAAGCATGCATCTTTGATGAATCACAACATGAAATGGATATCACTCGAATCCTTGATATGACAAATTGAAATAACCCAGTCAACTTTTTAATGAACACAAAAAAAAAAAAAAAAAAAAACGTTTTCCACCGTTTTTGTTATACAGAATGGTATTTTGTTATATATATGATGCAATGATATACTATGTTTTAACTGCACTTTTACCATCTTCATTCCTGTGGCAAATACACATAAAAAATAAATTTGTCGGGCATAAGGATGCTTTTAGAATTGATTTATAGATCATCTCTGTTCTAATTTATTTCAAATCCATGATTCAAGAATCAAAAAAATTATCAAATAAAAATATAATGGAGTCCAATGATAAGAAAACATGCCTCTATTTAGCGTCCAACCAATCTTTATTCCGGTACACTAAAAATTGATCAACTTTCATTGCCATCTTTTTTTTTTTTTTCTTCACGAATGTGTATATTTCATGGCCATTTATATAGAGAAAAGAAAATCAAAAAAAAAAAAAAAAAAATTGCAATCTCATTTCTCGTCTGGATTCTCTATTTTACTGAGCAATGAATCAACCAAATCGAACTTACTCGGGTATATTAATGTTTTACCGGTTGCAATCATTGCAAAAGGGCAGTGGACGCACCCCTGGATCGCATTGCCTCCGTTCCTTGCCCTCCTCCTCTCCACCTCCCGAAACCTCATCCTAACCCCAGTCACTGACCATAGACTGATTTGCTTTAATTCGAGGGTGGAGGTATGTTTATGGAGACCAGCGTTCGCGCGAGGCCGTGGTTGCTTTTACCTAAACGGACCTCGATAAATACGGTGTTATTTACTCTTAACGGCCAGACTTTTCTCCGGTCTGCTCCAACCGTCCAGCTTCTTCGACCGGACTTTTTTGGAATTAGATTTTTTTTTTTTCTTTTTAAGAAAGAATAAGTAATGATATTTAACGATCCTTAATAATTTTGTCCTAGATGTAAATATCAGGGTAGCAGTATTTTAAACAAATATTTATTGAATATTTAAAATGCATGCACTGGATACTTGTTGAACGTATATTAAAAATTTAGTAAATGTTTATTGATGATCTTATAATCAAACCAAGAGCACAATCATTGGACGACCAGGTATCATTTTGTAAAAAAATAATATTAAAAATTTAATATTTAAGTAGTTTTTTTTGTGCAAAAAGTCATTATTATATTTAAAGGTGAGGGCCGATTCTCAATTTTGATAATCAATACCTCAATTTGACCTGAGAATCAATCCTGCTGCTTTCGAATCGATTAGATAATTTTTTCAAAGATTAAATCCATTGTTATAAGATTTAGATCAGTTCAATAGATCTAATTGATAAACTAGACCCTTGATTAATTTGGTTATTTAATCAAACCAATTGTGTGATTGATATTATCAAAATTAGATGAGCCAACTATTTTTTTTTTTTTTTCCTTTTTTGATATAGTAATCTAGTGTGAACCAATAAAACCAAACCATTTTTTTATGCGCTTTAAAATTATCTTTTAACAAATATAATTTCAATATTAGTATTGTCTTTTAAAGGTTTTTTTTTTTTGTCTTTTAGATCTAAATCTCTTTTTCCCTCCTAACTAATCAATCTGGCTCTTTTTCTCTCCCTTGCTTTGAAACCAAAGCTCCTTGTGCAGCAACCTATCAAGTTAGAGCATCCCCTTATCTTGTCATTTTAGGATGCAATGCTCACTTTAACTTAATTAATTACTTATCTTGATTAGTAGGCTGTGACAATTAAGCAACTGAAGTTCAAGACTCCAAGTTGTAAGCTTGTTCATAATGCTTTTTAATTTAAATTTGCTCTTCCTTCATATTTTTGTCTTTTAAGATAATTTGAGAATGAGATTTGAACTTTATATCTTGAATATTTTAGTAACTAATTTAAGCTGCTTCTAGTGCAAGGTAATTTGCATTTTAGTAACTATTTCTGTTGAAAATTTGTGGCACAATTTGTTTTCTTGTAGCTTACAAACTTAAAAAAATAAACTTATATAAATCAATATTGTACTGTTATAAACCAACACGTGGTTATTGCATATGGCTTTTCACATATAATTACTATATAGCTCTTATATATGATTTATATTTAAAGATGAAAATATATTTATTTCTTATAGATTGTGGTTCTGAAAAAATTTACAAATTATTATTTTAGTTTTTTTTTAAGAAGTTGATATTTTGGTTTTGTAAATAGCTATTTCAATGTTCTAAATGGCCATTTCAGCTTTATAAATATTCATTTCTTAATAACCTTGATCGATAAAGCTCTCTCGAGCTTCATACCTCTATCTGAAAAACTTAAAAAATTACTAAAGATCACTCTTGAAAACAAGTCTCTCAGTTATATATTTCAAGAGAGCTTTATTGATTGAGATTAGTACTGAGAGCAAATGAAGATCATTCCTAGAGAGTTTTGCCAATTGAGGTTGGCTCTAGAAGCGATTGAAGATTTCTTTTGAAAGTAAATATCTTAAGTTAAAGCTTTGGACTTGGGAGAGCTTTGCCGATCGAGGTTAATCTTGAGAGCAATTGAAAACCATTCCTAAAGGCATATCTCTTAGGTCAAAGCCTAAGACTTGCGAACTTTACCAATTGACTTTGGCCCTAAAAGCAATTGAAAATCACTGCTGAAGAGATATACTAATCAAGGTCGGTCTTGAAAGCGATTGAAGATCACTCCTAAAGAGCTTTTATCAATCAAGGTCAAACCTAGGAGAAATTTTACACTCTTGGACGTGAATCTCTCATGTTAGACCATGAAACTTGGAAGCTTTGCTAATTGGGGTTAGCATTAAGAGTGATGAAAGATCACTCCTAGAGGCAAGTCTTTCAGATCAAAGCTTGGGACTTAGGAGTTTTGTTGATTAAGGTTTGCCTTAGGTGCAATTAAAAATCATTTTTGAAAATCTTTACCGATTGAGATCGGTTTTGGGAATGATTGAAGATTAGTCCTAGAGATTATCGGTTTAGTATAGTACAACTCAATACAGCATAATATACATCTCACACTAAGATAGAATATCAATATTAATCAACTACCCATAGATAGATAGTGTTTTGCTCTTTGAACATGAATATATTCCCCCACTCTATCCAAAAGGAAATTCCAATTATTTTCTTTCAAACGAGAGTAATATAAGGATATTTCAAGCTAGTTAATAGAGAACTCTAAAACATGGCAGCCTATGAGCTAGGAACATCCACCTAGTCGTTGGCCAAGGTTAAGCATAGATGGATCCTTGTGACTGCATATCACTATCTCCCTCTTTCTCTCTTTGGGGTAGTGCCGACTGATAGCACACCTTATTTTTAATTGGAATCATGACCAACATAAAAGGTGACTCCTTCATCTTAATACTTTTTGGCTTTTTATTTCATAGATGGGCTCATAAATAATGAGCTGCACAACAGGAAGTAGCTTCTCTAAACAACCTTTGCCCTCCAAACCTAGTGAAGGAAATTTTTAAGTCATTTGTTCAAATGTCAAGAACTTTTCTAGCTTGATATGCACATGCGGCACCTTTGGTGTTGAACAAGGTGACAGAATCTCTAGGTGGAAAATGTTTTGATGCTTTTGAAGACATTTGTTGAGCCAAAAATCTAGAATGTGTCCAGGGAGGCTAATGCAATTATTAATTGTTTACAAACTAAAAAGAGACCAACGACATTGACCATGCTATGACTTATTTTATCTATACATGTATCCACATTATTTGTATGAACGTCTCTGCCTTTTGAGCAATGGAGTTAGAACTATTTCATATATCAAAAAGATATATGTTGTTCATATTCTACTAGCTAGTTTGGAGTAAATTAAAATGATAACGACAATGACAGCCATGTTGACCAACATAATAGAAAATAACAAAAATTATTGACAAATAACGATTCCATTTGCCAAGCTTCTATTCATTGAATAATGTATATTAATATTTTGTATTAAAACATATAAGTAAAAATTCAAAATATTAGATGACTAGCACAAAAATTGTTGTCGTTGTCATCATCATAAAGTCAAATAAGATATTGTTACTTCATGCAGTAGTTATAACAAGAAAATAGTTTCATGCGAACATATCAAGCAGCCTCACAGGCTGCTACAAGGGCTACCATTTTAACTAATGTTAAGAGTAGTTGAGTCTTATTAGCCACTTGGATGAACTTGCTTCATTTACATAGTGGACTAGATTGACTTAATTATAATTTCTTTATAGGGTTATTATTTGATTGATTTCTTTATTTATTATGGCCAAAAGAAAGCATCCCATTAGATTTATTTCAAAGAGATAAGAAGTTTTCTTTTGATATTGTAAAGAGCACAAACCAACGTATAAATATAGATTGGATAGCTAACTTTACCAACCTTTTCGGACATAGCTTCTTGTATCACAATGATGTCGGTGGTAACGGAAGCAATCACCTCTGCTGTCGAAGCTTCAGTATCAAATACTCCAATGTCTTGACTTAACATAGCTTGAAGGTATGCTAGTCTAATCTTTGATGCTTGCCTCTCACCAGTGTGCATCCAACAACCCACCTCTACGAAAATATATATATATATATAATTTGACATAATTAAACAAAGAAATGAGTAATAATATATTAAACATATAAACACAACCCCATGAATACAAAGAAATGAATACTAATATATGAAATATATAATAGTTTTTCTACAATGCTTCCGACTATGTGGATGGTGATAGAAAATCTGGATTTAACAAATCCATAACATGATCAATAATTTCGATATCATGATTATACATGCATGTTTAACATAAAATAAATAATACATCAATTCATTGCAAGATCCATAATTTCCCTACAATGCAGAATTTGATTAGAATTTTGTGTATATGGTAAGAGAGAAGACTTTCCTTTACCCTACAGACAATGAAAGTATTACGGCTCAATAGGAATACCGCAATATTATAAAGTAAGGATAGGAACCTCTTCTTGTACAATTTAACTCAAACTATTGCATGCCTTATCCATTATGGGCCTCTTATTTACAAGATCCATACTTAACATAAGCCCATACTGTTTTAAAGTGCTCCAAATAGCTTAATAACATAAATGGTAATCATAACCATAATGGGCTCACAAAATATTCCATTAATTTAGCATTTAATTAATTCAGATAATGACTATGCTTGTCCACATATTGAAAAATTTTTAAAAAATTTCTAACAGTCTCCCACTCTAACAACATATGTCATGATTTTTTAGGAAAAACATTTCTTCAAATTAAATAACATAAAATGTGGCCACAAGAGAGAATGTCGAATATGACTAAGCACCTTTACAAGTAAAATTGATCCAAAATAAGATTATAAGCACTCAATAATGTAAAATATCATATTTGATAGGGATTTAAAATATAATACAAGCAAAGTACAAATAGTCTCATGATCAAGAGACAAAGCATGAGAGTGTGGTATGCAGAATGCATGGCAAAATGTAATCAACATACAAACCATCAAAAATGATTCAAGCATCCAACTAAGATGCATTGCTTCATATGAAGCCTACTAAGATTGGGTCAGAATGTCTCAAATCACAATGCTAGAAATAATAACATAAATGCACACACAATAACAACATATGGCATAAACAATAATACACAATATTCATAAGTGTCATAGTTGCAACTGTGATAATATCATAAACTCCCATTAACCTAAAACATCAAAAAACTTTACCATTCCCATACATGTTACATGTTCCTAAAGAACTTTAAGAAGTAAGTCTTTAGTTAGTGGGTCAAAATCATATAGTCAGTGGCCTCAAGATAAACTCAACAATATGAGGTTCTCAAACAAAAATGCGTAACCAAAAATCCTAATATGTAGCCTCACAACATACTATATGCTCTGCCTTCATAATTGAGGTAGCTATGATTGTTGCCCAATACTCTTCCATAAAATAGCTCCTCTTGACATTACAAACATATAATCAGAAATGGATCTGTCATTAGCTCGACAGTATACATAGTCAACATCAAAATATCTAATCAACTCATGTTGATCGGTTCACATATAAATAGGCATACAATCTTTAGTGCATTATATCATGACTTAAGTAGTAGCTTTCCAGTGATTCAATCCAAGATTACTCATGTATTTTTGAATGTACATTTATTATACAAGCAATATCAAAATGAGTACATACTTGAACATCTATCAAGCTACTGATGGTAGATACACAGAGGACCTATCTTATCGATCTAAGATCATTGAGTCTTCAAAAGTATCTCACCTTTGAAAATTAGTGCTACTATAAAAAGAGTAGAATTATATATTAAATTTTATTGAAATCTCTCTCAATATAGATTTTTTGAGGCAAGCCAAATATATCATAGGATCTATCATAATAGATATGCATTCTTAATAATAAAAGAAGCATTACCAAGATCCTTCATATTAGAGTGACATAACAATAACTTCTTTGTCTCATTCAGAAGAGCAATATCATTACTTGCAATCAATATATATATAGTACAAAAAATTTGAATCTACTCTCACTCACTCTAATGTATATGCACTAGTCAACAAAGAAAGTTGACAAATTTCTTTTTTCAAAAAGAAAATGATTATCTCGTTAAATTTGAGACATTATTACCTAAAAGGCTACTTTAACCCAAATATAAGCCTTATCTGTGGTAGAAACATTATTAGTGGGTTTAGCAAACTCATTAACTTGCAAGGCTAAATTCATGTTCATAATAGAAAGGCAAATAATAAATGACTATGTGTTTCTTTTTATCACTTAATGCATGGACTATGGGTGTCCAAATCACATGATTTTTTTATATATAAGTGTTTTAGAGATAATAAATCATATATAATGACTTGGATCATCAAAGTAAGACTATAATCATCTAAATTTAGGCTTGAGTGGAGATCTTCTTGAGTATAACCAAATCAAGCTCATTTTATATACTTGTATAAAACTTCACCATCTCATAAAATAATATTTTATATATTATTTACTAATTAGTTTATAAAAATAATATTTTACTTTTTCCTTTTATGATATTTACAAAACTTTGTTGTCCAAAATATTTAAAACTATCAATACATATAATATCTCGTTGCTTCTATACATATTTCTTTTGCAAATTCTGTAAAAATACATAATTCTTGATTATTTTTTATATTATATATTTTTATTTTAAAAAATAATTTCTCATATATTTTTAATATAAATCTAGTCATACTAATGATCTAGATTCTTAGTCAAGGTTGGCCTCCATGCATGTCTAACAACTATATATATATATATATATATATATATATATATATATGTGTGTGTGTGTGTGTGCGTGAACATAACTAGTACTTGACTTGCACTTATATCCATTTATAATAAATATAAATACTAATTTTGATATCTATTTAATATCAATATCTATATTCATATTTGATAGAGAAAATTTTCATTGGCAACCTATTGGCATCTCGCCATGGGACGTGTGGCCTTCAAGCTATATTGTCAACACCTATAGTGGTAGTACAGCATTAGAAGAGCATGACTCATAGAGCCTATAGTCATTCTACCTAGTAGAACTACAGACCATAAAAGTACAATAAGATTGAAATCAAGCTAACACACTCAAAGGGAAGGAAGGTCCACTGACCAAGGAGACCATGGCCATAGCATGGAGTACAGGAAATTGAAGGGTGAAATCAAGGGCCTTATCCAAAGGTGTAGCCTCATAGAGCACACTTGGGGCTCCAAGGACTCATCCAGCAAGTTAGGAGCCATGACACCTCCAACAGCACTGAACTATGACAATCATCAGCCTACCACTAGGATGATCAACATGATCTCCAAAGGGTTTGCCATTGGTGGAGAGAATTTCTTGACTAAAAATGCATATACTTGAAGCGATAAAAGATAGAAGAGGTTATATCCTTATCTAATGCTCATGTAAAGGGGACCCATAGCCCTAATAATGATGCACTGGTAGTCTCCATGATGATCACAAACTGCCAAGTGAAGAGGATTCTAGTTGATAATGAAAACTTAATTAACACCCTTTCCTTCGAAGCTTTTAAAAAGATGGGGATCAGTCGAGACAGTCTGAAGCATTTCAATGGTCCACTGGTCGACTTCTTTGAAAATTTGGTCCCAAGTAAAGGAACTGTCATCCTCTAAATGACTCTTAGGAAGGAGCCTTATCAAGCCATAGTGATGTTAGATTTTTTGTGGTGAAGGCTCTCTTAGCTTAAAACATAATTTCGGGTGCCTCAACCTAAATGCTTTAAGGGCCGTCACATTAAATTACCTCCTTGCTATGAATTTCTTATTAAGAATAGAGTCAAAAAACTCAGAGGTGACCAGTCAGTGGCAAGACAATGCTACATTGCCACATTGAAGAGAAAGGATAAAGTGGCCAAGGCTCTTGCCTTAAAGAACCTCAACTAAGAGGCAAACCAAATGTAGATGACTTGATAGCCTCATGGCACTAAAGCGCACAAAGCACCGAAGGATCACGAATCTACTAAGGGTTGAGTCTTTACCATTTTCAAAAAAAAAAGGGAAGATAGCAAGCGTCAAAGAGTATGAAATAGACTTTTCATTCCATTCCAATAAATTAGAAGGTAGGTCATTACATGTCAAAAAAGGCTAGCAGCCATACATTATTTATGCTTAGCTGATACTACTTACATGTCAACAAAGGTTGAAAGACCATACATACTAGCTCGACCCCTAGCCTCAGCTAATCCCAAGAGAGATGCAAGAGCAGCTAAAGAGGAGTAGGAAAGGTGAAAGGGATGAATGGAAGAAGAGGAGACAGTGGGATGAGAAGAGAAAGAAGAGGTATAGGAAGCAGCTAGCCTCCATGTCCTTTGCCACCCCTCCCTCTATTGCCTCTCTTGGGATAGAATCTAGGCACAGCCACAGAATACCGTCACAAACCATCTCAAAACTAATGGCAAAGGTATCTACCAAAATGAGTCAACTTATCATGGAAGGCCTTTGAGTGCTAAAACTCCTCAATAGCTTGAGCAGAAGCGACAAACAACTCCCTCTAAAGCCTCTTGATCTCCAATGAAGCTCTAAAATCTCCCCTTACTATTGCCACATGACATAGAGGCACAAAGGGTAAATCAAGGCTTGCCCATGGCCATAGTGAAAAAGTGGAGGAATGGGTCTGGCAATGCTCATCCTCCTCTAATTATACAGAAGACGAAAGTAAAGCCATCAAGGGCCTCGATCACTCCCCTTGAAGCTATTGATGGTAGCAAGGTCCTGAGGCCTACACAAACTAGGTGCTTGAAATTCGAAAGATCTCAACTATTGTATGACCTATGAAGCATCGCCATGCAGAGTTCTTCTAATAGCCCAGCCAATGACTTTATGCAACATAACCGAAGTGTTGCAGCTTGCTAAAGCATCATGTGATGAGATTGAAGCATTGCAATTAACCAATGATCCTTAAGAAGAACACCTTAAATGACCTCTCATGAAGTCCAACTCATACCATTATTACACTTAAGATAAACTCTCGAGGTAGGCCTAATAACAGCCTATAAAACTTGATGCACAGGGCTTGATGACTACTCAAAAGAACTATTCTTATCAAGTAAGAGAGGATAGCCTACTCTGCTAGAGAGCCAACCTATCTGAAAGAACTCTACTCAAGAAAAAGAAAGAGTGGATCACTCAAAGATTATTATTTGAGGTGATTTTAGTTACCACATCAAAACTTTAGCATGCCACATCACCTAAAGAATGAGTTGACTTGGGTAACAACCCATAAAAATTTTATATATTTGGCATATGGCAATGAGGACAAGTAAAGCCTATAATCTAGATATCGGATGCATCGTTTATGAAAAAACTATCTAATGGGTTGACTTGGGTACCAATTCAAAGTTTTCATATTTGGGCATTCATTTGAGATGATTTTTATCATCATCCCAAAACATGACCAAGCCATAGTGATGGAGGAGAACATCACCTTCAAAGTAGTTGCAAAATAGGTTGACTGGGGCAATAACCCAAAATTTTTTTCATATTTGGTATACGACAAAAAGGATTAGCAAAGCCTATAGTCTAGACACTGGGTGCATCATTGATAGGATTCTCTAATTTTGAGAAACCCTTAAATTTATGGTTGGAGGGTTCTTATTATCAAGGGAAGCTCCTAAGTCTTACCTATTTACTATTTCCTTAATTATGTGTTATTTACACTTTTGGATTCATTTTTCTACTTGCATTAGATTTTTCCTTAATTATGGGGCTACAATCCTTTAAATATGTGGACACCCTTATGGCTTTTTGATCAATGATATAATATTATTTGTTCTCTTTTATTGGAGGCTTAATATTATTTGTTCTTTTTTATTGAAGGCTTAATCTTCTTAAAGTGGTTATCTAGAAGCCTGACCCTTGAAGCGGTCATCTTATCCTAATCCTTCTATTTTTATTAAGTGATTCATCTGTGTTCCTATCAATCGTCTATGAAGAAATTGCCAAATGGGCTAACTTGGGTACCGATCCAAAAGTTTCCATATTTAAACTATAACAAAATGGCGGGTAGAGCGTATGATCTAGACATTAGGCACATCATCTTTTCAAAAACTGCTAAATAGGTTGATTTAGATACTAACCCAAAAGTTTACATATTTGGACTATAACAAAATAAGTAGGTAGAGGTTATGATCTAAACATCAGGCGCATCAACTTTAAAGACATTACCAAATGGGCTAACTTGGGTACCAACCTAAAAGTTTCATATTTGGACTGCAACAAATGAGTAAATAAAATTTATAGTCTAAACACTAGGTATATTATCTTTGAAAAAACTACAAAATAGGTTGATTTAGGCGTCAACCTAAAAGTTTCATATTTAGATTATGACAACAAAGTTAGGTAGGAACTATAGTTGAGACTTTGAATGTATTGTCTTTGAGAAAACTACGAAATCCGTTGATTTAGGTATCAATTCAAAAGTTTTCATATTTAGCCTATGATGAAAAAGACAACTAAGGACCTCTAATTTGGATATCAGATCCATTGCAAAATGGGTTGACTTGGGTAGAAAGCTAAAAAGTTTTCATATTTGGACTTAATTAGAAAAGGCAAAGGCCTATAGTTTGAAACTCCAAATGCATTGTCTTTAAGGAAACTATAAAATAAGTTAACTTCAACAACAAGTCAAACGTTCCATATTTGAATTATGATAAAGAAGGGGCAAGTAGAACTCATGGTATAAACAATGGGTGCATTACCTATGAGGAAGCAGCAAAATGAGTTGACTTTGGTGTCAATTCAAACTTTTCATATTTGGATTACTATAAAGGAGACTAGTAGAACTTGTAGTCTGCATGCCGAAGTATCATTTTTAAAAAAACTATGAAATCGATTGACTCCAACACTAACTCAAAAGTTTCTATATTTAGATCACAGTAAAAGTGACAGTTAGGGCTTATGGTCTAAACATTGGATTTAATCAAACATCCTAATTTAGCTATTTGGCCATTTAATTACACATTAGTCAAAATCAGCAAATGGGTTCGACTATGTGATCTAATTCACAATACATCTAGCATCAATTAATATCCAGTTGATTTAGATTGGATCAAATTTACCATTTGGGTTAAATTAAGAGCCAAATGCAATATTTAGGATTAATGACCTAGTCTGATTATTAACACTCAACCACTAATTGGGTGAAAATCTTTACAATTAAATCGAATCCAACACTCAAACTAGTTTAGTAGGCCTGGTTAACATCTATTGAGTCAATCTCAAGTCCTTGAGTTGACAGTAAACTTGATTATTAATAATTCGATCAAATTCAAAGTTCAGACTTAGCCAACAAGTCTAATTACTAATGATTAGATCAAATGAAATATTTTGGTCCAACCATATAAATTAATTATCGATACTCGACCACTAATTGGGTCCTAATTCTTAGCAATTGAGAAAAGCATAATATTTTGGGCTAGGCACTTGATCCAATCTCCAGTATCTAGTCTCTAATTAGCTCTCAATACTCATGAGTCAAGTCAAATTCAACATCTTAACTTAACCAGCACATCTAATTGAGTTCAATCTTCTTAAATCAAGACAAATTCCATACTTTGGCTCCATCATATGGCCTAACTAGGTTTAATCATCATGAATCGAATCAAATCAAGCCAAATTTTTAGGATTTATGGGGCCAAATCGACTTTCTAATTTAATCATCTAACCTGGTTGGGTCCAATCTCCATGAATCAAGTCAAATACAACATCCTAGCTTAACCATCTAGCCTAATAGAATCCATATTCCATAAATCAGATCAAAATCAATGCACTAATGTAGAAACTCGGCTTAATTGGGTCCAATTTTAACTAATTGGATCAAAAGTTGGCATTTGACTTAGTCAATTGACTTAAATCCTAGCGAACGACTACAAATTAAGCCTAGTTTCTAAGAATAAGCTTAGGATTGGCAATATAATTCAGTCATTAGACCAAATTACTAGCATCAAATTGATAATTAGAGTCAATTGCACTAAATTGGGTCAGCTCTAACATTCAGACTCAATCACCTAGCCTAATTGGTTTCCAATTTCTATAACTAATGTCGAACCCAAGTCTCTAGCTCAGCCACATGGCTCAATTTCCAACCCTTTTCCATTAATCAAGTTCAATTCTCTTGGATTCATGCTGGATATAGTAATATTGTTCAGATATCCAGCCCAATCTATTGAGCTTGACTTGATTTTGACTAATGCAAAGGTAGGACCAAATTAAATTAAGCCTAACCTAAGTTAGTTCAAGCTAAATTAACCTTTAATTATGGTCTTGCATGCCTAATTTGTGGCCATATGATATAAAAAAAGGAAAAAAATATTAGTATAGCTTTAAGTACTCATTTCAACATCAAGCAGAGGATCCACGTTATGAAGAGCTCTCTAGATGCTAGGTATGCAATATGATAGCAATCCCTGTACCCTCTCATCATAAAACTTCTGACACGCTCATTAATGGATGCATTCAAAAAGAAAAATATATAACGCCTACCATCAAACACATCATATTTTTTGGTGCATATTTACTGATTTATGCCTTGAGTCAGCAATATATGGGATCCTTCTACAGTGTTCTTAAAGCTTGAGCGGTGCAAATCTGAAAGCCCTGTGAGAGTTGTGAGAATTATGATGCACATAAGATGATGGATGTACAACTACAGATATGTTAAAATTATTAATGAGATGTTAGTTTAGATGGGAGATCCTCTCTCTCTCTCTCTCTCTCTCTCTCTCTCTCTCTCTGTCTCTCTCTCCCGTCTTAATGACGAGAATCTAGTTGCATTCATTGTCTCAACAAGTTGTGGTGGGACTTTGCCCCTTCCAAATCTTTCCGGGGAAAAAAGTCTTGTGCCTCGGTAGAAGCTGCAAGCCGTTCAGGTTGGGCTGGGAAATGATGCACTCAAAGTCTAATCTATATTTGAATTTGGTTAAAAAACAATTAATCTTATTATAATTCCTTTTTTCAGTTTAGGTAAATGAAATTCAATTTATTGCTTCTTTTTTTTTCAATTCATCACTTATTTTGGATTAAATCGACTCAAAAGCACTCCAAACACAAACTATAATAAATACCTCAAATCATTGACCTAAATAATTATAAAATAAAAAATTATGCTATAGAATAAAATAAGCTATGGACATTTTCCAACCTATTCCAACCAAATAGAAGTTGTGATCAACAACACAAACTAATGACTAGCAACATTAATTTTATTGCTAAAGAAAGATTAGCATCTTGTATTCAAATAGGATTATTCTGAAATGAATGGCTGATAAGTTATGGATTGGTTTAGGTTGAGCCAAGTTCGGAGTAGGAATTAAGTGATCTGATTTCAATGCATAATCAAAACAGGTCATGTTTTTTTAATCCAAACATATTCTCAATAACTTTAGCTCCAATTAGATTAGATCAAATCCTTAATTAACTCAATGAAATAGGTGTAGTCCGCCTCCTTTCTTTAATAGATGATGATAAGGCCAACAACGATGACAATGACAATGACAATGACGATGAGGATGGCATTGTACCAACACGATGAATCACGACCCAACTATTGCATTGAAGGTTTTTTTCTTTTTATTTATTTATTTGAAAGCAGTAGAGCGACAGGCAAGCTATACTTAAAATCCCTCTGTTGAGAGAATTACTAACAACGTACCTATCCACGCTGAAATCAATGTGGCAATACCCAAGTAAACGAGATCCAGCGAGCTCTGCAAAAACAGCAAGAACAAATTTCACAACTTTTTTTCAAAAAGAATCTCAAAAAAAATCACATAAGAAAAAAAAAAAGTTAAATAAACCAAAAAATAAAAATAAAATCATGACTGCATAATTGATTAATTGAAGGAAGAAATCACAAATTGATACGCAATGAATCAAAACGTCATAGGTTTCGCTTTAAAATAATATCATCGAAGCTATTATAAAGCACATGTTGGGAGGAGAACAATCAAAATCCCTAATTAGCTGCTACTTTTCTTCATTACCTTTCCAACTTTGTGCGCAACCGAAGCAGGGTGGATAGAGCCAACTGCGAGGACATCTATGAGCTTGCCGAAGAAGATGAGGAAGACAGGCACAGAGGCCCCGTGCACACATGCACCGATCGAGCCCAAGGCCATTAGGGCGTAATCCCATGCGTCGGCGAAGGCAAAGAGCTTAAAGAAGGAAATCTTTCGAGCTTTCCTCTCTTCTCCTTCATGGCTGTTCTTGGACCCCTCCGGGACCATAGTTCTGCTGTTCATGGCAGGAAGAGTAGACAAGCGTTAAAAGGAGTGCAAGTCACTGGACAAGTAACGCAAAGCAGCCACCAGCTTTTAACGAGAGGGGGGAGATCCTGTGCAAAATGAGAAGAGGGGGAGAGAGAGAGAGATAAATCAACGAGGGCGAGGCATTAATGTGCGACGGCGACATAGCTAGTTGTACCAGAATTTGTTGGGCACGCACCATTCACCAGCATGCAAAGTAAACTGGTCAGAGGCGCCGTCGTGAGAAATTTTTATGATTAGGTTCCACAATAAATTCTTGTGGACTATATTTATATCTTTAGTCTATCCCAAATATGCTTACGTCCTGTTTGATTTTAACATATAAAATGACAGGATAGCTATATATTATCCCTCCAAGATTTCTTTTTTTTTTAATTCATGAGATAACTTGGATTTTTGTTGAGTGAGCCCACCACCTTTCTATGCAATGATTGCATGTTAAGTTCACGTAATAACTGCCTGAATAATTCAAATATGGTGAAAAGGTAGGACAAAGTGAAATACAAGGGGTAAAAGGGTTATTGCAATCATTATTTTTAGCCTCAAATTAGGAGATAAAACTGCTCGATCCCTCTTCATAATAATTTTAAATTTATAAAATATGAAGGATTTTGATCAAAATAGCAACAACAACAATAATAATGCCTTAATTCTAAACTAGTTAGGATTGGCTACATAAATTCTTTTTCTCCATTCAACTCTATTCTGAGTTATATTTTTTATAAGATGCAAAAATTCTAAGTCTTTCTTTATTACTTTCTCTTATGTGATTTTCGATCTACCTTTACCTCTTTTTTTCTCTACATGTGTCAAATTACTCTTCCGCATAGGTGCATCTTTAGGTTTACGTTGCATATGTCCAAACCATTTAAATCGTCCTTCCCTTAACTTATTCTCGATTAGAGTTACCTCTACCATTTTATGTATGGTTTTATTTGTTATTCTATTTTTTTTTATATTACTACACATCCATCTTAGCATTCTCAATTCCACCACATTCATCTTATATATGTGTATTTTTCTAACTGTCCAACATTTTGTACCATAAAGTATAAATAGTCTTATGACTGTTGTATAAAACTTTCTCTTCAATTTAGCAAATACTCTATGATTACATAATATTTCAATTATATTTCTTTATTTTATCTAATTTGCTTTAATTTTATGGACAACATCATCCCCAATCTCTCATTTCTTAATAATAATCGATCCTAAATATCGAAAATGATCATTTTTAGTAACTTTATGGTTCCTAATTTGTACTCTACATTCATCTTCATTTCTAATTGTATTAAAATTATATTTTATATATTTTATCTTTATTCTACTTAATTTAAAATCTTTGGATTCTAATGTATTTCGCCATAGTTCTAACTTATGATTAACTTCAATCTTAGTTTCATCTACTAATACTATATCATCTGCAAATAATATACACCATAAAATATCATATTGAATATATCTAATGAGCTCATCTATAACTAAGATTGTCCTTTTTTATTTGCGAGAGAACTTGGTTTTCCTTTGGTCAACTTAGGAGGATGATGCCAAATTGAACCAAAAGGGTCGAGTCTCACAAGGGTCAACTTACAGTCAACTTAGTTAGGTCCCTTTTTTTGTTCCTAATTTGGGTTAATCAAGTGAACTAGGCCTTTGATCCTTAGATCGAACCAAAAGGGTCGAGTCTCACAAGACAGATCTTGACTTTTATATCAAATTTCTCTCTAATTGCTTCACCTAATTTTTCCCATATTGAGATCATGCTTAGTCCAAAATCTTCCTAAAAAGGAAACTTTTTATTTGCCTAACTTGTTTCGAAACCCGAATGATAGAATTTAGTCCCGATCATTCTATATGATATACTTATAGAGTAATACTACTTCCTAGAGCTTGAAAGGTTACCCAATTTTAAAATAAAAGAGCACCTCAATGAAGTATTATAAGGCTAAGTTAGGACTTTCAAAAATTTGGTATGCAAATTTACTTCTTGATATGATAAGTCTTGCTTCTAGACTATCCCATCTCTCTATAGATCCACATCGAGTTTCATGATCCTTTTATATCAAGTGCCTAATACTGTAATAGCTCGATTCTATTATATAAATTTATTCTTAAATTTTATCTCATTTTATGACAAGAGTACGTTATTCTTAATTGTATTGATCCAACATCTTTCTACTTGAACTTTACATACTTTCTCTATCAACCCAATCCTTTAGTCATAGAATATTTATGTCATACCTATTTCTTCCTACTTTGGTTTTTGTGAAATCTCTTTCATTGTTACAACTGATCAAAATGTCAATTTGGACTATGCATATTACATAGGTAGACTAGTAATGAAAAAAGAAATTCCAAATTTTTAATTTTTATATTGGCCCATCAAAATCTCTTATGTAGATAGATAATCAGAATATTCTATTACAATTTGTAGAGCATCAGCTACCTCCATGCATTCCTAATTTAGGTAAGATACTTTTTTTTAATGAAGTAGATCTTATTAGAGATTATTGATTCTTACCAAAAAGTACTAGAGATTCTTAATTCGAGTCTCAAATAGTGCATCCCTAAAAGGTTGAAGACTTCTAGGATGCCCATCACCATGGTTGGAAGAAGAATATGCCAACCAATTGAACTAAAGTGGAGTAACAATACTCAGCAAAAATGACAGAAACATATATAAGAAACACCAGCTGTTAGCACTTCTTATTCAACCAGGGTGTCTCAAAATCACATGCATTGCGCATTATATATTGTTTCTCCATGTTCCAGAGAACTATGACTTATCCATTATGTGAATATTTCACCAAAAAATTAGTTGCTGAGATTTGCACCTGAAATCATTTTAAAGAAAGCACATGGCAACATTTTAAAAGTAGGTGTGTGTATGTGCATATGCATACACATGTGTGCATGTTTATGTTTATATATAAATGGAGAGAGAGAGAGAGAGAGCGCGAGTTATACTTAGCTATATTTGCGCATAGCTAAGTCTTAGTTCCAGTTCATACCATTTTTTCCACCTTTGAGATCTATAATTCGTATGGATTTAAGGGTGAAAAGGATGATGGATTGAATCAAACCTATAGCAAGCAATCAATATTCAACAAGTCATTTTATTTTACCCAGTCTAGTCTAGATATAAGCCCAACTACCCAGATTGAGGCCCAACGCCCTCCATTATTCTCTACCAAACAATATTTTGAGTAGATGATTAATTATTACTTGGGTTGGCTTTATTGGGTTTGGTTTGAGCTGATGAACATCAGTACAGATATCTATGGCCTTATGAGAGGAAAATAATTGATAGCAATTAGTTCCAATTCCAGAACTCATGTCTGTACCATTGGACAACATTCAATTTGCAAATATAACTTATCAAATAAACATGTAACTAATTAAATAGAAGGGCAGAAAAATTTGTTACATATACATTAAAAGAAACAATAACACTAACAAAAAATATTATTCTTTAGGATGGATTCTATTTTTCTTAAGAGGAGGGGATTTTTGATCCTTCTGATTCTAAAATTAATAGTGTTACATCCAAATCTAAGATACATATGATTGATCATAAAATACTTAGAAGCCAAATACCACATGTTTTAGAAGCTTCTAACTTATGGATTATATGGATATAAAAATAGACAATTTTTATTAAACTATTATACTTATTTACATGATAAAATAGTTAAAATTGAGAATCTATCTTATTAATTCTGATCTACATATTTCTTATATAGATTAAAAACTAATAGATTTTATTACTTAGATCATAATAAAACTATAATCTTATTCGTAGAGACTTGCTTAATTATCCTGCATAAAATGTCTCGTGATTCCTAGAGAGGGATGCCATCAACTAGAGAACTATTTGAACTGTTAGATGAATAGATTGTTAGATGAATAGTCAACCATCAACCTTGTGGCCAATTAATCACTGAGGCATTTGTGGTTATTTGCCAGCCATAATATT